>OZ034805.1:521200-950923 GCA_964028335.1 Altica lythri | reverse complement strand
AGCTCCTCTTGCTGGCTCTTCATCTGACTGGATAGCTCCTCTTGCTGCCGGGAAAGTTGTTGAGCTTGTTCTTCTTGCAGCCGGGAAAGTTGTAGACCTTGTTCTTCTTGTTGGCTCGTCATTCGTCCTGATAGCTCCTCTTGCAGCCGGGAAAGTTGTTGAGCTTGTTCTTCTTGCAGCCGGGAAAGTTGTTGAGCTTGTTCTTCTTGCAGCCGGGAAAGTTGTTAAGCTTGTTCTTCTTGCAGCCGGGAAAGTTGTTGAGCTTGTTCTTCTTGTTGGCTCGTCATTCGTCCTGATAGCTCCTCTTGCAGCCGGGAAAGTTGTTGAGTTAGTTCAGAATTTGCTTTTTGAACCGGGTCTTCGAACTCCACAGCGTCAGGGTCCAAATTATTATTTAGGTAGTATTCACGGAGCCTTCTCAACAATACGGATTTGGTCCCAGTAGTTTCCAACTCTAATTCTTCGAGCTCTTTTCTGAGCTCAGCCACCAATAGTTCATTTATTTTCTTTCCAGGCATTCTTGTATGTTCACCCCACACCTGACACCAATTTGAAACACTTATGGGGGCTTTTTACACAATTTTTATTTACAAAATTGTTAAGATACACTGAACTCTGCTGGATAACAAGCTGCTTGACAATACAATGAACACTTGTTAATATTTGAACTTGAACTGACGTTAACTGCCTATACATCCCCTTATATACTACAAAATGAACATTCTAGAACTTTCTAGAAACATTATTTAATCTAGTCAGTGTGTTTAGAAGTTTCTAGAATTTTCTAGAAACATTAGATTTTTAGAAGTTTCTAAAAATCAACTGTCAATAACAATCTTTCAAATTAAGGTCCCTTCCTTTACGGTTATCCCGTTACAATACGGTTATAAGTTATAAGTTATAACTACTTTTCCGGTTTTCGCGCTACCAGCTGGTTTAGTTCCTATTTTCACCACTACAAAATATGATTGCACGCCTCTTTAATTTGTTTATGGTCTAACACGAATTTAGTGACATTGGACAAAACATGACTGATGATAATACCTATGTTTATAGTGCCTTAGTATCTATAGTTCGTGATCCTGCGTTATGACCATTGACATATAGGGCAACTCAATATGCTGTCAAAATTTAGTCAATATGGCCGCTGGGAGGCAAACAAAAGATAGACTTCTGTCAGTTTCCAATGTGTTTTGTATTGTTTCGTCAATTGAGTGATCTTTTCTGTTGTGTTATTAGTTATTTTTTGGACGATTTTGTGTTTTAAAATTATTAATAAATAGAAATACTTCGTTAGAAAGACAATATGCCTCATATCTGTCGCGTTATAAAGTGTGGAATGCGAAGTAATCGGGATAAAGTGCAGTTTTTTCGCTTAACTTCGGTAGTACATTTTAAGCATAAATCTGAGCTAAATACTTTATCTTCTGAGAGGCAGAAAAAATGGTTGCAGGCGATAAAACGTAAAGGTTTTACTAGCAAAACGAAAATTAAGAACGCTCGTGTGTGCTCTAATCATTTTATTTCTGGTAAGTGGCAAAATGAATGGTGTTTTAAAGATGATTTCATCAACATAACTTTTTAACTTTACAGGAAAACCTGCTGACTTATAATCCAGACTAGGTACCTTTATTAAACTTGGGGTATAAAGTCCAGTTCCTCAAAATCTAAAGTGGACCGATATGAAAGAATTAAAAGGAAACAGGTTAGTTTATTTAAGTCATTTGACTGCCTTATGCCCTACACTTAGTTTGCATGTATTATTTTAAACATTTTTTTATTGTTGCAGGCTGCCACAGTCGAGTTATCAAGAAACGTGGAAACTGAAGGAAATAATTATGTAAAACACAAGATATTACACTGGCTTAGCAACATATGCTTTTAAGTCTCTTTTAAATTATATTGAACCATATTTGAAAATTTTCTCTAACACTGTTTTGCCATCAAGTGCTGCTAACTGCAGTAAGACAAATGTTTTTTACCAAACATAGAAATAAAAATAAACTTTATTAAAATGTGTTTTATTGATAAAATATGACTGACATAATATAAATTATTTAAATCATTTAAAGAGCTCTACACACCTTTAATTTTACATTTAAATTATTTATTTTACTCATCTTTTGCTTATATCTAGTGGTAACATCTGAATCTTCTAATGACAACTTCTGAAAATATTCACTCATGTTTATTTCTTTAGAACTTAACAATAAATAAAGTCACTCAAAACACTATTATAACTACACAATCGGCAAAAATTTAGAAAAAGGCAATTTAAACAGGAAGCAACATGGATTTAAATACAAAACCAATGTAAACACAACCTTTGTTTGCCTCCCAGTGGCCATATTGGTAATAAAAACGTCAAAGTCCTGAGTTGGCCTATTAATACAAATGGATCGGCTGTGCAGCGAAATAATCGATTGCAGAGTGAGACGGATAAGAAGGATAGCGCTAGTGTGGGCAGAAAGCTCCTAATTTACGTTGATTGTGTGTTAAGTACTTTGTTTGTTTCCAGATATTAGCAGCTTTTTAATGTTTTTGGTGTTTATCTTATAAATTAGATATATTTGACTGTGTTTATAGTGATATTTATATGTAATACTAGCGGTCGCCCGCGACTTCATCCGCGTGGCCTTTAGTTTTTTGCCACCGAGATCCATACAAATTTGCAACCCCTATTTTAAATCTTTAGGGATGAAATTTAAAAAAGTAATTTCTTAGTACACCACTACGTAATAAAACAAATTTATTCTTGAATTTTCAAGACTCTACGCGTCTATCGACAGTGTCATGTCGGCCAGCAGCAGCGTGCTACCGTCTCACCGCTCCACACACCCCGCTCAGTAAAGCGCGAGTGGTATTAGACTATTATTATTTTAAAACTTTAAAAACTTGCATGCCATATGCATGCAAAATCTCAGCTCGATCGGTTTGGAATTGACAAAGTTTCATACCAACTTTCATCCCCTATTTTATCCCCTTATGGGTGGAATTTATCAAAATCCTTTCTTAAGGGATGCCTACGTCATAGTAGCTACATTCATGCAAAATCTCTGCCCGATCGGTTTAAAATTGACAAAGTTTCATACAAACTTTCATTCCCTTTTTATCCCCTTAGGGGTGAAAATTATCAAAATTCTTTCTGAGGGGATGCCTACGTCATAGTAGCTATATGCATGCAACATCTCAGCCCGATCGGTTTAAAATTGACAAAGTTTCATACAAACTTTTATCCTCCATTTTATCCCCTTAGGGGTGGAATTTATCAA
Organism: Altica lythri; assembly: GCA_964028335.1. Lineage (NCBI taxonomy): Eukaryota > Metazoa > Arthropoda > Insecta > Coleoptera > Chrysomelidae > Altica > Altica lythri. Next base: position 947,651 of record OZ034805.1, on the reverse strand, counting down.
AATCCTTTCTTATGGGATGCCTACGTCATAGTAGCTATATGCATGCAAAATCTCAGCCCGATCGGTTTAAAATTGAAAAAGTTTCATACAAACTTTTATTCCCTATTTTATCCCCTTAGGGGTGGAATTAATCAAAATTCTTTTTTAGGGGATGCCTACGTCATAGTAGCTGTATGCATGCAAAATCTTTCAGAAAAACTTTCATCCCCTATTTTATCCCCTTAGGGGTGGAATTAATCAAAATCCTTTCTTAGGGGATGCCTTCGTCATAGTAACTATATGTATGCAAAGTTTCAGCACGAACGGTGTAAAATTGACAAAGTTTCATACAAACTTTCATCCCCTATTTTATGCCCTTGGGGGTGGAATTAATCAAAATCCTTTCTTAGCGGATGCCTACGTCATAACATCTACCTGCATGCCAAATTTCAGCCCCATTCGTCCAGCGGTTTGAGCTGTGCGTTGATAGATCATACAAACTTTCATCCCCTATTTTATCCCGTTGGGGGTGGAATTAATCAAAATCCTTTCTTAGCGGATGCTAGTTTAAAGTGGCTACTTAGCTTTAGGAACCCAGAAGGACAGATAGCAAGATGGCTCGAAAAACTGCAGGAATATGATGTTGAAATCGAGCACAGACCTGGAACCAGACATCGTAATGCTGATGCACTTTCCAGAAGACCATGTCGACCTGATTGCCCCCATTGTACCCATATGGAACAGAACGAGGAAAAACTTGCCTTAGTTAAGGTTGTGCCAGAAGACGAGAACTCTATGCTGAAAGAGCAACAAGAAAACGATCCCGTTCTGAGAAAGATTAGGGAGTGGAAGAGAATGGACCGTCGTCCGTTGTGGAGAGAGATATCCTCATCCTCTCCTGCTTTAAAAGCATACTGGTCCCAATGGAACTCTTTAATTTTGGACGGGGGGCTCGTTAAAAGACTTGTAGAAAATTCCGAGGGCACAGAAACAAGGAAACAAATAGTGGTCCCAAAATATGCTGTACCGGAAATTTTAAAACAGATGCATAATGATAGTTCTGGAGGACATCTGGGTATCACGAAAACGCTGCAAAAGATCCGAGATAGATTTTACTGGGTAAGTTGCACTAATGATGTTAAAGATTGGTGTCGTAAATGCACTACATGTGCTGCCAGTAACGGTCCGCACCGAAAACCGAAGGCGGAAATGCAGCAATACCTGGTTGGAAGTCCTTTTGAAAGAATCGCAGTAGATGTATTGGGGCCACTTCCACAGACCGATGTAGGAAACAAGTACATCTTTGTTGTAATGGACTACTTCACTAAATGGGTTGAAGCATATGCAGTTCCCAATCAGGAAGCTACCACTTTAGCAGATATATTGGTTGAAGAATTCGTAAGCCGATTTGGGGTACCATTAGAATTACATTCAGACCAAGGAAGAAATTTTGAGAGCAAGCTGTTTCAAGAAGTTTGCCAAAGATTAGGCATCCACAAAACGAGAACCACAGCGATGCACCCTCAGTCTGATGGAATGGTGGAACGAATGAACCGGACTATAACCAACTATCTGTCAAAAGTGGTGTCAGATTGTCAGAGGGATTGGGATCGACATATTCCACTATTTCTAAAGGCAATTCGATCGGCCATCAACGAATCAACTGGCCAAACGCCTGCGAAGGTCCTGTTCGGTAGAGAAATGAGGCTACCATGTGACTTGGTGTTTGGTTGTAAACCTGGTGAAGAAATGGCACGTGAAAAATATGTCGCCGACCTTCAGAATCGAATGGAAAATATACACAACCTGGTGCGTGGAAAACTACAATTATCTAGTGATCGGATGAAGAGGTACTATGACACACGGACAATGGAAAAGAGTTACCAAGTTGGAGATTTAGTCTGGCTCTATAACCCCCGACGGCGTCGAGGTATTTGTCCCAAATTACAAAAGAACTGGGAAGGTCCTTACACCATCAAGAAGAAGATTAACGATGTCATTTATCGGATCGTGAAAATTCCCAGAGGGAAACCCGTCGTGGTCCATCATGATCGTTTGGCGCCTTACCAGGGAAACCACAGTGGAGATGCGCAGCACCTCCAAGAAGATGGTTTGGCTGGCTCAGGGAGTGTGCGGGATTCCGATGTAGGAAATAACATTCCAGGAGGAATGAATCTAAGGAGGGGGCAGTGTAACGGGATAACCGTAAAGGAAGGGACCTTAATTTGAAAGATTGTTGTTGACAGTTGATTTTTAGAAGTTTGTAAAAAAATCAACTGACCATTTTAAATAATGTTTCTAGAAAATTCTAGAAACTTCTAAACACACTGACTAGATTAAATAATGTTGTATATAAGGGGATGCATGGGCAGTTAACGTCAGTTCAAGTCGTTCACAAGAGTTCATTGTATTGTCAAGTAGTTAGACGTTATCCAGCAGAGTTCAGTGTATCTTAACAATTTTGTAAATAAATTGTGGAAAAAGCCCCCATACCTGTTTCAATATGATATTCTTTATTGTGTGGGGAGCCCTTGGAATAGAAGGTAGCTCCATGTTGTCAAGTGGGTTAAGTGTCGAGTTCGAAGAGAATATTTTGGCAAAGAGTTCTGCCTTTCCTGTGGAAGTCGTAACTATTGAGCCGTCATCTGCTTTGGATGAAGGGAACGAACTATTTGTAAAATTGTTATTGATATGTTTGGCGAGAGTCCAAAAGGGCCGGCTTTCATTAGGGTTTAACATTACGTTTTCTTTTATTCGAGCGTCAATGGGAATTAAAAATAGTGGTTTTGTATCTGTTTCTAGCGTTTATATCAACTCGTTTTGTTTCTTTCGATGGATTTTGTAAAAATATTTTGTGGGACTTGATCTTAGCTTTCCGAGCTACATTGTAATCTTTATTAAACTATGACTTCTGTTTGGCTTTCAAGCTTTTGGTAAAGTGAGGAATGTAAGCTTCCATGGCACACTAAATGATTTCAGTTGTATCGTTGCAAACAGCCGATGGATTTTTGTTAATAAAGCAGACTGGATTCTAGGGAAAGGTTGCGAAGTAGTCTCGGAGACCTTCCCATTTTGCCTTTTTTAATTTTCAAAAAGTTCTCTTGGGTGGTACCTCGAATGGGTGATGTTGGATTGGACATTTGACTTCTACTACAGCATGATCAGAATTAATTTAGGGAGACAAAACTTTTACATTATATTGCTCAGGGTGAGTGGTCAGAAAAAGTTCAAGAGTATTAGAACTGTGGTTGGCAGCTCTGGGAAAGTGAGTGGGCTTGTCAATTAGTTGGGCAGTTAGCCTGTCTTCTGTATCCGTTTTGTTTGCCATTTTTTGTAGTGAACATTTAAGTCCCCAAGCACAATTATCTCAGCAGAAGGGTACTCACTATTAAAGTAGTCCATCTTTTAAGATAAATAGTCAAATAGTTCGTTGCAACTACCGTCTGATGGTCGATAAATACAACATATAAATTTGCTAGAGACTTTTCATCTTAATTTTAGGATTGCTAATCAAAAGTCATAAACGTCGGTCAATGGGCGAGGGCTAACATATTTGTAGCCCGCAGCCCTCCTTGCTAAATTGTTCGCAATGCGGTTGCCTTTAGAGTTCCCGTGCCATTTAATCTAACTCAGAGTGACCACGTTATTCTGGCTGGTCTCAGTTAGAGATTGGTGACACAGGTACTAAACTTGAAGTGATACGTAGTCAATTCAAGGACACTAGTGCTTGTCAGCAATCTGTGCAAATATTTACATTTCTGCCTGTGAAGTTTCTATTGATTAATTTTTTTGCAGCTATGGTTATGCCTGTTTTGACTTAACCACACAGAGATAACAGGCTGTTTCGGGTTTCCAGCTAATCATATTTTGCTAGTTTAGTTCCAATTTTCACCACTACAGAATGCAATTGCGCCTCCAGGAATGCACACAAACATATTGGAGCCTTTGGGCTATATTTCGAAAAGTCTCTTAATCTCTTAGTCTCTCTCTTAGATTTTAACACTACTTAACCTAATTCACTTGAGACTTGTTTAAGTTATTGTGTGTATTTTAGTTACAGCTTTAGCTAATCCAAGGAAATATTTTTAATTTAAAGTACACGCATATTAAAGTACACGCACCCAGCGAATAGCCTTAAGTATTGCATGGTGTTGAAATCAAAGGACTGTTCCAACAGACCAAAGAACCATTCTAGAACCGTCCGTGCACTGCGCAGAAGACAAAATCAAGATACTTTTTTTGTGTACTGAGTTGTTCCGTAACGGTTCTAGAACCTGTTGGAACAGACCTCTAGTAACTTAAAGCAATAACTCTAAACAACTTTTGAACACTTTGCCCGCTACCTAATATTTACTGTACAGCACTCATTACAAATAAAGAAGGTGTGGTATAGAAAAACAGATGCTGGATACTGTTGAGCAACATATAATAGTATATTACTTTACGAGTGGAGTAAATTGCGCTTGCGAGCGAATGGGCTGAAGAAACGAGCCAAATATGCAATTTGTTCGTCGAGTAAAGTACTATGCTTTACCCTCGACTTACCAAATGTTTTTGTATAAAACTAAACATAACAAACATAAAGTTAAAATTTTGGCAAAAGTTGTCAAAAATATTGTTAGTTTAATTTAATGTAAACAGTAGGCAACCAACATAATAATACAGGTTTCTATCAACTTACTCCTCTAGTGCAGTAAATAAAACTATATCTCCTCAATAATTTGATACTTACTGACAGAGATATAGGTTAAAAAATAGGCAATTTACTAATGAGTCGTGGGTAAACTTTTATACTTGGGACATATATTAAAAGCATGCTAATACCTGATACCTAAATTTGTGCTGCAAAGGAAAATAGAGCAAAAATGCGGTCCTGACAAAAACCAACTTTCATCATTGAGGAAAATGAGAAAATGGTATATTGTAACCAAATTTTCTGGATAATAAATTGCTCAGTGGATGTTGTACAAAAAGTTTGAAAATAAAAATGTGCACGGACACTTAGGGTTTTGAAAGAAAACGAGTCGTAAATTTTTGAGCAGTGTAATGGTTAGAATAGTGGGACTCTATAGGATGTTAATTCGCTTCCAATTTGAATTATTCCTGTTGCAATTTAAATTTTACGAAGAAAACATTTTAAACACTATTTTTCAGAAAAAACAAATTATTTTTTAAGGAAACAAACACCTGTTTCATAATAAGCGCATGCATGCTGATCAGGTTTTTGAGTAAAATGTAATACTTTTCTAACTGGTTCCGGTGACGAGAAATTTTCTGCCGCCGGAAACATTTACTCTAAAAAAACTTTAACTGACTTTGAATTGGTAGATATGTATACAAAATTAGACACAGCCAGTGAACTCAAAAGAAATGATTATTATTATAATTATTAACGTTTCTTAATTTTTCTATATCTCTGAAACTAATGAAGATATCATAATGAAACTTGTGCTGTTCCCTAAGTTTATTTAAATCTAACTTAAATTAACACAAATAATCTCGATGTGACTTTTATCTCATCAAAGAGGTACCTATCCGAGTTATCAACTTAAACGATCATCTAGTTCTTCTTCGAAAGGACACGGAAATGGAAAGTTTAGAACCAGTAACGGCCATTATTTACAAGGTAAACGTTACGGAAACAGATAAGACCAACGAAATCGAACAATTAATGAAAAAATTAGATCCCTCTTTGTCGGATCTAATAAGAGTCTTACCCACAAGGAGTCCTTTTCCCAATTCATAGTCATGGTTCTTTGGCTCTATCATGGCTGGGGCACCATCTGGCTCCAGTCCATCCAACCGCGCTGTTACGACACATTCGCAGCTCGCCGGAAGTTCGATATCATCGATTAGCTTAATCGAGGCATCGTTAGCTTGTTTTCGATGCAGGAATATTTCCTCATTACCAGTACGAAGGATACGTCGGCGAAGATCCAAATGAAAACCACAGTGGAGCATAACATCCATGCCCAGAACAACATCTTCATCAACGTCAGCCACCAGCACCGAGTGGACAAGAGAGCACAAGAATGTTTTTTTGTTTTATATAAGGGGATGCATAGACAGTTAAGGAGAGTTCAAATAATTTGAAACACTTATGGGGACTTTAACACAATTAATTCACAAAATTGTTAAGATACACAGAACTCTGCTGGATAACATTTAAACTTATTGAAAATACAATGAATTATTCAAATTATTTGAACTCTCCGGAACTGTCTATACATCCCCTTATATAAAACAAAAAAATATTCTAGAATGAACGCGAAACATAAATCGAACTTAATCATTATACACTAGAAAGAGAGAGAACATTCTAGAACAAATAAACTGACAATAGTATTTCAAGTAAAGGTACCTTTCTTAATCGGTTATCTCGTTACAATACGCTTCATCTGAATTAGCGGATTGTCCACGAATTCCTGAAACAAAGTCAATAATAAGAATTTATAGATATTGAAAAATAAATTCTCATTTTAACATTTACATTTTGTTATAATGATAATTGTTTCAGAAGCCTAGCTCAGAAGAAGAGTGGCAATATATTGCAGCATCGCGCATCGTTTGAAAAAAGATGGAATTTTTCACACTGTATTGGAGCCATAGATGAAAAACATTTTGAAATAATTCCATCTGAGAACTCTGGGTAATATTATAAAATTAATTACAAGAACAAGCACAGTTTGTAGCTCTAGTTGACGCGAACCACTCTTGTCAGAATTTGGAACAAATGGACGAATATCTGATGATGGTATGCTTTAAATTTTTCTTTGAGAAACTATTGACCGAGTAGTTAAATATTCCTGCACCTTGTGATGTCACTAACAACTTCAAAAATGTTCTATTTGTTTTCATTGCAAATAATGCATTTTCTCTCAGAACTAATATTATGAAGACTCTTAGGATAGGGCAAGTAGATTCGACAGCAAAAGAAATTTATAATTATCGATTATCACGAGAAAGGTACATTGTGGAGAAAGTGTTTGATACACTTGCCTTACGATTTCGGATCTTAAATACCTTTATGAATAAAGAACCACAGAATATTGAAAGGGGCTGAAACCGGCTGAAACTTTCAGAATCGCTTAATTGCACTTAGACCTAAAAGCTTTCATAGCAACAATACCGATGGGTGGGGCATTTTTTCTGTGGCAACGGTCAAACATGTCAAAGTTATGGCACTCCCCGGAGTGATGTATAGGTAACCGATTTATTTTTTGTGAATCCACGGTTTTTGCTTTGAGCACGTCGACCGAATGTAGAAATTCCGTAACGCAAAAAACCTAACACGACTCTGCTTACTTTATTAAAATAATTTGTTTTTAAATAAAAGTTACATCTGTTAATGTGTATGTGTATTGATAGACAACATAATATACATATTTTGCTGACCTGTCAAATTGAAAATTTTAACATAAAATCGAAAAGTTGCCTTATTTTTAACAAATATTTATTAACACGCTTTTATTAGCTTCACCTGTATGTATGTATGTATGTATGTATGTATGTATGTATGTATGTATGTATGTATGTATGTATGTATGTTTGTTTGTTTGTAACTCTCCACTCCGTTATATAATTATATCTCGAAAAGTTATTTTTTTTTGAAAAAACACAAGAATACTTTTTTGTTTAGAATTAATCTTTACATCAACTGTCAAATTATGACAGCTGTCATATTGACAGTTTTCGAAATAAACACTATTTTGTGAATATCTCGAAAAGTTATCGTTTTTAACACGCTTTTTATTATTATTAACACGCTTTTATTAACTTCACCTGTATGTATGTATGTATGTATGTATGTATGTATGCATGTTTGTTTGTTTGTAACTCTCCACTCCGTTATATAATTATATCTCGAAAAGTTATCGTTTTTTTGAAAAAACACAAGAATACTTTTTTGTTTAGAATTAATCTTTACATCAACTGTCAAATTATGACAGCTGTCATATTGACAGTTTTCGAAATAAACACTATTTTGTGAATATCTCGAAAAGTTATCGTTTTTTTTGAAAAAACACAAGAATACTTTTTCGTTTGGAATTAAATTTTACATCAACTGTCAAATTATGACAGCTGTCATATTGACAGTTTTCGAAATAAACACTATTTTAAGAATATCTCGAAAAGTTATTATTTTTTTGAAAAAACACAAGAATACTTTTTCGTTTGGAATTAAATTTTACATCAACTGTCAAATTATGACAGCTGTCACATTGACAGTTTTCGAAATAAACACTATTTTGTGAATATCTCCAAAAGTTATTGTTTTTAACACGCTTTTTATTATTATTAACACGCTTTTATTAACTTCACCTGTATGTATGTATGGATGTATGTATGTATGTATGTATGTATGTATGTTTGTTTGTTTGTAACTCTCCACTCCGTTATATAATTATATCTCGAAAAGTTATCGTTTTTTTGAAAACACACAAGAATACTTTTTTGTTTAGAATTAATCTTTACATCAACTGTCAAATTATGACAGCTGTCATATTGACAGTTTTCGAAATAAACACTATTTTGTGAATATCTCGAAAAGTTATCGTTTTTTTTGAAAAAACACAGGAATACTTTTTCGTTTGGAATTAAATTTTACATCAACTGTCAAATTATGCCAGCTGTCATATTAACAGTTTTCGAAATAAACATTATTTTGTGAATATCTCGAAAAGTTATTGTGTTTTTGAAAAAACACAAGAATACTTTTTCGTTTGGAATTAAATTCTACATCAACTGTCAATTTATGACAGCTGTCGTATTGACAGTTTTCGAAATAAACACTATTTTGTGAATATCTCGAAAAGTTATCGTTTTTAACACGCTTTTTATTATTATTATTAATTAACTTCACCTGTATGTATGTATGTATGTTTGTTTGTTTGTTTGTAACTCTCCACTCCGCGACTGCTGCTTCGGGTGAGTCCCATATCGTAATTTTTAGTCACTACCTCCCCGTGCCGGGAGTGGGTAATAAACAATACGTTTAATTATAAACGATATGAATGAAATTGTCTTAGAATTAATCTAACAATTCTTTAGATTTCACAATAGTAATTTTTTTCCAAGTTCTGAAAACAATACGTTTAATTATAAACTATTACAGCTTAAAGATCTTTCCCAAATAGTTAATAAGTTAGAAAATAAATCAAGTTCGGAAATTTTAGATATTAAATTTATAAAAAATATATTTGGGGTATTGGGGCACGTACTGTTACACTTTATTAATATCTCCCTTGAGTATGGTCAATTCCCGGAACAACTAAAAACAAGTACTATTGTTCCTATACCGAAAGTTCCAAATACTACAAAAGCTAGTGAATTCCGTCCAATCAATACCCTCCCGGGGGTTGAAAAGTTATTGGAAATGGCTGTATACAACCAACTACTAAATTATGTAGAAAGTAATAAATTACTTATATCTACCCAATCGGGATTTCGTCAGAATCACTCTTGTGAAACGGCTATTCAATTAACCGTTTCAAAATGGTCCCAGTCAATTGACAATGGTGACTATGTTGTTTCAGTTTTTATGGATTTGAGAAGAGCATTTGAAACTATAGATCGTAGAATATTAATAAGAAAACTGAAAGATATTGGCATAAGGGGCGTAGTATTAAAATGGTTTAAGGAATACATATGTGGTAGAAAACAAATTACAAAAATTGATTGATTGTTCAACTCCTATTGATACAAAGTTTGGGGTACCTCAGGGCAGCGTCTTAGGTCCACTACTTTTTTTAATTTACATTAATGATATAAGCTTATGCCACAATTACTGTGACTTTATAAACCTGTTTGCTGATGACACTCTGTTATCAATATCTGACAAAGATGTAAATGTGGCTATAGGTAGGATGAACTCCTGCTTGAATCAGATTCATAAATATTTAAATATTAATAAGCTTAAGTTAAATGTGTCAAAAACTAAAGCTATGATTTTGACAACACCATATAAATATAGACAGCTGGACATGAACACCTTATCTGTAGATATTGATAATAATAAAATAGAGTTTGTAACGGAGTTTAAATACTTGGGTTTTGTTTTGGACTATTGTTTATCTTTTGGTGCACACTATAACTATATAAGTAGGAAGGTGGCAAAAAAACTTTATTTTTTTACTCGAATTTCTACTCATCTCTCCACTGCTGCTAAAGTGACTATTTACAATGCTATAATTCAACCGCATTTTGATTATTGTAGTACCTTGTTGTTTGGGTTTGACCAGAACAAAATTGTGGGTTTACAAAAGTTGCAAAATAGAGGCATGAGAGTAATTTTAAAATGCAGCCGCTATACAAGTATATTGTTTATGCTCGAGGCATTACAATGGCTATCAATTCGTGATAGATTGTATAGATCAGCAATGATATTTATTTTTAGAATTGTTAATAATATGTTACCAACTTACTTTGCTGAATTCGTCCCATTGCGAAACAGAAATCATTATTATGTAACAAGAAACAATAATAATTTTCACCTTCCTAGATGTAACCTATCAAATTCCATGAGATTACTGTTTTACAAAGGGTTAGATGAATATAATAAACTACCTCACGATTTGAAAAATATAAAAAAAATACATCTGTTTAAATCAAAATTAACTGTGTTTATAAAATCAAAATAAAGTGCAATAATAGTGTGTTTATATACGTAACTAATGTAATTGTGCGTTGTAATTGTAATGTACTTTTAATTTTAAGGTTTATTTTATATTGTATTTTTGATACTAGTTTGTGTATTAGGATATTCCTATTTCTTAATAAATCATTCATTCATTCACAATATGAATGAAATTGTCTTAGAATTAATCTAACAATTGTTTAGATTTCACAATAATATTTTTTTTTTCCAAGTGATTGAAACAATATGTTTAATCATCAACAATATGAATACAATAAATATAATTTGAGAAATCAAAAAAACACGCTTCCAAAGCATTTCCAACTAAATAAACGAATAATGATTGAGTGAGGGTCTTGTAATCGTCACAGCAAATTAACGAATCTATTGAAATAAAATAAATTGGACTAAAAAGTAAAAAATAAATATAGTTTAAAAAACTAAAAAACACGCTTTTATAAAGCATGTTTCTGAAAAACATCGAACTAAAAAGTTAAAAATAATTTTCAAAATAAAATTAAAACAAAAATAAATGAAAAATACTAGTATTATTGTGAAAAAAGCGTGGGCGCTGCATACCATATTTTTCGAATGTCAAGCGCCCACGCTTTTTTCACAATAATACTAGTATTTTTCATTTATTTTTGTTTTAATTTTATTTTGAAAATTATTTTTAACTTTTTAGTTCGATGTTTTTCAGAAACATGCTTTATAAAAGCGTGTTTTTTAGTTTTTTTAAACTATATTTATTATTAATTAACTTCACCTGTATGTATGTATGTATGTATGTTTGTTTGTTTGTTTGTAACTCTCCACTCCGCGACTGCTGCCTCGGGTGAGTCCCATATCGTAATTTTTAGTCACTACCTCCCCGTGCCGGGAGTGGGTAATAAACAATACGTTTAATTATAAACGATATGAATGAAATTGTCTTAGAATTAATCTAACAATTCTTTAAATTTCACAATAGTAATTTTTTTCCAAGTTCTGAAAACAATACGTTTAATTATAAACAATATGAATGAAGTTGTCTTAGAATTAATCTAACAATTTTTTAGATTTCACAATAATAATTTTTTTTCCAAGTGATTGAAACAGTATGTTTAATCATCAACAATATGAATACAATAAATATAATTTGAGAAATCAAAAAAACACGCTTTCAAAGCATTTCCAACTAAATAAACGAATAATGATTGAGTGAGGGTCTTGTAATCGTCACAGCAAATTAACGAATCTATTGAAATAAAATAAATTGGACTAAAAAGTAAAAAATAAATATAGTTTAAAAAAACTAAAAAACACGCTTTTATAAAGCATGTTTCTGAAAAACATCGAACTAAAAAGTTAAAAATAATTTTCAAAATAAAATTAAAACAAAAATAAATGAAAAATACTAGTATTATTGTGAAAAAAGCGTGGGCGCTGCATACCATATTTTTCGAATGTCAAGCGCCCACGCTTTTTTCACAATAATACAAGTATTTTTCATTTATTTTTGTTTTAATTTTATTTTGAAAATTATTTTTAACTTTTTAGTTCGATGTTTTTCAGAAACATGCTTTATAAAAGCGTGTTTTTTAGTTTTTTTAAACTATATTTATTATTAATTAACTTCACCTGTATGTATGTATGTATGTATGTATGTTTGTTTGTTTGTAACTCTCCACTCCGCGACTGCTGCCTCGGGTGAGTCCCATATCGTAATTTTTAGTCACTACCTCCCCGTGCCGGGAGTGGGTAATAAACAATACGTTTAATTATAAACGATATGAATGAAATTGTCTTAGAATTAATCTAACAATTCTTTAAATTTCACAATAGTAATTTTTTTCCAAGTTCTGAAAACAATACGTTTAATTATAAACAATATGAATGAAGTTGTCTTAGAATTAATCTAACAATTTTTTAGATTTCACAATAATAATTTTTTTTCCAAGTGATTGAAACAGTATGTTTAATCATCAACAATATGAATACAATAAATATAATTTGAGAAATCAAAAAAACACGCTTTCAAAGCATTTCCAACTAAATAAACGAATAATGATTGAGTGAGGGTCTTGTAATCGTCACAGCAAATTAACGAATCTATTGAAATAAAATAAATTGGACTAAAAAGTAAAAAATAAATATAGTTTAAAAAAACTAAAAAACACGCTTTTATAAAGCATGTTTCTGAAAAACATCGAACTAAAAAGTTAAAAATAATTTTCAAAATAAAATTAAAACAAAAATAAATGAAAAATACTAGTATTATTGTGAAAAAAGCGTGGGCGCTGCATACCATATTTTTCGAATGTCAAGCGCCCACGCTTTTTTCACAATAATACTAGTATTTTTCATTTATTTTTGTTTTAATTTTATTTTGAAAATTATTTTTAACTTTTTAGTTCGATGTTTTTCAGAAACATGCTTTATAAAAGCGTGTTTTTTAGTTTTTTTAAACTATATTTATATTATTATTATTAATTAACTTCACCTGTATGTATGTATGTATGTATGTTTGTTTGTTTGTTTGTTTGTAACTCTCCACTCCGCGACTGCTGCCTCGGGTGAGTCCCATATCGTAATTTTTAGTCACTACCTCCCCGTGCCGGGAGTGGGTAATAAACAATACGTTTAATTATAAACGATATGAATGAAATTGTCTTAGAATTAATCTAACAATTCTTTAGATTTCACAATAGTAATTTTTTTCCAAGTTCTGAAAACAATACGTTTAATTATAAACAATATGAATGAAATTGTCTTAGAATTAATCTAACAATTTTTTAGATTTCACAATAATATTTTTTTTTTCCAAGTGATTGAAACAATATGTTTAATCATCAACAATATGAATACAATAAATATAATTTGAGAAATCAAAAAAACACGCTTCCAAAGCATTTCCAACTAAATAAACGAATAATGATTGAGTGAGGGTCTTGTAATCGTCACAGCAAATTAACGAATCTATTGAAATAAAATAAATTGGACTAAAAAGTAAAAAATAAATATAGTTTAAAAAAACTAAAAAACACGCTATTATAAAGCATGTTTCTGAAAAACATCGAACTAAAAAGTTAAAAATAATTTTCAAAATAAAATTAAAACAAAAATAAATGAAAAATACTAGTATTATTGTGAAAAAAGCGTGGGCGCTGCATACCATATTTTTCGAATGTCAAGCGCCCACGCTTTTTTCACAATAATACTAGTATTTTTCATTTATTTTTGTTTTAATTTTATTTTGAAAATTATTTTTAACTTTTTAGTTCGATGTTTTTCAGAAACATGCTTTATAAAAGCGTGTTTTTTAGTTTTTCTTAAACTATATTTATTAAAATATATTAATATGCTTATAATTCGTATTTCGTTCAAAATTAATACAGAATGTAATAAAAAATTTCAAAATGACTGAATATTTTAAAATTTTCAAAATTTTGAAAATGTTTAAAACTTATTAAAATTTTGAAAATTTTAAAAAATTCAAACATTTTGAAAATTTTGAAAAATTCAAGAAGTGCGCGTTCAGTATAAGATGTTTGGGGAAAGCATAGAGAGAGAGAGAGAGAGAGAGAAATGATATTATTATTCTGTTTCACTTCGTCTGCGTGTGACACTTTTCTCAACGTGACTGTGACTTTTCTCAACGTGACTGTTTCACACGATATTACTACCCATATTTCTTTTCATACCAAGCGCCTTATATACCGTTTCTTAAGGATTAAACTCCAAAAATAAATAAATAATTATTGTAATGGCATAAGTTGATAAAAAATGCTATGCAATAGCTTTACCGCGGCAGTCACCGAGTGCCACACGTCTTTTTTATTATTATTACATAATAAAACATTTGACCTACAAAAAGAGGAAGGCTTTTGGCGGGGCCTACGCGCTCAACATGTAATAGTTACGACTGTCAACGAATTAACAAATAACCAGTTAATTTTTTCTGAATGTATTGTTAAAATTTTTTTTAAAATCGGGAAGTTATTGGTTTTACCCTGTTTTTTGAAAATTTAGTTTTCATCGGATCTCAACGTTTTGAGGTATTTGGAACCTCCCCTGACTATTTTTACGAGGGTGTCTGTATATCTCTCTGAGTGTGTGTGTGTGTGTGTGTGTGTGTGTGTGTGTGTGTGTGTGTGTGTGTGTGTGTGTGTGTGTGTGTGTGTGTGTGTGTGTGTGTGTGTGTGTGTGTGTGTGTGTGTGTGTGTGTGTGTGTGTGTGTGTGTGTGTGTGTGTGTGTGTGTGTGTGTGTGTGTGTGTGTGTGTGTGTGTGTGTGTGTGTGTGTGTGTGTGTGTGTGTGTGTGTGTGTGTGTGTGTGTGTGTGTGTGTGTGTGTGTGTGTGTGTGTGTGTGTGTGTGTGTGTGTGTGTGTGTGTGTGTGTGTGTGTGTGTGTGTGTGTGTGTGTGTGTGTGTGTGTGTGTGTGTGTGTGTGTGTGTGTGTGTGTGTGTGTGTGTGTGTGTGTGTGTGTGTGTGTGTGTGTGTGTGTGTGTGTGTGTGTGTGTGTGTGTGTGTGTGTGTGTGTGTGTGTGTGTGTGTGTGTGTGTGTGTGTGTGTGTGTGTGTGTGTGTGTGTGTGTGTGTGTGTGTGTGTGTGTGTGTGTGTGTGTGTGTGTGTGTGTGTGTGTGTGTGTGTGTGTGTGTGTGTGTGTGTGTGTGTGTGTGTGTGTGTGTGTGTGTGTGTGTGTGTGTGTGTGTGTGTGTGTGTGTGTGTGTGTGTGTGTGTGTGTGTGTGTGTGTGTGTGTGTGTGTGTGTGTGTGTGTGTGTGTGTGTGTGTGTGTGTGTGTGTGTGTGTGTGTGTGTGTGTGTTTGTGTGTTTGTGTGTTTGTGTGTGTGTGTGTGTGTGTGTGTGTGTGTGTGTGTGTGTGTGTGTGTGTGTGTGTGTGTGTGTGTGTGTGTGTGTGTGTGTGTGTGTGTGTGTGTGTGTGTGTGTGTGTGTGTGTGTGTGTGTGTGTGTGTGTGTGTGTGTGTGTGTGTGTGTGTGTGTGTGTGTGTGTGTGTGTGTGTGTGTGTGTGTGTGTGTGTGTGTGTGTGTGTGTGTGTGTGTGTGTGTGTGTGTGTGTGTGTGTGTGTGTGTGTGTGTGTGTGTGTGTGTGTGTGTGTGTGTGTGTGTGTGTGTGTGTGTGTGTGTGTGTGTGTGTGTGTGTGTGTGTGTGTGTGTGTGTGTGTGTGTGTGTGTGTGTGTGTGTGTGTGTGTGTGTGTGTGTGTGTGTGTGTGTGTGTGTGTGTGTGTGTGTGTGTGTGTGTGTGTGTGTGTGTGTGTGTGTGTGTGTGTGTGTGTGTGTGTGTGTGTGTGTGTGTGTGTGTGTGTGTGTGTGTGTGTGTGTGTGTGTGTGTGTGTGTGTGTGTGTGTGTGTGTGTGTGTGTGTGTGTGTGTGTGTGTAAACCTCTTATAACTTTTTAACTGCTTGACTGATCGGAATGAAATAAAAAGCGTCCCAAAGAGTTCCGTCTAACTTAAAATCCCTGCAAGTATAAACCGGTAGATTTCGAGAAATTTTAAAATAACCGAAAAAAACAATTGGTAAAATGAACATCAAAATCGAATAACGTGTTAAAAAGTTATGGCTTTTTAAACATTTCAAAAAAGTCAAAAACGTCAAAATACGTCACGTTACTATAGCTTTACGGTTAAAACTAGCGGGAAGTTGCAAGGATGGCCTTTAAGGTCAACCTCTTTTCGATTTTTTTTTTATAGTCCTACCACGTAATCATATTGACCTACAATTTGAAAGGGTCGTTTTTCCTAACCTACGCACTAAACATGTATGACTTTTGGGGGGTGGTCGAACTTATAAATAACCTTTTTGTATTCGTTTTAAAATACAACATAGTTTAAGTTGTTATAAGTGGCCTACAAAAAAAAAAATGGGGCAGTAATACAAAAATAAAAAAAAAAACCTACACTTCTTGTTTTTCAAACGACTCAAAAACCATAAAATGTTTATTTTAAATTTGGAAAAAAGTGCCTTGAATAAAAATTGTCGAGCTGTAAAAGTGCCACTAGTGTCTTCGTTTGATCTTGATGTTGGTGAAAGATCTACAGTTGCATCTCGCTAAACAAGTGAGTAATTTGTGGAATTTTGACAGCATCTATGATAAAAATATCTGATAAAATACCCACGACCAGTTTTTGCTCTCTTTATCTATCAATATAAAAACTCGCTAAGAACAAGGTTTAACAATTACTGAATTAGGAGGTCTTCATTACAGGACAGAGAGTAAAAATTTATCTTTATTTCGTCTACTTCAACAATTTTAAACTCTTACACTAATTTTATGTGTTCCTCTGTTTTTTACCACTATTCCTTATTCCTTTACCGTGGTCTTCTTTGTTTGTCATTTGAAAGTAGTCCTGAAAGACCCCTGGACGTGAAGAATTGTGTTCCTATTGTCTTTTATGTTTAGGTTAGGTTAAACTGATTAGTTCGGTTCTTAACTATGGATCGCAATTTCAAATGTTGCAGGAATAAAGAGTTCGGAAACTATTGTTGTGTGTCTTGTACTAGCGTCTTTCATTCGAGCTGTCTCGACCGGCTTAAAGAAGTGATTAAACTAGGAGGATTCAAGATTTACTGTTCTTCTCTCTGTCATCACAAATCAGGTGAAATTGAACAACGCGATAACAATTACGGCGATATAATCAACAAACTCAGGGAAGAGATAAATACAAAAAACAAATTCATCGAACGATTAGAGAAAGGTAATCAGGATTTCACCGACGAAGTTTGTGAAGCGGAGGATAGGCTTAACAACCAAATAGTTGAACAAAGAAATCGCATTACTGGACTAAACTTAGAAATAAAGACACTTAGGTTGCTAAATAACGAACTTGAATCCAAATTAGAAGTTGCTCACAAACTTAAATCAGAAATTGAAACTCAAATTAAAGACTCAACTTATATAAACAAAAACATGCTGACCTCTATATCTGTTCTCGAGAATGAAAATGATATGCATGTAAAGGAGATCAAGAAACTTAGGTGTCTGCTTGATAAGTATGCATGTGAATCCAGTTCAAACAAATCTTTACCAACCTATATTGTCAAAGCGACTCAATCTGCTATAGTCAACTCAGCGCCTACATCCGGCCGTAACTTTGATTCTCCAGTAGTTCCTCGACGACCTCAATTTTTGATTATGGGAGATAATAGTGCTAAAGGATTCATAAGCATCATAAAGAATCTGACTGACAAGAAGTACGACGTTAATTGCCAATGGGCTGATGATATGCTGTTCGACGATAGAATCAATTTATGTCTGAAGCGAATAAAAAACTTTACCAAAGACGATGTTGTTGTTCTGTTTACTGGAGTAGTGAATGCATTGAAAGGTAAACTTACAAATACTAGTTTACTTCGGACTCTTCTAATAAACTCCAGCAATACATCTTTGTTTATTTGCGGGGCAGCTCTACATAGTGGTCGACCGATACTAAATCAAATAATTCAGGATTACGATCTCGACTTGCAACACCTTATTCGCCAATATCAGCACTCACACTTAATTCCTTCTAGAGTAGAAAATAGGAATGGGTCGCTCAATTTCTTTCAAAAAAACTGAACTTCTCCGGATTATACAACGCATATTACGGTACAAAAGCTCTTTGAATTTTAATCCACAACCCGATCCCAAAATTGTTAATACCAATTTAAACAATTTAACTAAAGAATTAAATTTTGTTGTTCCGCCGATGTAATTCCCTTCAATTCTTCACCTCTCCACGAACAAACCACCTTATATTACCAAAACGTCAGAGGTTTACGAACTAAAACGGCTGAAATGTTGATAAGCACCCACTCCTGCGACTATGACATAGTGTTGTTAAGTGAAACTTGGCTTAACGAAAACTTCTATAGATCTGAATTTTTTGACAACAAATACATCGTATTTAGGAAGGACAGAAACTATTCACTACTCAACTGTAATCGTGGTGGGGGAACTTTAATAGCTACTTTAGCTCACGTTAACAGTTGTCCTATTGCGACTCCTTCCTCAGCACATTTTGAGGACACTTGGATCAAGGCCAAAATTCATGACACTAACTTTATAATTGGATGCGTCTACATTCTTCCAAATTCGCCATTAGAAAGCTATTTATCTTTCTCTAAGTTATGTGAATCATTCCATAAAAAATATACCAATCACAAGTTCATTATATGTGGGGACTTCAATCTTCCTCTTGTGGAATGGAAGCTGGAAGGTAATAATATTGTTCCCATAAAAATACAGTCCACTTCCGCCTGCGCCCTTATAGACACCATGTGCCTGCTCGAACTGGACCAAATTAATTTTGTTTTTAATTCTCAATAACGTATCCTTGACCTTGTCTTTGTTGACGATCTTGATACTATTTCATGCAAAGAATGTGATCTTCCATTGTCAAGAACTGATATCTTACACCCTCCTTTGCTCATCTCTTTCTCTGGAATGAAAGTACAGTGTCTTCGAGACCGAGAAACAATTCTTTCATATCAGTTTCATAAAGCCAACTTCGTTGAACTAAATAACTTTTTTGCTGGGACTGACTGGTCTTTCATTTCAAATAATCAAGACATAAATTCTATCGTCCAAGGTTTCCACAACATTATCAACGAAGAAATCGCCAGGTATGTACCCAGGAAACGTAATAAGAATTCAATATATCCAATTTGGTTCGATCACTCACTTCGTAAACTGATATCAGAAAAAAAAAAATACGAAAAGAGGTTGACCTTAAAGGCCATCCTTGCAACTTCCTGCTAGTTTTAACCGCAAAGCTGTAGTAACGTGACGTATTTTGACGTTTTTGACTTTTTTTGAAATGTTTAAAAAGCCATAACTTTTTAACGCGTTATTAGATTTTGATGTTCAATATGGCATTCGACGCAGTTTTTTGAGACCTAAAAAGGTTACCAGGAGTGCAAAATCGGTTAGTCAAAAAATCTCTAAGTTATTGAAAAAAAAACACTTTTCTTGAAATTTTTCGACAACGATATCTCACGAAAGGATCAACCGATTTTAATTTGCAAAACGGCATTCGACGTGTCTTTTTAAGCTTGAGAGCTGATTATGTTATGAAATTGATCGATGTCATAGCCAAAAAGATATGCCCAAAAAACATCATTTTTACCAATTATTTTTTTCGGTCATTTTGTAATTTCTCGAAATCTGCCGGCTCGAATTGGTTCAAACTTACAGGGAATCTAAGTTAGATGGAACTCTTTGGAATGCTTTTTATTTCATTCCGATCGGTCAAGCCGTTCAAAAGTTATAAGAGGTTTACATACATCCACACACACACACATCCACACGTACATACAGACATACAGACACCCTCGTAAAAATAGTCAGGGGAGGTTCCTATGACCTCAAAACGTTGAGATCCGATGAAAACTCGATTTTCGAAAAACGGGGTGAAACCAATAACTTCCCGATTTTAAAAAAAAATTAATTTTTTTTAGCGGGAAGTTAATAAGCTGCACAGGAGGTTTAGACGGACTAGTCTTCATACAGACTACTCCGCTTATTCCCAAAAAAGACGTAAAGGACAGAGTTATGCTACCTTCTATTTGTTAATAACTCTGAGCACCTTATCCCCGAGAATGTGAAGTACTTTTGGTCATTTATCAAGAATCTGAAGAGATGCTCTGGCCTCCCAAATCTAATGACCTACAATAACATGGAATTAAGTGACCCCCAAGCTATAGCCAATGCTTTCGCAAACCAGTTTCAATCAAGTTACACCGATGATAACTCAGATCCCATAGAAACTGCAACGCTGCCATTTTGGTCAACCTTATCTTTACACTTCTTTACTGTTGAAGAAGTGGCTTCTAAAATAAACAGCCTAAATGTAGCCAACAATGCAGGTCCGGATGGAATACCACCTACACTGCTGAAGAATTGTTGTAGTTCGCTCTCTCTTCCGCTGACTCAAATTTTTCAAAAATCTTTCAATAGTGGAATATTCCCCACAGTCTGGAAATTCTCCAACTTAATTCCAATTTATAAAAAGGGCGACAAATCTTACATCAACAACTATAGAGGGATCTCTTTGATTTCCGCTATACCTAAGTTGTTTGAATCCATTCTGACTGACGAATTATTTTCCACGTTTAAAAACTACATTTCTCCTTACCAGCATGGGTTTTTTAATGATCGGTCAACAACCACTAATCTTGCTTTATACCAGGATTACTTAACCTCCTCAATGGAAGCAGGTCATCAAGTGGATGCAATCTATACAGACTTGTCAAAAGCTTTCGATAGTGTCTGTCACAACTTACTAGTTAGAAAACTGTCCTAAATTGAAATCTGCGGCAACTATCTAAAATTGGTTAACTCTTACCTAACAGACCGTTCTCAGAGTGTTTCGGTTCTTAATTCGGTCTCTTATAACATTTCAGTGACTTCTGGTGTTCCCCAAGGTTCCCACATTGGTCCAATTTTATTTTTGTTGTTTATAAACGATGTACCCTATTGCTTTCAAAACAGCTCCTTTCTTTTATTCGCAGACGACCTTAAGTTCTTCACTATTAAAACCAGTGATAACTTTGCCTTACAATCAGATTTGGACCGTTTCATCAATTGGTGCAAAATTAATCGTTTGTCCCTCAATATCAGCAAATGTGCGACGATTCATTTCTCAAGATCTCCCAACATTACCAAAAATGTCTATAAAGTCAATGAAACTGCAATAGATAGTGTCTCGTCCATTGTTGATCTGGGTGTCATCTTCGATACTGGTCTGATTTTAATCAACATATTGATTCTATCGTTTGTAAGGCCTTTAGAATGCTCGGATTCATTAAACGGCACACTCGTCACATTTATGATACTAAGGCCATTATGGCCTTATAGACTTCTCTGGTTCGAAGCATTCTTGAGTACTGTGCTTCAGTCTGGATGCCTATCTATAATCCGTTCACTTTTTATTCCAATCTCAGTAGGCTCTGTTACTAACATGAATTTCGCCCTGTATAATACACGTCTGAGTTTACTGTTCTGTGGTCTTGTTAATTGTAAGTACGATGTTGTCACGTCTTCAATAAAAATATGTGTATTCAGTACAAGAAGGGTACAGGCAAAGAAGGCGATATGTCAATTTTTGTCAAAATTGAGTTAATGATGCCATCTATGAGATAAAGATGTAAACTTTTCCCCTAGAAACTATCATGGCTAAAAGAGCGATCAGTCAGCAGATATCACCCGTTTTAGTTTTGCCATACAGGCTAAAAAGGCGATATGTCCGCGCGGAACCACGTAAAAAGGCGTTAAGTCGTTGGTTAAAATTTTACGTATCAATTTTTCAGTTTGGTGCCGTTTATGCCGTATTGTTTAAAGTAGGCTTATTGTTGTTTACGTTTCTGTTGATTAGTAGAAATGTCTGATCTAAACAACTCAAGTAAAAAACGGAAGAAATTCGGCAAAATGACTGATGTAAATAAACTAATAAACCTCAGAAGTCATTCCATAGGAGAAGACTGTAGGTGCAAAAGGTTCAAGTGTTTTGTCCATGTGTCAGAGTCGGCTAGAAGAAAAATAATCCAGAATTTCAATTTGCTTGGTTCTGTCAACGAACAAAATATATATTTGTGTGGTCTTATTTCGGTTTTGCCTGTTAAACACCGCAGGCCTAGACAGCCTGAGGAGCACGCTGTCCTCCATGATGCTACTTTTAGCTATCGCGTAAGGTTTCAAAGTGCAGAAGGAAAGACCGAAGAGGTGCAAGTATGTCAAAAGGCATTTTTGGCTATCCATGGAATTGACCGAAAGAAACTGGAAGTGTTACAGCGATCTTTAAAAAGTAAGGGCGAGGCACCAAAAGATCAAAGAGGTAAGCACAAAAACCGTAAACACATACTGTCTGATGAAACTCGAAATACAATCAGAAGTCATATTAAGTCATTTAAAGGTCGCAAAAGCCATTACAGCTTACATGATTCGAATAAAGTATATTTACCGGAAGAACTTAATATAAAAAAAATGTACACATTGTTTTGTCAGAAGTTCCGTAACCACCCTATTTCCTATGAAACTTATAGAACTATTTTCTCAAAAGATTTTAATATAGCCTTTGGCTATCCAAGGTCTGACACATGTAGTCAATGTGATGAATATCAAGCAAAAATGAAAAGTTTAGAGACTCAAAAGCTGAACTTATCGCAAACGGAGACGATGGAGTATCGCCAAATAGACAGAGATGTACAGCGAATATCCACCGAAAATAAGGTGCATAAAATGAAGGCTGAACAGTTTTATAAAAGAAAAAGAGAAGCTAAAAGGGAAAGTCAACAATCTGAAGACATGGAAGCGATTTGCTTGGATTTCGCCAAAAATCTGCCTTCCCCGAATATAACAACGAACGACGTTTATTATAAAAGGCAGCTCTCAACGTATTCTTTTAACATTCATGTTCTTTCTACGTCACAAAGTATTTTCTATGTGTATCCCGAAACTGTGGGAAGAAAAGGCAGCGATAATGTGTGCTCTTTATTGCACCACTTCTTATATAATTACCTCGACATGAAGGTACGTAAGCTTAAAATATTTTGCGACTCCTGTGGAGGGCAAAATAAAAATTACACCATGATGCGTTTTCTACACTACATAGTGCATAAGGAGAAGAGGCTAGACAGTGTAAAAGTCACATTTCCAATACGGGGGCACTCATACTTAGAGTGTGATAAAGATTTTGGTTTGATAAACCAAAAGAGTAGAGTAGAAGTTCCAGAAGAGTGGTATGAAGTGTTCAAAATGGCTAGGAACAAACCATCCCCTTTTGATGTTGAAAAAGTTACGCAATCGTACTTCCAAAGTTGGACTGCCTTTTTATTAAAACGCTACCGACGCACATGTCCTTTTCCTTCTAGACCACTCAGGCAACTAAAAATAGTCAAGGAACACCCCAGGTTGATTTCACATCGGGATAGCTACAATGGTCTTTGGGAAACCAGTGTCGTCATCGATTCAAAATTTAGGGTCGTTGAAAAAAATAAACTAAAAGAGGGAGAATTTCAACTTCCAGATTTCTTATATAAAGGTAAAAAACGTTCCTCTTTTTATAGTAAGAGATTAATAAAATTTTATGATTTTTTTAGATCTTTTGCCTTTAAGTGCACCAAAATGGAAGGACCTTCAGGATCTAAAAAAGTTTTGCCATTCCTCTGCTCAAGAGTACTTCAATTCATTACCACAGGTGTGAAATTATAATGTTGTTTGAATTTTAGTACTGTTACCTATGTTTTTTTCAATAAATATCTCATGACAAAACACCTTCTTTCCCTGTTTAAATGTGACTTTTTGGGAAAAATTGCGTTTTTTTCTGCTAAAAAGTTATTAAAAAAAATTAACTATGAGTGGTATTTGTATCACAGTACCCTAATAATAATAATATGTAAAAACTTATCCTATGTTACTTTCATAAATTACTTTTTAGAGCACTTAAAACCTTTAAAAGCGTTTTTCTCAAAACTAACTTTTTTGACATATCGCCTTCTTTGCCTGTACCCTTTTAAAGATAAGATATTTAATATCTTAATTAAATTTGCAAACCAAATTTAAAACTTGCAGGAAAAAAGTCAATATATTTAATATTAAATTAAATACTAAAGTAGATATGTCAGTTTTCGCTGCAAGTAGTATTAATATCCAAGAATGGTCTATTTGAATTCACATGAATTTTGACTGATACTCAAAATAACACATTCCTTTACACAGAACAGATCCCTGTTTATAGTCAATTATTATTTTATTGGTCTATAACAAAAAATATAGGTACTTTTATATTTACATTTTATTACAAGTAAATAAGTACAATTCAAAATGTAGCACATATACATATATTAACTAAAAACGTTTAATACAACTTTTAAATTAATCAAGCAAAAGTAAACAAAATCATTTTTACAAATGTATAATAAAACTTTTAAATTATTCAAGTAGTGGTAAAAAAATTATTTAATCATTTTTGAGTTTGACATAAAAACACAGTACTCAAATTTTATATCCATCTTTTTTAAAGTCTACTATTTTACATCCAAATGGCATCGTAGATTATTGTAATAGTGGCTGTAGGGTAATAAAATTTCACATTCAATGGGTTAATTAAGGAAACTACTCCAGTACAAATTTGATTTTCCTGGTCCGCCTCAAGTGGAGTCGCAGTTGACTTATATATGCAGATGTTTTAATAATGTTCTTTATAACAGAAATTCTTCAGAAATTTTTCAAACCGATACAATAAAAAAATATTTTAATAAATTACATAAAAGCAAATGAAAACAAATACAGATGCAGATTTAGATGTAACGTGTAAATGTTGTCGGTGTATTTGTATGATCAATCCTCTTCCATTATTTCACTGGAAGAATCAGAGTCACTATCAAATCCAAAATCGGAATCGTTAGAATCTGATTCCTCCAATGAAATAATTAAAGGATGAAT
Organism: Altica lythri; assembly: GCA_964028335.1. Classification (NCBI taxonomy): domain Eukaryota; kingdom Metazoa; phylum Arthropoda; class Insecta; order Coleoptera; family Chrysomelidae; genus Altica; species Altica lythri. Next base: position 922,613 of record OZ034805.1, on the reverse strand, counting down.
ATTGTCATGTGAGCAGTTTCCCATGTAAGTAGTCCAATCTGCCAAAATAAGTTCGTCTGTATATCCACAAAAATTTCGCCACATGTCTGGTGTACATTTAGTCAATGCTTCTGTCCACGTTTTTTTAACTCTATCCTGGTCAAGATAAGTAGATGTTATATGTTTGTTATAATATGTCTTAGTAAACCCCCATGCTAGTTCTATTGGATTGTAATGACAATGGTATGGTGGTAGTCGAAGTACTTCATGTCCTCGTTGTTTTAAAATTTCATCCACTACATATATCTTTTCGTCAGTTTTATAAGGTAAGATTATTGAGTACAGTTGTTTCTTTGTCATTTTTGTGTCAAACATAAGGTTATTGTTAATCAACCATTCCTGCAACATCGCTTTTTTCGCTAAAATAGGGTAGTTTGTTAAGTTGAACTGAATGGTATGGCGCGTTGTCCATGACCACCACACATTTTTCTTGAAATACAGATTGAGCAGGAATGTGTTGATTAACAACCCAGTTTTTAAAAAGGTCACTTTTCATACTTTTGTGATAGTCAAGACTCTAGTAACAAGTCACATCCTTGCAAAAATCATCCAGTTTCTTTCGGATTTTACACGAGCTAGATTACTTTTCAGGTCAGAATCGTGTACCCACTGACGCATTGAGCTACCATTTTGATAGATTCATGTTTCATCTAGGTACAGGAATGTAACTCTCTCAGTAAGATTGTTTAGTTGTTTATATTTCCGAATGAAAGTGATTTTACTAATTTTAATGTGTCGTTGTTCACATAAAATATGTCGTCCATTTACTTTTTTAAATTTGTATCCCATTAATTTTATAAGTTTTTATACTGTAGTGCGTCCCCCTTTAAAATCAAAATTCTGTTTGGCATCATAGCATCAGTCCAAAGTAAAATGTTCATTTTTAGAATGGTAGATCCAAATCTGTCGCTGTAAGTCTTTTTTAAAATAAACTTCTCAAATGTATCAGTTTTACTTCCTTTATCTGCGACTTTCTCATTATTTTTCAATCCTTAATAATTATCCGTATTTTCCAAACACTAATCTAAAAAAATTAAGCATATAGAATGTTTGTCATATTAATTAGTTTCAAAAAATATACCTTAGTTACACAAAGGTAGATATGAGATTTAAAAATATTTAATAAAATTTTGAATTAAATTATAGTTACAAAATGTTTAATTTAGAAATGTGAAATCTGACAACGTTGTTCATAACATAATAACTTATTATGATATCTGTCAAAAACGGTTATGTATTGTTACGTTCAAGGGGTTCAAATAAAATCACTGCTGAACGAAAATGTCTAATTTATTTACACACACTACAAATTAAACGAATTATAACTAAATAACTAAACTAACTATAACACACTACACACTAATTTATGTACAACAATTAACTCCGATTTATATTCACTTATTTATTTGCACTTTGCAGCTCGTAGATCGCTCAAATATTTAGACTGTCGCTGTAAACTTTAAACTTCCTCGTGGTTCGCAGCTCTCAGCTTATATACCTGTTCACCGCTTCCAGAACATCCTTCGGTAACACTTTCTAGAAAGTCTTGTCGGCGCGCGTATGATCGAAGGAAGTCTCTCGATTATTCCGTTTCGAGAATTAGTTGTTTACCTACAGTGCTGTCAGGGCGACAGGGGCGTACTAAGGGTGTCTCGCTCGTTACACTGCCCCCTTCTTAAGACGTTCGGTCCCCGAACACCTTGGTTGGTATGTCTGAACCTACAGGCATTTCCCTTTCTGCAGCTCCCTTGCTTTTCGAAATAGCAATCCACAGTCTTCTCCTTCATTGTGTTTCCGCTCGGGTTGAAAATGCACACGAGTATCTCTATTCCTGTCTTATGGAAAAGCACCTCGAGCATGTTCCGGACGACTCTCCAGTTGAGTTGGTCTAGACCACAACCCAACTTAGGCACAGCCAGCTTCTTCACTTCCAACCTGGTGAGTTCGTCTCTTAGGTTCAGCAGGGTATTCCACATACTTCTATAGCTGGGCTTGTGATCGGAAAACCTCTTAGTCACCATGTAGAAGAGGTGACGATGACTGTCAGTGAGACTTAGAATTTTTCCGGGATGGGGCTGTTGTCTGGAGAGCTCAGATACACGGCCAAACTTCTTCCTGAAGACTAATGCTATACCCCTGGACATACGCAGATCTTCGGCGACACAATGGGCTAGGGAATAATCTCCAGGCACAGAGAAGAGGTCCTGCTGCTGCTCGGTGGTAACTCCGAATCGTGCCTTCCCAGTTCCACCATAGTTCTCCATGAACTGGTCGAAACTCATCTCAACATGCTCTGGGCTGGTCGTCCTTCTCAGATGGGTCTCGTCTTGTTCGTCGTAGTCCGCCTCGTATTTCGCCAACCGATTTACATGGACCACGCGCCTTTTGCCCCTTGGTAGTTTTTGTATACGGTACACTACATCATTGATCCTCTTTACCACTCTGTATGGACCCTCCCAATTCCTCTGTAGCTTAGGTGATAATCCTCTCTTCTTCTGACCAAATCTCCAGCGTTGAAACCACCTTCTGTAGCTTTGCTGTCATAGCGGGTCTTCATTCGGTCACTAGCAATTTGTATGTTTTGTCGGACCTTCTCATAAATGTAGTGTAGCCTGCCCCTCAATGTGCTCACGTAATCCTCACCAGCTATCTCTGTTCCAGGCTTACATCCAAACTCTAGGTCACAGGGTAATCTTATTTCCCGGCCAAACATGACACAAGCTGGTGTCTCTCTAGTAGACTCTTGCACGGCTGATCTGTAGGCCATGGTGAACAGATGAAGGTACCGGTCCCAGTCTCTTTGATGGTCAGAGACTAGGCCATCTGACTGTGGGTGAAGAGGCGTTGTCCTGGTCTTCTTGACTCCGAGTATTTCGCAAATGCTCTGGAATGGGCCAGACTCGAAATTTCGTCCCTGATCAGAATGTAGCTCCAGTGGCACTCCAAACCGACTAAACATCTCTTTTGTCAGCACGTCTGCCACTGTGGAGGCCTCTTGGTTTGGGATGGCATGTACTTCAACCCATTTGGTCAAGTAATCCGACGCCACCAATATGTACTTGTTCCCATCGTCGGTCTCTGGGAATGGGCCTGCGATGTCTATAGCAACTCTTTCCATAGGACTGCCTACGTTATACTAATTCATTGGCGCTCGTCGTTTTCCTCTTGGGCCATTCGTTGAAGCACAAAGTCTACATTTTCGACACCAGTCCTTGACGTCTTCTTTGCAGTTGACCCAGTAAAAACGTTCTCTGACCTTTTCCAACGTTTTCTTGATGCCGAAGTGCCCACCGGAGGTTCCATTATGAAGTTTCTCCAATACTTCTGTCGTCCGACTCCGGGGAATTATCAGCTGAGTCCTAGCTGCAGTACCCTCGTCATTCTCGACGGACCTCTTCAACAATCCATCCTCTAAAATGATGGAGTCCCACTGCGCCCAGTAGGACTTGACCCTAGGACTCAGGTGACTCACTTCTTCCCATCTTGGTCTCTGTCCTTTTGCTTTCCAGTCAAGCAACATCTTTAGTTCGGTGTCACCTTCTTGGTCTCGCTTCAGGGATTCTGGCAGCCAATCTAGATCCACGACGGTTGTTCTTAAACAGAATTCCTTCTCTTCTGCTTTGCTGCAGTGTTTGCAGTCGGAAGGACAAGGTCTCCTAGATAATGCGTCAGCGTTGCCATGTGACTTTCCGGCCCGGTGTTCCACAGAAAAATGATATTCCTGCAGCCTTTCTATCCATCTCGCAACCTGACCTTCTGGGTTCTTGAATTGTAGAAGCCACTTCAGAGCAGCATGATCTGTTCTTAGATGGAATTCGCGACCGTACAAGTATTTATAAAAATGTTCCATGGACTTGACTGCGGCGAGAAGTTCTCTCCTCGTAACACAATAGTTACGCTCAGGCTTCGACAGGACCTTGCTGAAATATCCTATAACTTTCTCTTGGCCATTCTGAATTTGGGATAATATGCCTCCTATGGCCGTGTTGCTTGCGTCCGTATCCAATATAAACCTTCCACTGGTCTGAGGATAACTGAATATAGGAGCTGTTGTTAGTGCTTGCTTCAGTCGATTGAAAGCATCCTCGCATTCGGTATCCCATTTGAAGTCCATTCCATCTTCCGTCAGTCTTGTTAGAGGCTTCGCGATGTCAGCGAATCCAAAGACGAACTTTCTGTAGTAAATGCACAAACCAAGAAAACTCCTTACTTGGTGCTTGTCCTGTGGTACTGGCCATTCTCGTACAACCTTGACTTTGTCTGGGTCAGCACTAATGCCATCTGCAGATACTACATGTCCTAGATATTTCACTTCTTTCCTGAAGAGGTGGCATTTCTTTGGACTGAGTCTTAAATTTGCAGTGTGTAGCCTCTCAAGGACGTCTCTTAAATTCTCCAGGTGTTCGTCGAATGTCCGGCCAAATACAATGACATCGTCCAAATAAACTAGGCACGTCTTCCATGACAATCCTCGAAGAATGGTTTCCATTAATCGCTCGAAAGTTGCAGGTGCGTTACAGAGACCAAATGGCATTACTGTGAACAGCCACAATCCTGTCCCAATAGTAAAAGCTGTTTTCTCTTTGTCTTTGGGATCCAATTCCACCTGCCAATATCCACTCTTCAAATCCAGCGTGGAGAACCATTTCGAGCCAGAAAGCGTGTCCAAAGTGTCGTCAATCCTTGGAATGGGGTAGCAATCCTTCTTGGTGACTTCGTTCAGACGACGATAGTCGACACAAAATCTGGTGCTGCCATCTTTCTTCTTCACCAAAACCACAGGTGATGACCAAGGACTATCAGATGGTTCTATTATTCCTTGTTCGTGCATGTCCTTGATTATATTTTCTGCTTCTTCTCTCTTTGGTATGGGAAGCCTTCGCGGTTGTTGGCGAATGGGATCTGAACTTCCGGTATTGATAGAATGCTTCACAACATTCGTCCTACCCATCTGACTGTTGTCCATAGCAAAAACGTCACTGTATTCATGAATCAGTTTCTTCACCTTGCTAATATGTTCTGGTGCAAGTTCTGTGCAGGAAGAAGCCAATGTCTCAAATAATTTTTCCGAACTCTTCTCGCTTCTTGGTAGCGGGTTCTTCACATCCTGAACGCTTCCTGTCACACAAAGCACAGAACAGCTTTCTCCCAGGATCGTACCTTTCTTCAAGATCACAGGGTACATGTTGGTGTTCAACATTCTCACAGGAACTTCGTTTCTGCCTCTCACCAAGGTTTTTCCGACTAGCAGTCCTTTCCCGAGGTTACTCTCACTGGCTGGTTCGATGAGTCTTATACAGCCATCTCGAAGGTCTCTATCTAAATACCCCTTCACTATGGTTTCCGCCTGTCCACGTAGGTGAACATCTTCGCTGAGTAAGACTCGAGTCGTGATATCTTCACATCCCAGGAATGGAATTTCCAGACTTCCGATCCTCAGAACATCGTTTCTCATATCCATCTGGAAGCCATAACCCTTAATGACATCCATTCCCAAGATGACTTCCTCCATGATATCTGCCACCAGCACCTCATGTTCGAGAGACCTGTCCCCAATGTTGATGACGATCCTCTTCTTTCCATGTATTGGCACGTCTTCTCCAGTTGCAGTCCGTAAACGAACCGTCGCTGGTAAGGTTTTTCTATTTCCTTTAACTACACTCGGCTTAACTATAGTTCGGGTTGCGCCAGTGTCGACTAACATTTTTACGGACCTCCCATTAATTTTACCGTCGACATAAATACTTGAAGAGCCTGAATTATAACCTCAGGGGCATTGTCGTGGCGAGTCGGTTTATGCCCCTTCTTGCCAACCCGCTTTAGCTTTCCTGTTCTTGGCGTTGTGGTTTAACCGGCTTCTTGCAGTTACGCCGAATGTGTCCTCTTTCGCCGCAGTTCCAGCATCTTGGTCCACCATCACGTTTCTCCTGGAGAACTCGGCGAACTACTTCTTCAATTCTCTCGTCGCATACTGGCGAATCATCAAGCTGTCTCACTTTGCGCTGTCCTCTGTGCGAAGCTTGTTTAGCAGCTTCAAATTCTAGGGCATGGGCCAGGGCGTCATCTAGAGTTTTGGGCCGGGCCAACCGCAACGTCTGCTGAGTCTCCGTGTCTCTCAACCCATCGACGAAGGTCTGGACAGCAAGTTGTTCTAGAAAGCTGTCCGGTGCTGAAGGATAGGCCAGCCTTACCAACCTTGCTATGTCTGCTTCGAATTCCTGCAAGGTTTCTGCGCTCTTCTGATGGCGACTCTTGATTTGTGCGTGATACACTTGTTGGAGATGTGCATCACCATATCTCATTTGCAGTCTACTTGTCAGAGTCTTATAATCACCTTGTTGACTTACAGGAATGGTCTGAAAGATATTCAGTGCGTCTCCTCTTAATGCAACAATTAAGGCAATTGCTTTCTCTTCATCGTCCCAGCAGTTGGCGTTGGCTGCTGCTTCAAATTGTTTCTGATATGTGCTCCAGGGTGTTTTGCCATCAAAAGTTGGAGGTTTGATCTTTGTTCGCCCTGGCTCACCCCGTTCTCCCAGCTTAACAGAACAATATTTGCTGAAGTTCTTGCTCAAACGCTCTTCCATGGTTTTCACCTGTTCTTCCAATTTTACCTGCATTTCTTCCTCCATATTAACCAATCTGCCTTCAATGTTTCCAACCCCGTCTTCAAATTTTCCAATTTTATCGTTCACGTTGCCCATCTCGTCTTTTACACTTCCAATTTCGTCTTTTACGCTTCCAATCTCATTTTCCAGTTTGGAGTAATTATTCTTCAACTCATTTTCAATTAATGTTAATTTATCTCCCAAATTATCTTCCATTTTCTTAGTGTTTTCTTCCATTTTCTGGGTATTCTCATCCATTATCTTTCTAGTATTTTCTTCCATTTTTTCTCCATTTTCTGGGTATTCTCATCCATTATCTTTCCAGTATTTTCTTCCATTTTATTCTCCATTTTCTGGGTCTTTTCTTCCATTATCTTTCTAGTATTTTCTTCCATTTTATTCTCCATTTTCTGGGTCATTTGTTCAAGGGCTTGCTTAAAAAATTCCATTGTCGCCTGATCCATTTTCTTCGTCTGTGATCTCGTTACTGGCATACAAAATATTCAATAATGAAGTCCACAATTTAAATTAACACAGCAGTTTAATTGACCCCACACCTGACACCAATTGTTACGTTCAAGGGGTTCAAATAAAATCACAGCTGAACGAAAATGTCTAATTTATTTACACACACTACAAACTAAACGAATTATAACTAAATAACTAAACTAACTATAACACACTACACACTAATTTATGTACAACAATTAACTCCGATTTATATTCACTTATTTATTTGCACTTCGCAGCTCGTAGATCGCTCAAATATTTAGACTGTCGCTGTAAACTTTAAACTTCCTCGTGGTTCGCAGCTCTCAGCTTATATACCTGTTCACCGCTTCCAGAACATCCTTCGGTAACACTTTCTAGAAAGTCTTGTCGGCGCGCGTATGATCGAAGGAAGTCTCTCGATTATTCCGTTTCGAGAATTAGTTGTTTACCTACAGTGCTGTCAGGGCGACAGGGGCGTACTAAGGGAATCTCGCTCGTTACAGTATTATGTTAATAATATAAATTTTATTTAAAAAGTGATACATATTTATAAAATCATTACAAAAACCTCTTTCAATTAATCTAATGCAAAATATATAACTTTATGTTAGCTGTCACAAACTAGGATTCATTTAAAAGAAATAGCAAAATGGTAGGCACTTACCTTAAAGATCTGAGCCACTTTCGCTGCTGTGGCTTTATTTCTTAAACATACCATAACATATAATGATGTTCTTATGTAGTTCTATACTGATTTTTTTGGCATTACTTATTGAATATTTCTATATTTAAAAATTTTAACCTTTGATAATATGAGCTGTCAATATTTCGACAGTAGGACAGGACGTTTAGTTTAGTTTAGGTACCAACCCAACAAAATGAAGTGCCAATTCAAGAAATAAAATGCATAGTCTACTGAGATTGAAATAAGAAGTGAATGGATAATACACATGCCACATCGACAGAATAGAAAGGGTTCAACGTAAGTTCGCCAAGTTTTTGTTATTCAAGCTTCATTTTCCATACCAAAACACTTCATATGAGACCAGATTGTTATTATGTGGTATGCAATCTCTAGAAGAAAGAAGAAAACAATCTCTACTCTTGTTTCTTTTTAAACTAATTAATGGTGAAATCTCCTGCGACATTCTGTTGGAAAAGATCACTTTTTTGACTCCTACTCGGCGAACACGACATACCTCACTGTTTCACATTCGGCATCATCGAACCAACTATGGTCAAAGGTCATCCTCGGATCGTATTTGCTTCAACTACAATAAGTTTTACTCCGAGTGCGATATATTTAGTGTTAAGCTACCAGCTCTTAAAAGAGCTCTTAAATTCGGCTGCGAATGACTTGTTTATTCACTTCCTGTTTTTTTGTGTCAGTGATGTTATAGCTTCTTTTAACCTGTAAGTAGTTCAGGATTTTAGCATTTTAGTTGTAAATTTTGCTTTTAATGTTATAGTTTTTTTTATGTAATTATTTTAGGATTTTTGTTGTATGTACTAGTTAGGAAACTTATTCCTGTAATGTACCTTCTCCCTAAATAAATAAAAAATAAATAAATAGTATTCGTGATTTTTTTGACAAATCCATGGTTTGTCTGTAAATTGCAATTTAAAAATACATAAACTATATTTTTCTAAATATCTTTGCGTTGATAACTTTTATCTGTAACAGTTTTACATTTATTATTCACCTTACTTCCCAATTGAATATTTTACCGTTGTTCAAACAATTAAATTGTTTACAACATTTTGACCTTATATTTTGAATGTTTTTGTTGTCTATATACAGTGGAGTGCCTGGAGCATTCAAAACGTTAAAACCTCTGATTAGAGTTATAGTGAATGAATTTATATAATCGACGTGGGGTTTTGTTTTTTATACTATAAATTTCAATGTTTACCCAAAAATTTTTTGTGTACTCAATTTTTTCATTGTTTAAACAAATTATTATGAAAAATTCATTTTTGAGCATATAATTTTACTTTAAATAGTAATTTTTTTTCATTTATACGTTAAATTTCACCTGAATAGACATAAAGGAACATCTTTCGAAAATACCTGTGTATAAAAATAGCAGTAGAGATTTCGAACAGGTAATAAAACTTGGAGGGGAGAGCAAAGCGGCAGCTGTTATGTAGCGCCTATCCGAGCGCGAGCGCCTAGATGTGAAATCCTTCCGATTTTTTTTTAACTCCGTCGGGTCCATTTTTACTGTAATTCTTTCATATTTCGTAGATAAATTTGTGAAGCCTTCACATAGGAAAAATGCCCTGATGCATGAAATAATGGAATAATTAGCTCAATACTATATAAATGTAAATTCCTATCTCCCATACGATCTGCAACAATGAAGTCCTTCAATATAGTAATCATTCGAAAATAAGTACTCCATAGTTTTGAAGCTTTATTTTTATTTTAAAGCCCAGTAACTTATTTTTAAAAAATTTAGTAAGCCTTTAAAATCCATGGTTTCCAGTTATTTCTGTATAGTTGAACATTTCAAAAATCATAGAGTTATCATCATCACTTATTACATTTGCAAAATCTGTATTGTGTTCCATAAGATTTTCAAAAACCAATTGTGATAAAGCTTGCTGTAATAAAGTATGAGCACGTACTGCTCTAGCATACGCATGTCCAGAAGTTATGTGATCAATTGTATTTTCAGGATATATGGTAGAAAGAGCATCTTTCATCCCACTTTCAGCCATAATATAACCAATGGATCCCATGTGAGATGTTAGAGTATGAAAGGAGCCTAGCCTCCACTTGTCAGACCAGCCAGACCAACGCGACGTGTCAACTCCACCCTTATACTGTTTAATGCCCGACATCAAAAACGGATCGATTCGATCGTTCCTTCATTTCCTGGGTCTCCAGATTGTGGAACTCCTTACCTTCCCACGTCTTCCCCACTCGTCCCAACTTGCAGGCCTTTAAATGCCAAATTAATAAATTGTCTCTTCTGCCGCAATAGATGTTCTCGGTACATTTGTGTTTAGGTCTATACCTACGAAGATATCCTTGATAAAAAAAATAAAACAATAGAAAGCAGAAGCAATATCCCGTGCTTTCATGTATAGAGGTTGATCGAACGTTAAAATGCATGTTCTCATATCCAATTCTTTTGCATTATCTACTGAATTTTTTATTGTTGTGTAAATTGTGTGATAATCACTTGGAGCTGCGTTAATGAAAGGCAACAAAATTATCGATGACACATCAAAATCATAGGCATTAGTTAATAAACTAGTGAACTTTAAATACGTCCACAAAATATTTAATTGTCCATTTGTAGTAAATTTCTTGATATCCGGTTCAACTTCTGGTAACTTAAATGTTATCATTAAAAATCCTATACCTGTAGAAGATGGATATATTTGCAGAGGGATATTTCCGTGTTTAAAATTTCAGATTCAGGTGGAAGTGTCTTCAAGCGCTTGATAGGTCGTCGAGGTTGTATGTTGTATACCATCACTTGGAGTAACTATTTCAATGCTTCCCATATAATGGAACATGGAACGTTCCTTTACAATCAATAGTGTTGATATTGAAATCAGCATTATCATGCACAAATTGCACTGGTGGAGCTGTAAAAGTTGCTGAATGTAATAAATGATGATGATAACTCTACGATTTTTGAAATGTTCAACTATACAGAAATAACTAGGAAATCATGGATTTCAAACGCTTAGGTACTAAAATTTTTAAAAATAAGTTACTGGAGCTTGAAAATAAAAATAAAACGTCAAAACTATGGATTACTTATTTTCGAATGGTTACTATATTGTAGGACTTCATTGCTGAGATTGGGAGATTGGAATTTACATTTATATAGTATTGAGCTAATGATTCCATTATTTCATGCATCAGGGCATTTTCCCTACGCGAAGGCTTCACAAATTTATCTACAAGATATGGACCCGACAGAGTTTAAAAAACTTTCGGAAGGATATTTCACATCTAGGCGCTCGGATAGGCGCTACATAGCAGCTGTCGCTTTGCTCTCCCCTCCAAGTTTTATTACCTGTTCGAAATCGCTACTGCTATTTTTATACACAGGTATTCTCGAAAGATGTTCCTCTATGTCTATTCAGGTGAATTTTAACGTATAAATGAAAAAAAAAACTATTTAAAGTAAAATTATATTAATTAAATTAATTTTTTATAATAATTTGTTTAAACAATGAAAAAATTGAAAGCACAAAAAATTTTGGGTAAACATTGTAATTTATAGTATAAAAAACAAAACGCCACGTCGATTATATATAAATTCATTTACTATAACTCTAATCCGAGGTAAAAACCTCCAGGCACTCCACTAATAGCACCTGAATGAAACGCTGAAGCTGAAACCACTTAAGATTGCCGCTGGCAACGTTGATGCTACATTTATAGACATGCGTTCTACCTCTACACGTTATTTGTAGTTCCATGTTATATCACAGCCCTACAAGGAAATCTGGCAACTATGGGTTCAGAATCAGATCGATCGAGACACGTTTAGTGTTTAGTCAGTTTTTAGCGTTTAGTCAGAGACAATATTTATTATATATTATCTCTTATCTCTGTGTTTAGTCATAGGATTTACGTTCAACGACCTGTTGCTCTCTTGTGTTTTTGTGATTAAATCAGCTTTTTTTAAAGAAATTATTGTTAAGATAAAGACTAAACCTGTAAAAGGTCTTACTGTGTGAGATTTAACAGTTTTTTTCCACAGACATTTCGTAAAAACAAAAATATCCGCGGGTTAAAAGTGCCGGTGTTATAAAGTGCTCGTTTTGTTTTGTTTTTTAATTTGTTATTGCGTTGCATAGGTAGGTACCTACCTGACTGCCTGCTGATTAGATACTATTTAGTTACTGTTATTATTTTTCGGCTAATCTCAAGGGTATTCTCTCAATTTAATTAAATTACCATGCCAAGTGCTTGTTGTGTGCCTGGGTGCAAATCCAATTATAAAAGTGGTCTTCATGCAGGAGAACCAGCGGTATCTGTTTTCACCTTTCCAAAGGACGAAAACCTTAAAGCCCATTGGCTTAAAAATTTTCCTAGACAGTCATGGTCACCCACAAAGTATTCTGTGGTTTGCGCTAAGCATTTTGTAGAAAGTGACATTATTAGAGAGGATGATTATCGCTTGCCAGATGGGTCAATGCAAAAGGTACCTACCAAAACTCGACTAAAGTTAAATGCAGTGCCTAGTATTTTTCCAAATTTACCACATTACTATAACAAAAATGCCACAGAAAAATCGGAAAAGGCTGAGTCAAAAAACAAAAAAAGGTAACTATAGACACATTCAATAAATAATTAAACGAAACTAAAACTAAGTACAATTACTAAGTAAATGTTAAATTACACTTGTTTCCTTTTACAACAGCATCATGTTGACCTATGCACATAAAGTAATTTGTTTTAGAGTTTAAATATTATATATAAATATTCATTGTTCCAATTATTATACTGATTTAATTATTTTAGGGAAATTAGGGAAAATGTGACATTAAATTTTGGAGCAGTTTGAATTTCGGAGCAGTGTGATATAATATCAATCTAAAAATCTCGTACGTTGAATAAATATAACGATCATGAAGTGTTTAATAATAATAATAATAATAATAATAATAAGTTTATTCTCCATAAAAAACAATATAAACATTGTATTGGATTTTGTTAAAGTGCATTAACATGCATGCTAGTAAAAGAAAAAAATATAATAATAAATAAATAAAAATATGCTAAAAACAACATTAAATAGCTTATACACTAATATACACATACAGTGTGTACAAAAAGTAACGTAACTTGATAATATTTCGGTTTGTGATAGGTTTTCAAAAAAAAGTTTCAAATAAAAGTTATACGAAGTAAATCAAGTTATCAGAATAAGTCAGTAAGAAATATACAGGGTGCACCTTTACTCCAGATTAACGTAATGACATTTTTTTTTAATGGTACCCCCTGTATATTTTTTCATTTTTTGAAAATCTATTAAATTAGAAATACAACCGTTAAAACCGCGTGTTTCTAACTTTATTCATTTCAAAGTTACAGGGGTTAGAAAATAAAATATTAAAAAAATATGTATGGCAAAAAAATAGTAGGCACTTCTTCTGTCAATTAATACTTTATTAATTTTATCTTATTAAATGCTCAAAGTGCCTTCCTTGTTCTATTTGGCAATATCCCACTCTATTGTAAAATGCAGAAGTAGCATTACGCAACTGCTCATTCGTTATTTGACGGGTTGTTGTCAGTATTCTATGTCTTAGATCGTCCAGATTATCAGGTTTTGTTTTGTACACAACGTTTTTAAGATGTCCCCAAAAAAAAAATAATCTAGTGGTGATAAATCGGGAGATCTTGCTGGCCACTCTATTGTACCCCTTCTTCCTATCCACCTGTCTTGGAAAACTTCATTTAAATAATTTCGAACATCAACGGTAAAGTGTGGTGGTGCAACATCCTGCTGAAACCAAATGTCATCGAAATTGTCACCAACAGCATTTCTTATTGCAGGCACTATTTGATTTCTCAACAAATCTAAATACTTTTGACCATCCAAATTACCTTCTTTGGACCAATAACAGTGTTATCGATAATACCTGCCCAAACGTTTACTTTTAAAAGCCTTTGCGTATTATGTTCCCGAATTCATCTGGGATTAGTATCACTATAATATCTGCAGTTGTGGCGAATAATTGTACCATTTAACATAAACGTGGCTTCATCGGAAAAAACTATCTTTTCTGTAAAATTGGGGTCCACATCTACCTTTTGCATTATAGTTTCAGAAAATTCCATTCTGCGATCAAAATCATCTTCAGATAATTCTTGAACCAGCATAACTTTATAAGGATGAAACTTATTTTTCTTTATAATGTTACTAACCGATCCAATACTAACATCATGTTCTAATGCAGTTTTCCGAATGGATGTACAAGGATTTTCTACAAATGTTTGCGTAATGTCCAAGGCGTTTTCATCATTAGTTACGTTCTTTGGTCGTCCACTTTTAGAGCGATTTTTAGTTAAACCCACTTCTTCAAAACGTTTCACAATTCTCCAAACTGCAGTTTTAGTAATTGGGTTACGATTTGGATAGGTACCATTAAATAACTGAGCTACCTCATCAAAAGTTCTTTTACGATTACCGTAACCTCTCATCATCAGAATCGTTATTCTTTCCTGTTCCGTAAACATATTGGAATTTTAACAGTACCTAACTACATAAAAAATCTCAACATAAATAATACTGTTACATTTAGAAATAAGTAATGACAGAACCCTACTATGTTTTTGCCATACATATTTTTTTAATATTTTATTTTCAGACCCCTGTAACTTTGAAATGAATAAAGTTAGAAACACGCGGTTTTAACGGTTGTATTTCTAATTTAATAGATTTTCAAAAAATAAAAAAATATACAGGGGGTACCATTAAAAAAAATGTCATTACGTTATTCTGGAGTAAAGGTGCACCCTGTATATTTCTAACTGACTTATTCTGATAACTTGATTTATTTCGTATAACTTTTATTTGAAACTTTTTTTTGAAAACCTATCACAAACCGAAATATTATCAAGTTACGTTACTTTTTGTACACACTGTATATAAAATTTCTAAAAGTCAAAAAAATAGACAATACAATAATTCATTAATTAAGTGCCTAATTCACTTTATAGTAACATTTATCCACTAAATAATTTTTAAATAGGGACAATGATTGACTGCTCTTCAAAGTCTCTGGTAGCCCATTAAATATCAAAGGACCCAATGACTTAGGGCAATTTTTAGATACCTTCACTCTCGAGAGAGGCACATCAAAATTATTTTTGATTCTGGTATCGTAGGGTAAATTCGCCTTTTCGCGTCCATCGCCCAATTCGCGTCCATTTTTCGGATCTCCGTTTAAAAAAAAAAAATAAGTATACGAATACACCAATGAAACGAAAAGTTATTTCTGCCAATACCTTAATATATCAGAGACACTTAGACATCGAATAAAGTTCTGTGCTCCTAAACAATCTTGTTCAGAAACAATAGTTATTCTCGGCTGTTCAACAAGAGAGCGTTTACGCACTGGACCTTAAGAAAAAAATAGTGAATAGCGGCGTGTGAAATAGTTATTTATTATACAAGTGAAAAAAGTATTAGATTTTAGCTCGAGGTTGTGTTGTCTCCCGACGCAAATTTGTCTATTTTTTTATACTTAGAGTTAAAATAAGGTGGACGCGAATTACTAAACCAAATTTATAAAACTCGCACTTTGCGTCCGCAATGGACGCAAACTGTACCTAGAAGGGATAAGAATAAAGCAAATTGCGTCCATTTTTTTTATTGAATAAAATTGATCTATTTGTTAAAATTATTTAATATGTATTGTAATGCGACTCCGGCTCTGTCCTGGTTGGCCAAATGGGCGAGTCCGACTGGCGGGCGACGCCGTGGAATGTTCTATTGAACCATATCGATGCTTCCACATACGACTGGAAGAATCTCTACCCTTACGCGAGAGATCGAGATGTTTCTTCATTGTTCGAAGCGCATATAAATAGACTTTTATTTTGAAATATAGTTAGTTTTGAGTTGAGTCTAAGTAAATAAGTGTTTATATAAATCAGTGTTCAGTGTTCATATAAATCAGTATATTGTAAATAAATTGTGTTATAACATAAATTAAGTATATTAGTTGTATAAATAAATTAAATAATAAACTGTGAAAATAAATAAACGTTACATTGGTGTCAGAAGTGGGATAGTGTAAATAAATAGTGTAGAAAAATGTCTAAAAAACTTTGTGATTTAAAAGTGGCAGACTTGCGTCGGGAACTTGAAGACCGTGAATTGGACACTACAGGAAAGAAGTCGGAGTTGGTGGAGCGACTTAGACAAGCGATAGTTGATCAAGGATTAGACCCGGAAGAGTTTTTATTTGCTGATGATATTTCATCATTGATGTGTTCTATAAAAAGTGATATTGCTTCTATGAAAGCAGATATTTCTTCTAATATTTCTACTGAAATATCTTCTTTGGAAAATAAGGTTTCTACCGATATGTCTTCTCTGAAAACAGACATTTCTTCTTTGGAAAATAAAGTTTCTTCTGAAATTTCTTCTTTGGAAAATACAGTTTCTTCTGAAATTTCTTCTTTGGAAAATAAAGTTTCTTCTGAAATTTCTTCTTTGGAAAATAAAGTTTCTTCTGAAATTTCTTCTTTGGAAAATAAAGTTTCTTCCGAAATTTCATCTTTGGATACTAAAGTTGCTTCTTTAGAAAATAAAGTCTCTTCTGAGATGACTTCATTCGAGGAAAAAATAAAAGAGATCGAACGAAAAATAGAAGAAATGGGAAAGGGAGAAAGGATTAGTGTGGAAGAATCAAAAGAGAAAAATGATGAAGAAAAGACAAGCTGTAAAGTGGAACAAAAACCAAAACTGGAAAGCAGTGAAAGTTCGGTCCGCATTAAAGCCCCAACCTTTGATGGAAAAATGTCATGGGAAAATTACCTTAAACAGTTTGAAACAGCTGCACGAGCGAACGGATGGTCAGAAAAAGAAAAGGCTGTAAATCTCACGATCGCGCTTAGAGGAGATGCTTGCGACGTTCTTCAGACTATACCGGTGGAAGAGACAGATGACTTTGAACAACTTAAGAAGAGATTAAACATGCGATATGGTCATGAACATCTGGAGAATTTGCACCGGTCACAGTTGAAGATACGAAAACAGAAGCGAGAAGAGACCCTTCAGGAATATGAAGTAGATATTGCCAGGTTGGTCAGATTTGCCTATCCTGCAGCTGATGAAGGAATGATAGAATGTTTAGCAGTAGAAGCATTTCTTGATGGGCTCCGTGATCCTGAAATGAACAAGACTCTTCGTTTAGCCCGTCACAAAACTTTAGTCGATGTCTTGTCCGCTGCGCTTGAGTATGAAGCGGCTTCGAAGGCTTGTGGGGGATACAGTAAAGTAAGATCTGTAAAAGACGAAGAAGACGAAAATAAATTGGACCAATTAGTTAACATGATGAAGAACTTTGCTGAAAACAAAAAGAAGAGGCCCCGCGTGTGTTACAATTGTGGCGAAATGGGACACTTCATCAAATCATGTAAACGTCCAGTGGCCAATGCAAATCGAGAAACAACTCCACAGGAAAACTAGAACGGGTCGGCCTAGAGGGGGCAGCTTCGACCCGTAACCTTTTAAAAGACCCTCTCATACTCATAGCCTCTCTGAAATGTCGCGATGACAGTGTATATGTAGATGGTGAAGTAAATGGTAAAAAGTATACACTGTTGATAGATACTGGAGCGACCAGGACCATTATACGACCAACAACTATAAGTAGTAGCAAGAAACTTCAGCCAACAAGGCTACGGCTGCGGACCGCCACAGGTGAAAGAGCTAACATCCATGGGGAAGTCCAAGTTCAAATAGGAATCGGTACAGAAAAGTTCACGCATACTGTCATTGTCGCTGATATCGAGGAAGATGTGATATTAGGAATGGACCTAATGAACTTACATGGTTTCCAGCTGGATTTCAAAAACAGAGTTATTAAAGTGGGTGCCGAAGAAGTATTCCTTCATCCGTATGAGGACAGAACCGTGCCAGCAGCTCTAGAAGAGGATACTGTGATACCTGGTAGAAGTGAAACTATCGTAGTGGCACGTCTTCAAGGAACTGTTGATGCAGGAACACCTGCCATGATGGAACCTTTGAACCATGATGAAGACGTCGGTCGAGGAATTTTGATCGGAAAAGGATTGGTTACTTCTGCTAGAGAAATTCCGGTACGAATTATAAACATCAATGAGCACCCTATTACAATCAAGAAAGATACCAGAATTGGAACCTGTGTACCAGTATCGTCCATAATTCGTCAGACGGCCACTCCGGATAATTCCAACGACAAGTTCGAACACATGGTGGCAGTTGCTGGTCCATCTCTGAATCGAATAGAGAAAAGAAGAGTTAAAGACTTTCTCCATCAATATCGGAACATTTTTGTGCCAAAAGGAGGTAAGACAGGAAGAACCTCTACAGTGAAGCACAAAATTGACACAGGGGATGCCAAGCCAATTCGTCAAACAGCTAGAAGATTACCGCAGGCAAAGAGAGAGGAAGCTGAAAGGATTGTTCGAGAAATGGAGGAAGACGGGGTGATAGAACCTTCTACCAGCCCATGGGTCTCTCCGGTAGTCTTGGTTAAGAAAAAGGATGGAACTACGAGGTTCTGTGTAGACTACCGTCAGTTGAACAATGTTACCAAAAAGGATAGTTATCCTCTGCCTCGAATCGACGACACCTTGGACACTTTGGCTGGAAGTAAATTATTCTCTACCTTAGACTTGAAATCTGGCTACTGGCAGGTAGAAATGGACCCAGTAGACAAGGAAAAGACAGCCTTTACCACCGGTTCCGGACTATGGCAATTTAATGTTATGCCATTCGGACTATGTAATGCTCCTGCGACATTTGAAAGGCTTATGGAAAATGTATTGAGAGGGTTATCTTGGAAGACATGTCTGGTCTATTTAGACGACATCATAGTCTTGGGAGAGACATTTGAAGATCATCTAAAGAACTTAGACGATGTTTTTAAAAGACTTCAAGCTGCCCAACTGATGTTGAACCCCAAGAAATGTCAGTTATTCCAAAATAAAGTTAAGTACCTGGGTCATGTTGTCAGCAAGGAAGGCGTGGCTGTAGATAACGACAAAGTTGCTTCCATCAAGCATTGGCCACAACCAACCGATAAACATCAAATAAGAAGTTTTCTTGGGCTATGCACGTACTATCGAAGGTTCATAAGGAAGTTTGCAGATATTGCTAAGCCATTAACACGACTTACTGAAGAAGCAAGAGAATTCTGCTGGGATGACCACTGTCAAACGGCCTTTGAAACTCTAAAGAAGCATTTAACAACAGCACCGATACTGGGCTACCCACAACCAGAGGGGGAATTTATTTTAGATACCGATGCCAGTAATGTAGGAATTGGAGGAGTTCTTTCTCAGATTCAAGATGGGCAAGAAAGGGTTCTGGGGTATTTTAGTAAAGTGCTCTCTAAACCTGAGCGGAATTACTGCGTTACGAGAAGAGAACTTCTGGCAGTTGTGAAGTCCGTGGAACATTTCTATCAATACCTTTATGGAAGAAAATTTTTAATCCGGACCGATCATGCAGCCCTTAAATGGTTAATGCAATTCAAGCACCCTGAAGGTCAAATTGCCAGGTGGATCGAACGGTTACAAGAGTACGACTTTAGGATCGAACATCGAGCTGGAGTAAGCCATAGAAACGCCGATTCTCTTTCCAGAAGACCGTGCCCAGCAGATTGCTCCCATTGCAACAAGACAGAATCCAAAGAAACTGCTGTACTACGAACAACTGTAGTTAACGATTACTGGGCACCGACTAAAATTGGAGAGGAACAAGAAAATGATCCTGTTTTAAAGAAAATGCGCCAATGGAAGAGAGAAGATCGACGACCTACTTGGCAAGAAGTGTCAAAATTCTGTCCAGTACTTAAATCCTATTGGGCTCAGTGGAACTCTTTCATCCTGGAAGAAGACTTATTGCAACGAGTACTCGAGAATGATGATGGTTCAGAAATCAGAAAGCAGTTAGTTATTCCAAAAACTAGAGTGGCTGAAGTACTCCGACAGTTACATGACAGTCCATCAGGAGGTCATCTCGGTGTTAAGAAAACCCTTCAACGAGTACGGGAAAGGTTTTATTGGATGAATAGTTCCGATGATGTGAAGAGCTGGTGTAAGAAGTGTACCATCTGTGCTGCGAGTAATGGACCGCAGCGAAAAAGGAAAGCTCCCATGAAACAATACAACGTCGGTAGCCCATTCGAGAGGATTGCTTTAGACATTGCTGGACCATTTCCGACGACTGAGAATGGAAACAAGTACATGTTGGTGGTTATGGATTATTTCACGAAGTGGGTAGAAGTCTACGCCATTCCAAATCAAGAGGCCACAACTGTTGCAGATGTCCTAATAAGAGAATTTATCAGTCGATTTGGAGTACCCTTGGAGATTCATAGTGACCAAGGTAGAAATTTCGAAAGCCAGCTTTTCCAAGGAATTTGCGATACTCTAGGAATGAAGAAAACAAGAACTACAGCATTACATCCACAATCAGATGGAATGGTAGAAAGAATGAATAAGACCATTGGAAAGTATCTGTCAAAAGTAGTGTCCAACCACCAGCGGGACTGGGATCAATACCTTTCGCTCTTCGCGATGGCTTACCGATCCGCAGTCAATGAAACAACAGGCCAAACACCAGCAAAGGTCTTGTTCGGACGAGAGATGAGGCTACCATGCGACCTTGAGTTTGGATGCCGACCTGGAGAAGATATAGCTGGAGAAGATTATGTGATCCAGTTACGAAGGAAAATGGACGATATGCATGAACTGGTTCGCTCACATCTTCAAATTGCCAGTGATAGAATGAAGAAACGGTATGATACTCAAGCCACGGAAGGATGTTTCGAAGAAGGAGACAAAGTCTGGCTACATAACCCAAGAAGACAGAAGGGTTACTCGCCGAAGCTACAAACGTCTTGGGAAGGTCCATACATCGTTAAGAAAAGAATCAATGATGTCATATACCGAATAAGTAAGATTCCAAATGGAAAACCGAAAGTGGTACATGGAAACCGGCTGGCACCGTTTGAAGGAGATCATAACCAAGAAGAAGATGTAAATCGACTCCAAGAGACTCCTGATTTTGCCTTCGATGAGTTTATGGGTGCTTATGGGGGTACCGGGAAAGCAAGATATGGCGTAACCATTGAGAAACATCAAGACCTGTTCACGCTTCCAGATGACTGCTCGTTGGTCCATAATATTCCTGCCAGTATCAGCGACGCCCGAGGATTAGCGTCCGTTTTCCGAAAAAAGTTTGGTCGACTATCAGAACTGCAAAGCCAATTGCCAGCCCCCGGAAAAGCTTTGAGACTCCAAGATGGATCACGTTACCTCTTCTATCTAGTGACAAAGAACACCTATCACGACCGACCCACTTATCAAGATGTATGGGAATCTTTACTTAGCCTGAGGGAACACGTACTGGAGTCCAATATACAGAATATAGCAATGCCAAAGATCGAGTGTAAGGAGTTAGACTGGAGGGTCATTCGAAACATGGTGGAAGTAATCTTTCAAGATACCGAAGTCCAAGTATTGGTTTGCAGCCATTCGCCCAGTGTCCAGTTTACAACGAAGACCGTCCCCTGTTTTTTTATACAAATGGAAATTGTAGAAGAGGAACCGACTGCAGATACAATCATTCCCATCCAGCTCTAGTTCCAGGAGGAACTATCTCTTAAGGAGGGGGCAATGTAATGCGACTCCGGCTCTGTCCTGGTTGGCCAAATGGGCGAGTCCGACTGGCGGGCGACGCCGTGGAATGTTCTATTGAACCATATCGATGCTTCCACATACGACTGGAAGAATCTCTACCCTTACGCGAGAGATCGAGATGTTTCTTCATTGTTCGAAGCGCATATAAATAGACTTTTATTTTGAAATATAGTTAGTTTTGAGTTGAGTCTAAGTAAATAAGTGTTTATATAAATCAGTGTTCATATAAATCAGTATATTGTAAATAAATTGTGTTATAACATAAATTAAGTATATTAGTTGTATAAATAAATTAAATAATAAACTGTGAAAATAAATAAACGTTACAGTATTGTACATTTTTTTAAGAGTACGAGTTTAGATTCTATTTTTGAAAAAAATAAATAATTTCTCTAATTCTAAATTTTTTCTGGTCAAGATGTGTTCTTCGGAGACAAGAAAGAAAAAGGAAAAGAGAAGATACACAGAAAAAGATTTAAAGAAAGCATTAAATGAAATTCGAGAGAAGAAGAAATCAATAAGACAAATATGTAAAGAATTTGCTATTCCTAAGACCACAATATTGGACAAAATCAGTGGGCGCAGACCAGATGGAGCAAAAAAACCGGGCGCTAGGAGTAGTTGGTGAAAAGAAAAAAAGATTTGAATGGCTTCTTAACATTTCCAAATGTGGATTGCCAGTAAAAAAAACAGGAGCTGATGGATACTGTTCAGAAAATAATTCGAGACGGGGAGTTTAAAAACAAATTCAAAGGTGAGATCGCCCAGGTCAAAAGTGGTTTGAAAAATTGTTGGCTAGAAATAAAGAACTCTCACTTAAAAATGCGGAGGACATTAATAAAACTAGAACCCAAGTCACAGAAGTATCAATCAGATTGTGGTTTAGAGAATTAGAGCAATATTTGGAAAGTATACACCAAAAAGATAGTTTGAGTGATCCGAAAAGAATTTTTAATGGTGACGAAAGTGGTTTTGCTCTTTGTTCTAATGAATGTGACGATACACTAATTTCAGATGTAGAAGACGACAATGAGAAAAAATTTGTCTGTGACAAGTGTATGAGATGGTATCATCTGAAATGCACCCGATTTATAGGATTCAGTTATTAAGAGGCTAAAGATAAGTCTTCTGAATGTGACTTGTGTCATTAATTAAAATTCTAAGGCGATACTAAACATACCTTGTCTTATAAGTATGATTCAACATATCGTTTAGTAGTAGAATTAGACAAAAAATGTTGTATTGTTTTGTTTTGATAATATAGCCAATAAATTATTAATCAAGGGTTCTCCTTGTTTAACAATAATAACATTCTCTGTGATTTGATTTTAAGGTAAAACTAACAGAACTGATTTTTGTTTACTGTTAAAGGTAGAATTATTACTTACCTACGAGGTATCTACTTACGTTGTGTTTTAATTTTTATTTTGTTTAAAGTTCTTTTAATAATGTTGATATTTAAATAACTGTATTCTTAAATAAAGCAATTGTTAAAATCAAATCTTTATTTAAATTATCTGAAACATATCACACCTCTTATATTCTTTGTTTGGTGGACGCAAAATGGTCCACGGGCGGACGCAATTTGGATTTTTTGGACGCATATTGGGTAAAACGTCTATTTTTGAAGTTTGTCTATTTAACAAAAAACCCAAAATGTTTTGAACAAAACTAAAAGTTAACCTTAAAATAGATTGTATAATGAACACATTACATAAATTTTTCGTTGAAATTGGTGCTGGAACATTTTTATTTTTTCCTTCAAACCTGACAACTGCACTAAATGGACGCGAACAGGCGAAATGACCCTAGTTATCTTGTTAAAAAGTTGTTACGATTTAAAAAAACATAAACACACATTTCAAAGATAATAAGTGATGGCAATGTGAAAATTTTGTGGAATTAAAGCGTTTCACGCAACTTTCTCTTGGGGACAAACCACATATTACACGGAGTATTCTCTTTTGTGCAACAAACACATCACTTGATCCAGAAGACCTTTCCCACAGGCAAATGCCGTAACGAAGTCTAGAGTCTACTTGGATATAATAGAGCCTCAACAATTGATCAATATTCAACACATTTTTTAAGTTGCGGAATTGGTAAGCAACAGAACTTAATTTATTGATCAAAAATCTACATTGCTTGTACCAGGAAGATGTTTATCAAGATGTACACCAAGAAACTGAACGGATGTTTCTGTTTATTGCAAACCAATCAATTCGATATTATTAACATCTTTATGTCGGTTGTGGAAGCGAATACATTTTGTTTTGTCTGTATTCAAATAAAGGCAGTTAGCTCTAAACCATTGATTCATATCCGACAGAATTCTCTCACATCTAGAAAATAATTGTAAGTCTTCTTTTTCTGATATGACAACAGATGTGTCGTCTGCATAAATAGTAAAAATACCATTACAAATTTTTACAATGTCATTTATATGTAATAAAAATTACATAGGTCCTAAGACAAAGCATTGGGGAACTCCAATGTTACCATATTCTATCGTTGATGACTGATCCATGCCGACCATAACATAGCTATTACGGTTACATAGAAAACTTTTTATCCAATCATAAGCGACACGACGAATACCATATCTCACCAGCTTACTTAAAAGTATATCGTGACTAATGCAATCGAATGCCCTTCTGAGGTCACAGAATACCTACCCCAACAGGACACTCGCCTGCATCAATGTGGCCTATGACTTTTAGAACAAAAGAATGAATTGCGATGGTGGTAGATTTACTGTGTATAGTTTAACTAATATTAATGTAAAAAGACAACCATGTCTTCTAACCCCAACAAAGGAACCGACTTTCGAATCTTGGTTGCCAGATATATTTTCGAAAATTCCTTAGTTTATATATTTTGAAAATGTTCTCTCTACTTTACTTTTCAATTGTTCGTCGATGACTCTTAGAAAGATAATATGAAAATATTCTTAAAAAATATATACTTAAATTAATTAACTAGGTTCTTCATATTTAAACAGTTTTCACTTCTAATGATATCAATTTTGTATATATTACTTATACTTAAAGGACATTTTTGAGCAACGGCAACATTGTGTATACAGTTTGCCATTTCCAAGTCGTTTCACACCCCTTGATATTAATGTAAAATAATGCCGACGGCCTTTACTAAGCGCGATGGTAGATCAAACGAAACATCAAAGAGGAAAATTGCAAAATGCGACATGAGTTAAATACCGCGTATAGTCTTGTTCCCCATTACAGTACACAGTAGCGTTAGTGATTTTTATTGATTTTATATATTAGATATATATTACGGTGAGCTTGATAGTACTTAATATAGTAAAAATTTCTCGTTTAAATATATAATATAATAACTGCACCACCTTACGGTGGCGTTATATTATTTGATTTAGAAAGGTATTTTTTTCTGTTATTATTTTTCCACTTTCTTTTAGTTTTTCGTTTATTTATTTATTTATGAATCGAAATTCAACACTCTCTATTGGGTTTTCTTACAATTCAGTAATTGTTATGGACAATGCGTCGTATCATTTCCGCATATTAAACAAAATACCTAATAATAACACAAAAAAGAATGAAATTTTAAGATTTATAGCAATGAAAAATATCAAAAAGGTTCCAGTAAAGAAGGAATTAATAAGAATGATCAAAAGTCAGAATTTTAAAAATGAATACGTCATTGACACCATTTGCAGCAGACATGGTCATACCCTTTTGCGATTACCTCCATACTACTGTATTTTTACAATCGAAATGGTTTGGAGTACTGTAAAGAAACGTTAACGAAAATATAATTAGTCACTAACCTTAAGTGCAGTTGTTCTTGATAATATTCGAGAGGTAATTAATGGCATTAATAGCGATGTATGGAAAAATTGCGAAGCACATGTTGTAAATAAGCACAATTTACAAAAAGAACTTTTTATAATAGAAAGTTTTTTACTGATTTATAGGTCATATTTTGTGTCATCTCAACAATGCACAGCATCCCTGACATTGTAAAAATATTAAGTCATACAACGCTGTGATTGATCATAGAGAAGATTGTTTCCTTGTTAACAAAATCAAGGGTAGTTGTATCTAAAAACTTTCTAAAACAGTTTATTTTATTACCAGTTAAAATAATACAAAAAAAAAGAAAAAAAACTTCTCTGTCGCGTAATCGATCCCATTATGATAACATAACAGAACTGTCACAAGTGGACTGATCCGCCGCTTAACCAACTATGCCACGAACGATTTATTTAATAACTTTCAAAATAATATTATCTATACACAACTTAGATCATGTTTAATATCAATTCGGTATAAATTTCGAAATCTATGTATATGCTATGGAGGGTAGAGGTAAGGAGAACTGTCTCCGTGTATTGAATGTGTCCGTCAAAATGTGGTAAATAAGGGTGGCGCTACGATCGTAGTAGGGTAAATTTTAAAAAAAGCGCCATAATTTCTTAGAGTAGGATAGATAAATAAACAAGGAAAGACACATTTCCGCTTTATTATGACACCATTTTTAAAATAATCATAAGATAATCATAAAGTATAAAACGAATTTAAAATACACTAAACTGAATTCGCTGACCACGTTTTTTTATAGCACTTATATAATTTGTGACTTATATTACGAAATCATACGACATTTCAATCAATTTGTCAAAAACTGCTACATTCATTCTGGACCCTACATCTACTTTAGCGCCATTGTAGTGGCAAGTTTGAGAAGTGTTATGTTCCTCTAAAAAGTGGACACATTTTTAATCATTTCCCATTTAAGATCGTTCTCCTTACCTCTACCCTCCATAGTATATGCCTAAATACACTTGAAACATGCATTGTCATCCAGTTCTTAGCTATCCTGAAAATTTCAGAGCTCTAGGTAGTCGGGAAATCGGTTTAAATTCGATTACAAATTCCACGGAATGACATAGAGACACAGAACACGGCGAAAATATAAAAAACTTTCTAAAATAGAAAAGGAATATCCTGTTTTATCGCCAATAGCACCATTAGTTATTTAACCTGGGAACGATTCTACTTCAGAAGACTCTGGCAATTCTTATTAGTCATTCTAACCAATTTTCTTTACAACTATCGTGATGTATGTTGAAAATTTGTTTTCAAAAACAAACTAATTTTATATTCTGACTAACATACCCAACCCTTTCCTTTCCAGGCAAGGAAGGCTCATACCTCCTCGTGGTCCTTGCTAGACAGACAATCTTTTAAGATTGTCTGACAAAAAGAGTATTATTTGTAGACAATTGTTATAAAAATATTATGAGTTATGTACTATTTGAATAATGAGTCAAATGTTCTTATTAATAACTAAAATTAACAAGTTTTAATTTGAAAGAATTAACTTTTTATTTGTCAATTTTCAAATTGATACAAAATTTACAAATATACAAAAACCATTTTTTTTGAAATTTAAAACAAAAATTAATAAAAATTTATAAACCCTTTTTATTGAATTCCACGCCAATGGTCGGCATTCCTATCAAAGGCATTAAAATTCCGACAAAGAGCAAAAAATTTTACGTCAGTTATTATATTATATATTTTTGTGTGTAAACATAATGAGTGAAAATCCAGAACTTGAAGAGAAAAGTGAGATCGTAAAAAAATTCAGTGAAACATTATTAACATCAATAAAAGAATTTTTTTAAATTAGAAAAAAATTTAATCATAAATATATTGATTTGTCCATAACAATAGATGAATGTAACAATGATGACGTGGGATATCATTCTTCGTGCTATAAGCAAATTAGAGATTAGAGTGAATAAGAAGAGATATAAACACAGGTGAAATACTTTTTATTTTTTATGCATGCATGTAATAGCTAGGTTAAGCTTGGTAGAGTTTTTCTATGTAGAGCGGGGAATTCAAAACAAACAATATTGTTTAAAAATTTGATATAACTCTTTTTTGTTGTTGATTTTTATACTTTTTTTCGATACGGCAGACCAGGAGTAGTTGGCACCATAAGTTTTAATCTGATAGCTTTCAACAATTTAGATACGACACGTTTCGGTAAGTTTTTTTTGAAGTTAAAAACCATTTTTTTCTCTTTTAAATTATTTTATACAACGCTTTTAATTAAAAACAATGAATAAAAATCGAGTAATATTTAGATATTTATATATTATATTATTCAAATATTAAATAATAAATCATAGTTTTCGCATGTTGTACTAAGGAATCTAAGAAAACTATATACTGAGAGGACAATATTATTCCAATTAAATAATTTAATTGTATTTAATGTATGATTTAATAATGTAGGTAATTTTTTTTTTGAAATAGTTTAATTGTAATGATTTTGATATAACAATTATATTTCGAATTAATTCATTCATTGAAATAACAAAATCTTTTTATTAAAAAAAAAATAATTGATTCAATATTATATTGTTTTAAATGAAAAATTTTCGAACTAAATATTTCAATTGTATCAATAATGTGTATTTTATAGCAAATATACAATTAATATTTCACTATATTAATTAAATATCTAATTGCAAAAAAACAAATTTTTTATCTGTATAAGTACCTATACATAAAATTAAAACCTTAATACGCATATTCATTTGTTGGTAAAGTATAACTAGACCCACTTGGATAGGAATTATTTTTACGATTTTACCAGGAAAACTCAAAAGAACGTCATTATATGAACGAACCTATCAAAATATCTATTTAATGTTGCTTTTAACTTCTTGACTCACACCTGTACGCCCATGCATGCCGTCTGAACGGGCTGTAAGTTTAAAATTATACAAAAAAATTTACTAAAACACTCAAATATAACATTATTTATCAACAAACCACAAATATTAAATGTTCGAAAATCCAGAAACAGCAATTATCTTTTATTATTTCCCAATAATTTATCATTTTCCACACTTACAATTTGCATCATATCGTATTTTATTAATGTAAACAGTTTATACACAGGCGTGCAATAAAATGCACACATATATGAGAAAAACTCGTGCTTTTATTCGTACGCTCGTGAGTAAAATACTATTTTTTTATACTTGCTAATTTACATAGGACACATCTTCATGCGGACATTCAAAGTTTTACTATTCATAAATCGTCATCATCATGTTTTGCTTGCGAAAAGATCGTTATTAAATAAAAAGGAAGAAAAATATTTTGCCGCAAAATAAAAAATAAAAAGAATTTTTATCGAATGTTCAAAAGTACGTAACTATATTAAATGATATAAATACGCTGTAGAAAATAATACAGGAATTAGTATCTGACAATCCCAAATTAAATTACCACAATCGATACAACTCATGGCCGGACCCAGGGGGGGCAGGTGGGACAAGTGCCCCGGGCGCCAAGGTAGGGAGGGCGCCAAATTAAGGGTTGAGGTTGCTATTTTAATATTTAAAAAAAAATCTACTTTAACAGTTTATATCGAAAGTAATTGTCAATTTGAAGTTTCAATTGCGCGATATAGTACCCGAACGACCAAGTGCTCTCTGCTCTTATAGAATTAACCACCCATGAATTTTTATCTCCAGAAACAAGAGCTGAAGCTAAATCTCTTGTTAAAAACATAAAATGCTTCGATTATGTAATAATGACATGCTTCCGGTATTCAGTCCTTAAGAAAATTGATCGAGTGAATAAGTTTTTGCAGAGAGAAGACACAACAGTAGACAATGCTACAAGAAACATACAAGGTCTTCTAACGGCATTATCTTCAACTAGGGAGCTGACTGTTTCAGAAGCAATTGATGAGGCAAAAATTTTATCTTGCAACATGGGAATCACAGAGTACAAGGAAACAAGAAAAAGAAAAAAAATGGCAGGAGAATTACATAAAGATGATGATCCAAATTGAACAGGAGAAGTTCTTTTCAAAAGACCACTTTTTCAAATTTGTGATAGAATTTATTATTACTGAGTTAAGGAACTGGTATGTTGCCTTAAAAATGGTTGCCGAAAAGTTCAGTTTTTTGTGTGGGGCTCAAATTAAAACACTGAACGTTACGAGTTTGAAAAGTAAGGCTAAAGAATTGGCTAAAACCTATGCAAGTAATTTGAACGAAAAGAACTTGTAAATGAAACAGAAAGTTTTAAGTTTTATGCCTTAAATTTAGAAGATGGACTGAAAGACGCAACAGCAGCATCTATACTCAGAATATTGCATAAGAGCATATTGGAATAGGATTATCCTAACTTTTGTGTTGCTCTAAAAATATTTGTAACGCTTCCAGTTTCTGTTGTATCTGGAGAGAGAAGTTTCAGTAAATTAAAACTTATAAAAACCTGCTTAAGAAATGCTATGACACAGCAAAGACTAACAAATTTAAGCATTATAAATATTGAACATGAAAGGGCTTTTTTGCCTTCTTTTGATGAAATAATGATCCCTTTTTCAGCAAAGAAAGCCCGAAAAATAAGATTTATGTAATCCAGGGTCTAATTTTTGAGTTAGGACTTTAAATTGTTCGCATTGTTTTCAATTATGTATTATTTCAACCTCGTATACGACTCGTGTAGTAATAAGCCTTCGCTTTTTCGTAAATCGGTCGGGACACTAGGCCAGGGGGGGCGCCAAATGTAAAGCTTGCCCCCCCTAGGAAAATTGGTAGGTCTAGCCCTGATACAACTTGACATATTTCAGAAGGTATGAGGTATGAGGCTCAAATAAGGATTGGGCAATAGCTCGTGAATACGGCAAAGTAGCTAGACAAAGATTGTGTTTGTACTTTTGTACGTCGAGGAACACATTGTGAAATAGCATCGAATATTGTCTACAATTCATTAAAATACATACGTAGAGATTTTAAAATCTGTATATAGAGAAGGGAACGTTGAAGCCAACAATTTATTTAGTACTAAATTTTTATAAGGTTTAATTTCCAAAACTTTCAAATCTGAAGTTAAAGAAATTAGTTTGGGTCATAAGAGCTACTTTATGTCAAAAGAGGTATGCATTTATTCTTTGAGTTATTTAGTCATAAAATATTAATTATAATAAATTAAGTATGTTTAGATTGATATCGAATCAATTGATTGTGAAGAAGTACAGCAAATTACATTTGAACAGGAAGCTCAAGAGTTCGCGGCTAAATACAGATCACACATATTAAAGATTAATAAAAATGCTTTGCCAGACTTCATCGATTGTGATACATTAGCTAAGGGAGAATGTGAAATCCCAAAATGGCTTGAATTGTTTTGGACGACAGCATTAAGTGGAGTTTATTACAAAGATAACGCTAGAATTTTGAGATTAGCTAGAGCTCAAGCTGAAGACTCAAGTTTTAGCATTACCGTAGGAAACATTATGCCACGAAAACACATCTTATTAGGTTTTTATTCCTTTTATACATTTAATACGCAGGTTGTAATGAAAAATAGTCCTGGAAAAATGTATATCTAAAAATATTTTTATATAGTAGTGTATAATAGGAAAGAGGACTTTTAAAAAAGAAACAGCAATTTTTTTAATATGCCGACGTTTCGTCAATATATTTTTAGCCCCGAAGAAGTCTGCGATGGTACACAATTGTAAAGTTAAATTTTGACAAATGCTACATTTACGAAGGTATTTTTATAAATTCTTTTATTTTAATTCTTTTAGCAGTAGATTAAAGTATTAGTAATTGTTTTCTTTTTTATAAGCTGGCAATGGCAAAATTAAGAGAACCATTGATTACAACATGAGCTGTGAAGCCCATGAAGAAGCTGACACTATATTGTACCCTCAGTTAATTTAGTTCATTTTTTGTTTGTTTGTGTTTGCAAAAACATTAGACAATTCGGGAATCAGGTGATCGTTTTCCAATCAATTTAAATTCTCGGTGAAGAGTGCGTCTTGCCGGTAAACCCTATATCGTAGTGCGAATAGCCTGCCCTTCTTCAACTTCCAGCAGGAAAACGTGACCTCTACTTACCAACACATGAAAAGTATTACAAGCTTTTCAGTGTCCAGTTCTACAGATTAAGTCGAGAGGTTTGGCAACCGTGCCAAACTGCATCAAGACCTCTTCTCTCTACGTAAGATCAACAAGGGTTTATAGTAACCATATACAACGGACAATTTCGAAATTTGTAATTCTTAACGCTTCAAGGTCAGTTACAGAACATTAGCAGGTATAAATTTGAACTTAAAAATAAAGACTGTTTTTGTGTGTTTTACTACCCTATGTTGAACTATTAAATATTTTCTTTTATAACTTTAAACTTTGTCGAACTTTATGCTTTTTAAACCAGTTTATTTATCTATAGGTTTTATAACATTTTAGTTTTTGGCCACTATGTTTATTAATTATTGATTGTATCCGTAATGCATTGGCGTAAATGTTTAATATATGTCATCGTTAGTTCATAACAAATTATTTTACTGGTTTCCTCAATATCTATATAAATTAGATTTTTTCTATATACATGAAATTAGTAAATGTCGAAATTCATAAAAAAAAACGTTTAAAAACGTGAAAAATTATTGAGCATAATAAAAAACAATGTTGATCATCATCAAAAATCTTGAGAAACGTGAAAAATTGATGAAAATTGTAAGGAATTCTAGATGACAATCTTAAAAAATTGTTGAAAACGGTTAAAAAATGTCGAAATTAATTTTTTGTCGGTATTTTTAGCAATTTTTTTAGGTATTTATTTGAAAATCTAGAAAAATGGAAATAATCTTCAAAAATTATTGAAAAAGTAAAATAATGTTGAAATTTATAAAGGAAGTTAAAAAATGTGATAATTATTAAAAATGATGAAAAAATTTAAAAAATTATAAAAAATGTTGAAAAACGTAAAAAATTGTTAAAAAGTGTAGATACGAAATTACTGATAATCTTGAAAAATTGTTGAAAACGGTTAAAAATGTCTAAAATGATAAAAAAATGTTTATAAGCTTGTAAAATCGTTGAAAATGATAAAAAATTTGGAAAATAGTAAAGAAACTTGAAACACGTGAAAATTTCCAAGATTTTTACGATTATTTACGATTTTGTGCAATTTTTATGTTTCTAAACGGTTTCTTACGATTTTTACAGTTTTCTTTCATTTTCAAGGTTTTTGGGATTTTTCAACAATTTTTACCATTTTTTTTTTATTTTAGGGTTTTATTTACAATTATTTCCATTATATTGTCTTACTGTTTTTATATTTTTTTTTCCATTTTTTTTTTGATGTTTTATGAATTTGAATAAAATTTCAGATCTGCAATTTCTCGGTATAATTTTTCTTTAATTTTTTTGCATTGTTTTTATTTTTTGTCGTTTTTTAAGCAATTTTTTTAGGTATTTTTTTAAATATACAAAAATTGTTGAAAACGGTTTAGCAATGTCAAAAATCATAAAAAAAATGTAAACAAACTTCAAACATTATTGAAATAGTAAAAAAATGTTGAAATTTATAAAAGAAGTTGAAAAACGTAAAAGTTATTAAAAATTGAGAAAAAATGTCGAAAATCATGAAAAAATGTCGAAAATCATGAAAAAATGTCGAGAATCATAAAAAAATGTTGGAAATCTTGAAAAATTGTTAAAAATGATAATAAAATGTAGAAAATCATAAAAAAAAACTTAAAAAACGTAAAAACTTGTTCAAAAGTGTACGAAATTCTTGACAATTTTGAAAAATTGTTGAAAACGGTTAAAAATGTCGAAAATCATAAAAAATGTTAATTAGCTTAAAAAATTGTTCAAAATGGTGAGAAAATGTTAAAAATCATTAAAAAAAATGTTGAAAAACGTGATCACATAAAATATATTAGCATTGAATCAACAAAAACTTGTTTCAAGAAATTGTAAAGTATTTAATATTGCAATATTTATAGGTATAATTATGAACTAATCAAAACACAAATTAATTTAGATTCTCTGGAAGATTGTATTTTGACTTAATTATATTACTTAGTTATTCTTTACAAAGCCCAAATAAGACCTAATCTTAAATACCGCTCGCATGTATCGGCGGCTCCGTCAAGGCACAGAGTTCTTGATGCAATGCAGAAAAAATCCGTTCGACTAATAAACGGCACCAGTATCACCAAAAAGCTAGACTCATTGTACCAGCGAAGAGTCGTGACCTTTCCTTGTTTTACCGATACTTAAACGAATTTTGCTCAGATGAACTTTGCCAGTCTAGCTAGAGCAAGGCAACGTGTCAACTCCATGCATACTTATACTGTTCAGAGCCAGACATCGAGAACGAATCGATTCGATCGATTCTTCATTCCCAGGGTCTCCAGATTACTTCTTACCTTCCCACGACTTCCCCACTCCACCTAACTTGCAGTCCTTTAAATCCCAAATTAATAAATTGCCTCTTCTGCTCCAATAGATGTTCTCGGTATATTTGTATTTAGGTCTATACCTAGGAGGACATCCGTAAATAAAAAAAATACTCATAACTAACCATATTCGTAAGAAATTGTCGTAATTTAACCGTAACATCCAACAGCTGTGGCCAATTTATGCAAAAAATAAAACTGGTTTAACTTTTTATACATTAAATTTTCAATTTGTTTCAGCAGAAAAAATTTCATAATTAATGATTCCAAACAGACAACCAAAACTGAAATTAAACTGGAACAAATTGAAATTTTCGACGAATTTGGTAAGATCAAATTTTATTTTTGGAAACATTCTGTAGATAGAAAATGCATAAAATTTTTTAAAAGTTACAAATAAAACACAAAAATTAAAATTATTGCACCTTAAAAAAACGTGCACTAGAAAATGAAGAAGTATTAATTTAAAAAAATATTTATTTTTAATTTCAGGCGAGAACAATCTTAAAGGAAGTATGGATATTTCTGTAATAAAACATGAATGTATAGAAATGGTTGACGAATCAATACCCGAATTGCATTGGTTCGGCCAGGTGGAAAGTAAGATCATATGTAATTATATTTTATATATTTATTCCTCCAAATCATTTCCTAAAATTTTAAAAAAATTTAAATGATTTCGTTACGAAATATTTCGTTTGCTTTGATTTTAAATTAATAATATTAAATTTCATTTGACTAATTTTAAATTGTTAATAAAACGCTTACTTTTCAAGATATTTACAATTTTTTATAACTCTTTTAAAACGCCTTTCCACCCAACTAAAATTGGTGCGGCGACACAAAATTAAAAAATTGCAATAATTCGAATGTTTTACAAGATTTTTTGAATTCTTAAAATTCAGTAAAAATGAAGGAAAACCGTAACTAACGCCGTTTTAGAAGTTTCAACTTTAAATTTCGTAAAATTATATAACCTTTCTTTTGAAATTTTAGGAAGTATACAAAACAACCTTTGCCTCTACGCGGCAACGCTCTAACAACTAAGCTATAAATGGTGTAACTGTAGAAATTCCCACTAAAGGAATTATATCCCTTAGCTAGTTTAATTGACTCGTGGCTTCTTTTCTGAGTATTATCAGTCCTTCCCAAACATAAAATATAAGGGCGCCAGAGTACAAACAAGCAAATAACACTCAAACACAAGTTTAACTGATTTATTAAAAAAAAAATATCAGTAATAATAAAAAAATTAAATTTTAGTTAGTTCGTAAATTAATTTAATCTCTTATCTTTGTTGTTGTTTCTTCCGAAATGATTCCATTGAACAAATTTCTTCCTGGGATAAACTGTTGCCTTTTTAAACGGAATTGAATATTCTTCGGTTAAATCAAATTGGATGCATACTGGGAAATTCGGCTTTCTTTTACCAAAATGGTGGACGGCTCGAACTCACCTCCAAAAAAATATTTGGAACGTAGGTCTCCTCACAAATGTGGTAATAACCCTAAGAATGAAATTAATAATCAGAATTCCATCCCTTAATGAATTACAATCAAGTAGAATCAATTTCTGTTTTTTCCATATTATTGAGAATAAATTAATTTTAAATACACGTGTAAACAGGACTACAATTTAATGAAGATAACAAAAACTGATGATTGGTGAAAGTGAAACTACTTGAAATTAGAATCATTTTTTATCAATATTTAATAAAATCACCTCAATGTGAGAAATTTATACAAATAAAATAATAAAATTAACTTACTTGTTTTGTAGTGGAGAATGTTACCACGATGAAAACAGATAGGAAAATGAATTTAAAAACTCTGATATCAGTCAAAACCTGTATCAAACAAGATATAATTACGGCGATAACATTAAAATAAATCTCACCGAATATTGTCAGGTGGATTCCAATACTAAAACGATCCAATAGATCGTTACAATGGTTAGTCATTATTTCGCTTTTTGGTCTTTAAATTCAACTCATGTCAATGTGACACTTAATCACCTTTTCCCTAAGCACATGACGTTAATGAGAAGGAGATTTTGTCAAATCGACCATTGAAACATCAAACTCTTAAGTCATTTTTTGTGCCCTGTTGGAGAACGGAACCATGGTTTTTTAGTAAACGATTATTTCAGATATCTCTCTTGGGATTTTTGAAATTTTAGAAAGTATACAAACAAGAATATTTTAAATTACATTAACGAGAAATCTATCCGTATCTGTTATGTATTGTGATATAATATTTAATAGTATGGAGGGTAGAAGGTAGGAGAACCATCTTGTATGGGGTACAAATTGAAAAAGTGTCTACCTGTAAACAGCAAATTATAATTCGAAAATTCAACGAAATGGCATTCATGTAGATAATGAAAATAATATGAATTTAGCGATTTAAAACAGAGTGAAGTCTCCTGTGTTGAAAAACTTAATAGTTTTCGTGACTTGTGAAAGTATTTGAGAAATATCCAGTATTTAAAATATCAACTTTGTACGAAGTCATAGGTATTTTAGGAAGAAAAAACCTACAGAACTCCTGAAATTACGTCGATAATGATTATTGGTGCTGTTTTTAAAATCTTTCTACTTGCTACTATCAAGCCAACTTATTTGTTTCCTTCCAATGAACACTTTTTAATACATTCAGATGGTTCTCCTTTCTTCCACCCTCCATATTCAATAGTTTAAAAATTATATTGTTATATAAAAAAACGAACTGAGGCAAATGAAGTGTTATTCACATTTCTAAATTTGTCAAACTATCGTGGCCAACAGTCATGTAAAAACCTGTGAACTTACTTATATATTAAACCAAGTTTATCTTTGATTTTAGTTGAAGAACAACCGTACAAAAGTAGTATGTTTAATAGAGAACTGAAATTCGAGTATGAAAACTCGCAACAATTCGTAACAATGGATAATTCTTCAATTAACTCTTTCACTACTAAAAGTGAAATGTTAATTAGCTGTGAAAATGGTATTTCAAGTCAAACTAATCATGAAATCAATCTTGAATTTGGCATTAAAAAAGAAGACTTGCACTCTATTTGCGATTTACCGGATTTTAAAATGGAATCTCAAGAAGATGATGAATAATTACGTTCAGAGCGAAGCATCAAAGCATATTCCAGCAAACAGGGTCCAAGTTGTAAAAAGCGTAAGTCTTTGTGCAATTAACATCCTCATAAAAAAATGTTTAGTATCCTTACAACTTAGGAATTTACTACTTTATAAAAATATTTTCTTTTGTGAGCTCAAAACGCTTATTTTAGACTAATAAGTTATTACCGCTAAAAATTCAAAATTACTGTTTTGATAAATATGATTATTAAGCCATTAGTCCGATAAAAAAAGTTAAACGTTCTTCGAAGAAATATCAATGGATGCTGACTTCAACATTCCAGGAAATTTTGTGTCTAACATGTTATTCATGTTATTTTTTCCTAATACTTCAATTTCTTTCAGTAAATTTCTGCACCAATTTCCTTTAAATGCTTTCCCATGGTAATGTTTTGAAACGATATTTAAACTCTGAGTCCTCTTTACAACTTTATCTTTCCCATGATGTAGAACAAGGCTGTACAAAAGTGACTGTTGCATAATGTTTCATATCAGAAGCAAGTTTCATCGCAATGTCATTAATATTAAGAAGATCAAACTGTTATAAGTCTATTTAAGATTCAAAACTGTCACTAACATAATTAACTCCTTTTTCTGCTTTTCCATAAACTCTTTCAACTTTTTCAATTCTTCCCTGTTTCTGATGTCGCTGAACAAAACCCCTATGGTTCTTAACCCTGTTCAATATCTCACATTTCTGAACCTTAACATTTCTTTCTACAAACTGCTCTCATCCGTTCGATCTTTCCTTCAATTACCAGATGTAATATTTGATATCTCTCGTTTTTTATTACTTGGTCTAAATATGCTGATTTCCTGCATTGAATGCTGTCTAGTAATTCGCGATCTCTATTAATTGTTTGTAGGATTTTCCCTTTGGTTTTTTTAGCTGTCCATGGTACTTTTAGTATTCGACTGTATATCCACATTTCGAATGCTTTGAGTCTGTTCATGGAGTTTACTTTTAGTGTTCAGCCCTCCAATCCATAGAGCAACACTGATCACGCACAACATTTTGCAAATTAGATTTGTAAGTTGTGGTCAAATTCGGTATTGGTAAGAACCCTTTTGAATTTCATGAAAGTACTTCTGGACATCTCCCTTCGACATTGATTTCAAAACCGGAAGTCCACGTACCTAAATATCCTTCTCCGGATTGCGTGAGATTATAATAAATTTTGTTTTCTTGATATGTTGATATTGAGGCCTAAGTTTCCGTTGTTGCTACCAATGGCATTAAGAAACTCCTGCAAGTTTTTCATGTTGTTCGCAATTATAACTGTGTGGTCCCAGATCCCATTACTTCAATACCTATATTGCGTTATGAAAGATGCCTTCAAAAGTTTTGGCACAAAATTTATTGAATTAAATTTTAAGAAAAACAAAATATGAGACTGGCTCGTCAATACAGATCATCTAAGAGTACGATATCGTTGGAATTGCGGATGAATTGTCCTAAATATCTATATAAATACGGACAACGTAAAGCAATATCCTGACAATGTAATATACATATATAAATGGAAATTTGCAAATAAAATCCTTGTCTGGTGCGCAATATCTAATAGGACTGTATCCCAAACCTTGCGGAAAGACTAGAGGTGAAGCTTTGCATAGACACACTTGTATTGGTAACTGCCTTTTTAAAATGCTTCGGTTTGTTCACGAGCATCATGCTAATGACGATATGATTTCTTGATCATACCTAGCATCATTCTATTACTCGAGAAATATCCAAAACTGTCTTCGACAACACCTCGAACTTTTGTTCCTAAAAACGATATCTTCCAAACTTGCCACATGCTGTCCCAATAGGTTTTTTTTCTGCTTTACTGTCTAAGAAACTTTAATATGGAGGCTAGGATGTCCGA
Organism: Altica lythri; assembly: GCA_964028335.1. Lineage (NCBI taxonomy): Eukaryota > Metazoa > Arthropoda > Insecta > Coleoptera > Chrysomelidae > Altica > Altica lythri. The sequence goes on along the minus strand of OZ034805.1, from coordinate 883,784 downwards.
GATAAAGAACAATCTAAGACGGCGATTTTACGAAAAACTACGAGAAATTAATCTAAATTCCGTCCAGGTCCTTATGGGAGACATTCAAAAAAATTTGCGTCTGATAAAGCAGGATAGGCCAATAATTATAACTGGTTACTGTATAAAAAAAAATCTGCTTTAAAAAAATACAGCAATTATTTTAGAACATACATCTCTGTATTTGCTCTTATTACTGCTAATTGTATTATTATTAACATTAATATGAGCTATTTTTTCAGGTTTTCTATCTGAGGAAGAAATGGCAACCATACTTTGGAAAATTCTATGCAACATGTTTCTCTTGTGAAAAATTTTTCTTTGAGAAATTGCTATTTTTAAACCATTTTTATATTTACCATTTTTTAGTTTATTCTAAAAATCGATTAATTTATGAAGGAATAATTCTATTACAAAACACATTAACGGACAAGATCTTATTAATTTAAACGAACCGATTAAGACTCACAGTTTCACACGACAAAGTGATTTAAAAAAACATACTAAAACTCACACTTGTAACGGGTAGCTCTTTCAGACACCAGACTCAGTAAAATTCGGTTTCGATTTAAATAAAGATTTATTTCTCTAATAAACTATATACAATAAAAATAAAAATAAAATGTTAATTCTACAAGAAAGAAATAAAACGGATCTGCGACCCCTTTGGCCCTCGGATGGATCTCCCTGTAAATAAATAAATTAATTATAGATTACGGACAGTATCGGATAGTTAGGGTAGGTCCCAACCGATCATTACTCGGTTGCGGGGTAGGACAACCCTTGGTCAATACCCAAGGATCGGAACGGTATAACCGACCAATTCATATGGATTGCACCGATGTGTCTTCCGAGGATCGCGTTACGAGGCAGAAAGTACGAGGACTTTGTATTCTATGTAACTCTTGCAATTCAAACGTTGGAAACATTGCTCAATTTAAAGACCTCTTGCTCGATTTTAAAGATGATATTAATAAGAAAATGACTGAGTTTGAGAATAAAATATCAGAATTAAACGGTAAATTAAATCAAATAGATCCTTTGAAATCTGCCGAAGTTACCGATAATATTGCTAACGAAGCTCTTGACCGCATAAGTCGTGCTAAGAATGTTTTAATTAGGGGTGTTCCCGAACACTCGGGCAATACCCAGTCAAAAAAGGATCACGACTCGAATAAAATTAAGTTGGTTCTAAATGCTGTCGGTTGTCAAGAAAATGCTCTGGCATTCTACAGAGTAGGAAAACCAAACCAGCGTTTCTCTCGCATGTTAAAAGTTGTAATGCCTTCAGAATACCAGGCTAAACAGATTCTAAGAAATAAATCTAAACTTCTAGAAAATAAAGACACGAAAATGTTCTCTATAATTGATGACAAGACACCTATCCAACAACAACGTCTTAAAGATCTTCGTAATGAATTGGAAACACGAAAAAGTAATGGTGAACATGACCTGACAATTAAATATATACAAGGTATTCCAAAAATATCGAAATTTCGTCAACAGCTCTAATTCCGTAAACTTCAATGACTGGTTTCTTTTTTATACTAATCTCGATTCCCTTCCTAAAAAATTTAATGAATTATTATGCACTGTGCAATTGTTAAAACCACACATTATCATGATATCGGAAAGTTGGCTTAAACCAACTATTATTGATTCTGTAATCCACATAAAGGAGTACACATTATTTCGTAAAGATAGAGAACCCCGTGTAGGTGGAGGTGTCTGCTTATACCTGGCTGATGTTATTACTTCTTCTTTTTCAGTAACTAGAAGTGATATTAACATACCAGATATAGATGTCATCCATTTACGCATTGTTAAAAACTCATTTTCAATCAACCTGATCTGCTTATATCGACCACCAGATACTCAACGCGAAAATGATATCTTGTTGATCCATAAACTAGAGGAATTGTCGTCTTTTGAAAACCTTATACTAATAGGTGATTTCAACTTCCCTGAAATCGCCTGGCCAATAACATCTTTATCTGACGGTATCAGTTCTCATAATCTTTTCCAAAATTTTATTTTAAACTCCAATCTATCCCAACTTATAGAGGAACCCACCAGGTTTAGAATCAACAATCAACCGTCCACTTTGGACCTTATACTTACCAACGATGATAATTTACTAACAACACCTGAAATTAGTTCTCCGATAGGTAAATCTGACCATGTGGTTATAACAGTTCACATCCAGTTTAACGTTAATTTTTCTCCCAAATCAAGCAGCACACTTACTTATAATTTTACTGACTTTAACAAAGTTAATTCTGTTTTATCTCAATTCGATTGGCATACTGCGTTAGATTTGTCTACTGATCCTTGAACGATGTGGAATACTTTCCTTGAGATCAACAGTAAAACAATTCGTGAGAACACAACTCAACGTAAAATATTTAAAAATAATCTAAAACCTTGGATAAACAATCAGGCAATACGTTTAATTAAACAAAAACGACATCTATGGCGAAAATATAAACAAACGAGGCTTGCTACAGACTTCACAAATCATCGCAATTTTTCTAATCGGGTCAAACTATCTCTAGATAATCTCAGACACAACTTTGAGGAATCTATTATCGCTAGTGGTAATACTAAAAGGGTTTTTAAACACATACGATCTTCATTATCATCAAAAGTCGCTATTCCTTTGCTTCTAAAGGATGATAGTAGCCTTTGCACGTCAAATCAAGAAACTTCAGAAACCTTGTCTCAAACATTTTCGGAAGTTTTTACAGATGAACCACCCAACGATAATATGCCTGATATTTTATGCCCCCATCTCTTAACCACTCTTGACAATATTGTTTTCACAAATGAAAAAATCAAACGACATTTATTGAACCTACGCACAAACACCTCGCCCAGCTTAGATGGTCTAACACCCTACTTTCTTAAAAGATGTGCTGATGCTCTTGCAGCTCCATTATGTTTAATTATGCAATCGTCTTTCAATAACAGCTCTCTCCCCTCAAGCTGGAAAGTAGCTTCTGTCACCCCCATTTTCAAAAAGGGCAATAAACTCGACAGCAAAAATTATCGCCCAATAAGTTTATTACCTGTTGTCAGTAAAGTCATGGAATCCATTATTTCTGAGACTATGATGGATTTTCTGCTCACGCAAAATATTATATCCAGTCAACAACACGGATTTATTCCTGGACGGTCAACACTTACCAACTTACTTCATTGTGTTAATGACTGGACATCACTTTTGAATAATCGACAACCTATTGACATAGTATACTTAGATTTTTCCAAGGCTTTCGACCGAGTTCCCAAGCAAAGACTCCTGTACAAATTAGAACATTTTGGAATTCGAGGAAGTTTAAAACAATGGATCGAAAGCTTTCTTACCGATCGTTTTTACAAGGTTCGAGTTGGCGACGCTTTTTCTCAAGAAAGACCAGTTAAAAGTGGAGTTCCACAGGGCTCAGTACTGGCCCCCCTGCTGTTTACGGTTTACACGAGTGATCTACAATTCCACGTATCTAGTACAATATCGCATTACGCTGATGACTCCAAAATATACGGGGATCCAACTACAAGTCATCAGTCTATCCAACATGACTTGGCCTCAATACATCAGTGGTCCTCAGAGTGGTTACTTCCATTAAACACTGAAAAATGTGTAGTACTTCATATCGGCAAAAATAATCCACATACTCCCTATTATATTGATGGCCAACTTTTAACAACAGTGACGTCTCACAATGATCTAGGTGTTATCGTGAACAGTGAACTATCGTGGTCGGATCACGTGCTTTCAGTGTATAAACGTGCAAATACCAAACTTTATCTGATCAGCAAGTGTTTTTCAAAAGTTTCCTTCCAATCTTTTTGTAAATTGTATACCACCTATGTTAGACCTGTTCTTGAATATGCTGGTCCAGCTTGGTATCCGGATTTAATTCGCGACAGAACATTACTGGAAAACTTACAACGGAAAGCCACCAGATTTACTTTAGGTCGTGTAAGACCCTCATATGAAGAAAGGCTATCCATGGCCAATCTTACCACCTTTGAGCTGCGTCGGTTGCGGGGCGATCTAATTCTAGCTTTTCGAATATTAAAATATAACTTTGGTAATCTAAGTACAACTTTTACCCTAAACACAGATACAAGACTAAGAGGACACCAGTTTAAGCTAAAGAAGGAAAATGTAACTGCTAGATCAAGACAAAACTTTTTACCCAACAGAATTTTTTATGCCTAGAATAATTTAGATCAAGAAATTATCTCTTCACCAAGTGTCAATATTTTTAAAAACAGATTAGATCGTTGCGCAATATTTAATATTTAACAGTTTTTTATTAATTTTTGAGTTTAATCATTCCTTAAAGAACTTTTGTATTTTTGTGAAATTAATTTCTATTTTTTTTTCTTTCTATCTTTTATTAATATGTCCATTAGTAGGTTATTTTTTTGTAATGTATTTTCTGTATTTTTGGGCAAAATAGGAGCCTAGCTCCTCTGCCCTTAACAATATGTAATAATAATAATAATAATAATAATAACTCTTGGTCAATACCCAAGGATCGGAACGGTGTAACCGATCAATACTCGGTTACGGGGTAGGACAACCCTTGGTCAATACCCAAGGATCGGAACGGTGCAACTGATCAATACTCAGTTGCGGGGCAGGATAATCCTTGGTCAATACCCAAGGATCGGGACGGTACAGCCGATCAATACTCGGCTGCAAAGGCAGGGAAGGTCGGTAGTTACTGGTCAATACCCAGAGCCCAGGTTGGAGTTCTTCCAAGATCAGTACTCTCAGTCGAACTGCCTTCTTGCGGACTTGCGGCGACGGCTTCGGCTTTTTATTCCAGTTGACGGCGCTCCCACTCGCTGAATGTGTCTGCGCGAATCTCGACGACGTGTCGTATCTCGGCCACGCACCTCGAACGGATGGTGGGAATCCTGGTAAATACAAACGATAACGTGGGTTTCTGTGTTATCGTCACACACTGGCGAAAAACCTTTTAAATGTAAATTATGTTTGAAATGTTTCACAATCCAGTACAGTAAAACCTCGCTAGTCCGACCTTGACGAGAGCGGGGGGGTGGGTCAGATCTTCTAAAAGTCGGATTAACCGGATACGACAAAAACATACTCCTATCCCTATTTTTTTAGTGTATAAACTGTGGATATTTATAATAAAAACATTTTCCTTGCAAAAAACAGTATAAAATTTATTAGGTACGTTGGATGTTACATTTACATAGATACACACATATTTCTACAAACAAATCAATGAAATAAAATAAAATAAAGAAATAAAACAAATACGTAAAATATTTAATAATATGTTATTATGATGTAAAACACTTATAGAAAGTCAAAATCAATTTTTAAAAAACTCTGTTATTTTTTTGCGTAATCCTGATTCCCGGGCTCTTGCCGATCTATCTCGCCAACTCTTCAGCATTAATATTTCACTGGCTGTGGATTCTTCATGATCTTCAACATATTTCAATGCAACCTCAAAAGCTTCTTTTGCGGCGGCGTGACTGATTTTCACAGTTTCTGAAGGTTCCTCATCAATTTCTTCGGATGTTTTGGATGCGGCAGATATTACCTCTTCGTCATCTACCGCCTCACAGCCATGGTCGTTTTGATCAACATTAGTCTGGTTTCAATTGTAGAATTTAGAGTTTGAAGGTCCTGTACAATTTCCAACGTCACTGAATGATCTTCTATGTTGTCTTCAGTTTCACAGTTGTCCATAGTAGGCGACAGTTTACGCCAGGACTTCTTCAAAGTTCCAGGAGCAATTTCGTTCCATGCTGAAGCGACAGTGTAAATGACATCTTTGATGGTCACTTTTTTTATCGCCAGCATCAAATCAGTCTCCTCCTGTTTCACAATAGAGCCAACAAATTTTTCGCGATGTATTTTTTTCAAGCATTCGATTACTCCTTGGTCCATCGGTTTTATCATAAACTATTTTCACCTGGGTGAGATAGTGCATTGTCCATAAGTAAGATTGCTTTATGGGATAGGTTTTTTAATTTCAAAAATTGTTTGACATGGTCGAACCATTCTTTGAAAAGATGACAGTCCTTCCAGGATTTCTGACTTCTATAGTAAACTGGAAGGGCATTCATATTTAAATTTTTAAAAGCTCTTGGGTTTTTTGATTTACCGATCACGAACAAGGGAAGTTTGTGATTCCCACTCGCGTTACTACACAAAGCAATGGTCAAGCGTTCTTTTGAAAGTTTTTGTATGGAAATTATTTCGTTTTTGGCTGCCAATGTTTTATTGGAAAGCATTTTATAATTCGTCGATGTTGTAAACTTGGTCTGGAACCAAGTTATTTTCTATTGCAAGTTGTTTAAACTTATAAATGAATGCCTATGCCCCACTAAGATCAGAAGAAAGTTTCTCACCTGAAATCGAAAATTGTCGAACGCCATAGCGGTTTTTCCAGCGCTGGAGCCACCTTTCTGATACAGTGATCGTATTAACCACAGAATTCTGCTCACTTATCTTTTAATGTAACGACCTTGCTTTCTCCTGAATGATTGGCCCTGATAATGGAGTCCCTTTTCTACGTTAAACCAAATTCATACTGCGTCATCTAATATTTCCAGTTTTGGTTTTTTCAACGTCTTCCGTTCCGGATCGTCGTCTACAGTCATTGAGAATGATTCCAATTCTTTTCTTTTACGTCGCCAGTCTTTGATTGTAGTCACTCTGACTCCAAGTTCTTGTGCGATTTTCTTTAGGTTTTCCCCTAAATTAAAATGAATTCGTAATAAATTATTTATTTATGATATGTACTTAATTTATAATGCTGTGCTGGGGATACACACAATGTTATAATCAAAAACTCACGTTTGTCAAGCCGCTCAAGCACAGCAATCTTTTACACCAACGAGATTGTCTGGTGTTTTCTTTTAGCACCCTGTTTTCCCTTTTAACACAATGTGAAAATTAAAAGATAATTAAGACGTCACTTCACCAGACCACGGTTGTAACAAAACTATACCCAGTGGGGGAAACGGAAGGGTCAGATTACCCAGAGAGTCGGATTACTGAGGTTCTACTGTAGTTTAAAAAGGCATATTAGGACTCACACTGAAGAGAAACCTTTTAAATGTAAAATATGTTCGAAATGTTTCACACAATCGGCTAGTATAAAAAGTCATATTAGAAATCACACTGACGAGAAACGTTTGAAATGTTTCACAAAATCCAGTAATTTAAAAACTCATATTAGAACTCACACTAACGAGAAACGTTTTAAATGTAAAATATGTTCGAAATGTTTCACACAATCCAGTAATTTAAAAACATATATTAAATTCACACTAACGAGAAACCTTTTAAATGTAAAATATGTTCGAAATGTTTCACACAGTCCATGGGTTTAAAAAGTCATATTAGAACTCATAGTAACGAGAAACCTTTTAAATGTTTCACAAAAATGAGTAGTTTAAAAAATCATTTTAGAACTCACTCTAACGAGAAACTTTTTAAATGTAAGATTTATTCGAAATGTTTTACATATTCCGGTAACTTAAAAACTCATATTAGAACTCACACTGACGAAAAACGTTTTAAATGTAAAATATGTTCAAAATGTTACATACAATCGGGTAATTTAAAAAGTCATATTATAGCTAACACAAACTAAAAACCTTTAAATTGTAAAATATGTTCGAAATGTTTTACATATTCCGGTAACTTAAAAACTCATATTAGAACTCACACCAACGAGAAACCTTTTAAATGTAAAATTTGTCTAAAATATTTTACACAATCTGGTCATTTAAATGCTCATATTAAAACTCACATTGACCAAAAGCTTTTTTAATGTTAAATGTATTTAAAATCCGGTGATTTAAAAAGGCATATTGGCACTCACTATGGTGAAAAGTCATTCAAATGTGAAAGGACCCCGCACAAAATCAATGGAAAAATATTTCCTGTCAAATTGTCTGAAATTTTTTGAATAAATAGCTCTATGTGAGTAAAACAAAAGTCTTAATGGGGATTAAGCTTTAAAGTGGACAGTTTTTTAAATATAGAGGTTTGAAGTTGGACTACAATAGTGATTTACTGATCATTTAACATTTGATATACTGAGTATCTATAGAACTCACTAGTTGATTTTTCCCAAAAACACTAGTAAAGCCTACAGTTTTTGGGGTCGCTGATTTCGGTTCCGGAGTTTATCACGTCAGGTTCAAGATCATTTAAAATGTCCATTTTTATGCTTAGTGTAAATTTTAAATCGTAATTTACAATCAAAAGTTAAGTCGGTTTTATATCGTTTTATTTCTATCAAAATTAATGTAACAAGTATGACAAGTTACTAGCATATTGCTTTTATTTAATTTTTGCTATTTAAATTAATTATGTATAGATATTGTATCTTTTTTAGTTAATTATATATTAGATATTTAATTTGTATATTAATTTTATATTTTTCATAATAAAAAATATATATTTTGTAACTTTGATGATTAAAACACATATTATGTATTTTGAAAATGAAAACTGTAACCATTTCTTCTTGTTTTATATTTAATTCCCACTACAATTCTCATCTTAGCAGTAACAATTTTAAAAAAATATTGTTTTCAATATTGGATTGAAACTTTAGCACGGATTTTAAATCCGATTTTGAATAAAATTCATAGAAATAAAGTTTACAAAAATTTGTATAAATAAAATTCTTAATTGAAACATTATTTTTATTAAATGTAAAATTATACTACAAAATATTATTTTTATTTAGCCAAGAATTATGAGATTTATCCATTCCTAACCATTTAACATACACTTTATTACCTTTTTTTCTTAAAATTTTCTCAACTAAATATGCATTTGGATTTTGAACTTTTTGTAATTCCTCAGTATAGAAACATCCTTGAATTTCTTCGTTTCTAGAATCTTCTAACAAATATGTTGTAGGATTGGTGTAGCGAACTTTCCGAATTTTAAAAATTTCGTTAGTCCATGAAGGTGTGTAACCTTTGGCAAAAACATGTCGATACTTGCTAATTCTGACGTAATTACCTTTTTTAAATTTATTTTTTCGAGGATCTGTAGTTTTTAAATGATTAAATGAAAGTATAAATTTCGAATTTTTTTCATTTACTTTACTAGGCATATATCCCGTTGTTGAATGTTTAGTTTTGTTGTACTTTTTAATAATGCTAGGAAGAATGTTTTTCCACTTGTATGAACCTTGTAAACTAAATTCTTTCCATATTAAAGATTTGATAGTTCGAATTGCTCTCTCTGCAATAGAAGCTTTTAAATTTGAAAAAGTACTATAATGGTTTAAACTAAATGATTCCATAAGCTGTTTAAAATTTGAATTATAAAATTCTGTACCATTGTCTGTTTGTAAATTTTTTGGTATCTTTTTCATTTTAGATAAAAATTTTTTCATAGCATTAGTCACCTCTTTACCATTTTTTGTTTTAAGTGGTTCAGCCCAAATGTATTTACTAAATGCATTAATTACAATGAGAATATAACGGTATCCATTGTTTATTTTTGCATAACGATCCATAATAGCTAAATCTGCTTGGATTAAATCATTTAAACCTTTAACTATAACACGTCTTCTTTTGTATATTTTTCTTGCAGGTTTGTGCAGCTCATTAACAATTTGAATTTTTACATCAGACATTTTGTTCTAGAGGACACTGTAGTGTAAATCTTACGAAAACATTGTCATTTGCTTCTAATTTAAAAGAAATTTTATCTCCAATATTTATATCTAAACCTTTTAATTCATAATACTTGTACTCAGTACCATTTATATCTATGAGACCATTAAAGGCATAATGTTGAACAGATTCGATTTTTCCTTTAATCGAAAATACGTATGTTGTGCCACCGTGATCAAGTACATAATATTCTTTATTTAGGGTTATTTTCTTTTCACCTTTTAAAAAAATTAGACATTTGCTGTGAAATGATGATGGATCACACACAAAGTATAGAGGAGCTGGTTGATTATTCGATGTAAAGTCACCACAAGCTTTTGAATCAGTTAAAAAGTGTGATCCAAATTTATTTATCGGCATATTTATTGTATAACACCTCCTTCTTTAAGTTCTTCTATAATTGATACTATTTCATTGGTATGACCGTTATTTCCAGCAGCCTGGGATGCTATCAGTAGTTGTAACCTTTCTACAAGTTCATTAAAATCATCAAAGTATTTATACTGTATCGGTTTCCTATTATATTTCAATAATGTTAAACTTTCACCTTTTTTCTTTTGATTAAGAAATTTTGTTTTATTTCTTGTAAGTATGTTTGTACTTAAAGTAGGTACTGAACTTATTCTAGGTCGTATGGTCTACTTTCTAATCTTGGTTTAATAACGAAATTATATTTATCTCTAATTTTACTCTCTATTTTTCTAAGTGGCAATTCAGGATTGTTATCTTTGTGTAGAGCATTTGTTCTACGTAAAATATCAACATACTCATCAGCGTCTTTTGATGTAAAAATATTAGTACTTGCTTTAAACAATAACTCATATAACCCCGGTGTACCTTTGTATCTTATTCCCCTGATTTGCAAGTCAGGTCCAATAAAATCTATATTAGAGTCGCCAATAGAAATCTCATCAGTTGTAAGATCATGGTGAACTCCTAAAACATTATCAAAATCTCCCGTAAAATCCTCAATATTTCCTTTAATATAATCTAGTGGAAGTGGTGTTGAAAAACTTGAATAATAGTCTTCCATTACTACTGGATTTTGAAATATTTGTGATAGTTCTTGTATTGATTCTACATAGTTTGGTGCATTTTCTTCATTATTGTCATTATCATTTTCTTCTGGTATATTTTCAAACACCTCTTCCGGACCTGAAGTGAGGTTTTCAGCTTGTGTACTAGACATTGCATTGTTTTTAGAAGGAATTGATAAATCATCATCATTGTCATCATTAAACGCAATTCTATAGTTGGATCTTCTGGGTGCATAGCTACGATTTCCTAATTCATAAGGTGACTGAGAAAATTCAACTTTTGGGGAAACTAATTCTTTTTTAATTTGTTGAGATTTTTCCAAATTACTTACCAATTGTTTTAAAGGTTGTGTTATAGGTTCATAATTTTTCTCTAAAGTAGACCGTGATTTAGTTATATCGCTTTTTAAACTTTTATATTTCTTTTTTAAAGCTTTACGTGACTTTAATAGCTGTCTGGTTAAGTGAGTGTTCATCGTTTCACTAATTCTTTATCACATATGCACTGTTATTTATATAATAATAAAATTATCAAATTCCTTACGATATCTTCCATTTGAAATTGAACAATCTTTATCAACGACTACAAAACTGTATTTATTTTTCCAACAAACATTACACAAATCTTTAAATTTTTGAAAAGACATATCGTATATGTGATCATCGTATATGTGTATCAACGACTACAAAGCTGTATTTATTTTTCCAACAAACATTACACAAATCTTTAAATTTTTGAAAAGACATATCGTATATGTGATCATCATATATGTGTTTCAAATTTGTCCTATCCTGTTGAAAAATTTGTATTGTCCCTAAGCATTCTTTTATTTACATAACTATACGTTTGACAAATGAAAAAACAATCAGTAGATTTATGTCGACCAAAAGAAAAATATTTCTGAATAATGCTTTGATTGCCAGTGGCAGCGTCATCAAATATAATAAGTGAATTATCCTTTATATCTTCTGGATTTGGTACATCTTCAGGATTACCATATTCCTTATAACCAATTTTATTAAAAGGTTCTAACAAATTACGTAAATATACATATTTTGGTTGGTACAATGATTTTGAATATAAATATATATTTTCAAATCTTAAACCGTTTGGATGCTCAATAAGAGACAGCAAAACGTTAGTTTTTCCACACCCTGAAGGTCCGACAATTAAACATCTTTTTGAATTTCCCCCAATTAAATTTCCGTGTTTTTGTATTATTTGATTTTTTACAATATCATCATGATTAGTGATAGGAAGAGACAACTTTTGTTTTTTAAGTATCATGTTTTAAATTTTGAAAGATTATATATAGAGAGGCAGTCGGGTTATATATATATATTATATATATATATATATATATATATATATATATATATATATATATATATATATATATATATATATATAAGAAAACATGAAGAGAAAAACAAGCAAATTTAATTTAAATCGAACCTCCAAGCGGATAGGTAACGGTCTATTAAATATATAATTAATAAATTACCTTTTGAATTACATATACCTGGCTACGAGTATTGTGGACCGGGCACAAAATTACGAAAACGACTTGATCGTGGTGACAAAGGGATAAATTTATTAGATAAAGCTTACAAAGACCACGACATTGCTTATTTAAACAATAATAATTTAGACGTTCGACATCAAGCTGATAAATTACTGGAAAATAAAGCTTGGGAACGTGTAAATTCAAAAGACGCTTCATTAGGAGAAAAAACAGCTGCTTGGCTAGTTACGACTGCAATGAAAGGAAAACAAAGGTTTGGTATGGGACTTTCAAAAAAGATTAAAAAAAAGGTGGAGCTCTCTTGAAAAAAAGTAAAAAGAAACGCATTATAAAAACTCCAAAAATTGGAGGGTTTCTACCACTACTGCTTCCGATTTTAGCTGCGATTGGGGCAATAAGCGGGGGAGGGGCTAGTATAGCTAAGGCAGTTAATGATGCAAAAACAAATAGACAACAGTTGGAAGAGCTTAAACGACATAATTTGGTAATGAAACAAAAAGGAAAAGGTATATATCTAGTACCTGTTAAAGGATACGGTTTATTTTTAAAACCATATTCAAAAAACTGAAATTACCTCGACATGCTTTAACAAATTTCGATTTAATAAAGTATGTCAAAATGTTAAAAATACCACATTTTAGGGGTGTGTTTATGAGTGATACGTTACCCAAAAGAATTAGGAAATATGAGAGTGGAATAATAAATTTAGATTCTAATAGTAGTGATGGAACTCATTGGACTGCCTACACAAAATCTAAAAACATAATAGTTTATTTTGATTCATTTGGAGATTTACCTCCACCTTTAAATACAATTAAATACTTTAATAGTAACGGTAATGTTAAAATATATTATAATTATGAAAGACTTCAAAATTTCAACTCATATAAATGTGGTCAGCTAGCATTACGTTTTCTATATAACCAGTACAACTAAAAAATATTTTTAGTACTACGAAAAATGTCTTACAACTTTACCCTATCAGATCATTCCTCGATTTTAAGTTATAATTTCAATCCACCGATATATTTAGAAGAAGAACTAGATTATGAAATTGGTTTAACTAATTTGTACACCTTCAATTCTATTCCTAACGTTGATGAAGATAATAATGAGTTTACGTGGGGAACTACATCAAACATGAATACTTTTAAAATACCAACTGGGTCATACGAGCTAAACGATATAATTCGCATTTTACAACAACATTTAAGGGAAGTAGATCCTAATTCAAAATTGAAAATTGTACCTGATGCTAACACATCTTGTGTGTCCATTACATGTAACAAAAATATTTCCTTTAATAACAAAAATTCAATTGGTCCTCTATTGGGATTTAAAATAATTAGAATAGAAGCAAATAAAACTTATATTTCTGATCCTGTTAAAATTTTGGATACAAATGCAATATGCATTGATTGCAATCTAGCTTCCGGCTCATACGTGAATGAAAATCCAGTACATATAATACATCAATTCTTTCCGACAGTTCCATTTGGGTATAAAATAGTTGAATCACCACAAAATATTTTTTATAATTCACGTTCACAAAGTTTCTATTTCGACACTAAAAACAGTATCGAAATGGATTCATTGTAACACTGTTTTTGGTAACTTTTTGTTGTACACAATTGGTTGCACTGCACTGATTGTCAACGAAAGAGTTCAGGTAGTAAATCAAAAAGTATGTTGTACAATAGTTATTATCCTAACAAGTGCGGAAAGTTATACTTTCCCGCACGCGAACTGCCGATGCCCGAACGACGCGAAGCGGAGTTCGGGCAAGCAGTTTAAGTGCGGGAAAGTTAATTTCCGCAAGTGTTAGGATCAATACTTTATACAACTACTGCTCTGGAAGTAGAATTTGAGAGGAATATAACAAATAATTTTTTCTTTTGACACATCTGGCAATAAATTTGTTGTTGCATTTTTAGCTGATTCAACTAGTTCAGGTGGAGTTAAACATCTTGTTAAATCGACCATTATTTTAAATAGTACACTTTTTTTAAATACCTACACTTTCTTTTTGCGTTTAATACAGTTGCGTTGTGACAGTTGTGACATAAATTAAAAAGGGTTAGGACTGATCGAGTAGTCTCTCTAGTCAAATAAAAACGACAGATAGTTTAGGCGGAATCCGTGTAGTTATGTGGTCATAACCAAACATGTGCGTTTATGAAATACACCCTGTTTTCCAATTACAGCATTATAGAGCATTGTGCCGCATAATGCTCAAGTTGATTGTTCCAACTACAGCAGCGCTTCGCACAATCGAGCAATTTAAAAAGTACTGCTTTCGTCTGATGTGCGCAAGGGATACCAACTTAGTAGCAGAAAATATAAGAAATGTTTGAGCTTTAAGTTGGCGTTAATAAAAATTTAATTTAGGGTGACTGTGCCAGTAATGGACACTCGAGACAAACTTTTCATTTGGAATTCAGCTGGAAGTCACAAACTTTGGAATTTTCAAAAAAAAGAAATGCCTATGTATAAGCTGATGTATTATATATTATGTTAATATTGTCAATAGTTGATTTTCTGAGCTCAATTTTTTTTTATATATAATTAATTGAAAAAATGTCAAATACACCACTAATGGACATATTTGCGTAGGTAATGAACATACCTAGGATGAGTAGTGGACACGGTGTGAATATAAGCAAATTTTATTGAAATTGTTTATAACATGTTCATATCAGGCACATTATAATGTATTCTGTTGTTTTTGAGAGTGGGTTCATTTATTTCCTTTATAATATCCTCTCTAAAATAATACAAAATATCTTCCTTAATGGGCCATTTCCAGGACCCCGCACCAGCAGTAACCATAGCACTCACTTCCGCTCCTTCACTGTCACTCTTCAAAATCTTTCCTGGAACAAATAATATCCTTATATTCAGGAAAACATCGGATCAAACCATAAAATTAAAACAGGAGAAAAGATAAATTACTAGATGTTAAAATGCCAATTTGAAGAATTCAATTCGGAGCAGCGATATGATGAAAGAAAATGTTCATTAATTGATAAGTAGGCACTAACCTGGAAAGTATTCATTTTCGTAGAAAATTATAACATATTTCCCAGGTATCAAATCCTCTTCATTGTCACTCAAATCAAGGTCTTCATCTTCATATTGAACATTTTCTTCGGAATCTGAAGAGCTCTCATTTTTTGAATTTAATTTTTCTCTCGACTGGGGTATTTTTGTTCGCTTTGTTTTTATATTTTTTTCGAGTTTCTTTTGTTGTTCGTGCTGGTAATATTCACGATATTTTCCACTGGAAACAACAGCTGGGAAAATGGTTTTTCTCCGTTTGGGTTTATTTTCCGGAGTACAAGGAAATACTAAAATTTTTTTGAAAGGAGTTGGTATTTTATAGCCTTCTTTCTCTTTATCTTCATATCTCTTATACTGAATACCTTCTGGAGTTTTCCAGGAACGTTCTGGTGTTGCAATATATAACCAATTTTATTGTCTTCTGGAGTTTTGGAAGCATTTACGGTATATGAGCAAGAAGCTTCTGGTTCAGGTGGCATCTGATTTTCTTTGTTTGTATCATTTTCAATTTCTGCCTCCTTGTTAGAATCACTTTCCGGTATCATTTCAATTCCATTATTTGCATCATTCGCCGTGTGTTCCTTTGCTTTTGATTCTTGTTGTTTCTCACATGTCTCTGAAGAAATATTTTCACATTCACTTTTGATTTGTTTCCAAATTTTATAGAGGTTAGTTGACTCCAAATGTCCACTCCATTCTTCATTCTTCCTGCAAGTTCTTGAAAATATCTCCAATTCTTCTTTATCAATCCTGTTTTCTATTTCTCTGAGTACAGCTTTCAAATAGTCCTTACTATGTTCATTTTCGTGGGTTACATGTTTCCGATTAGGGATGCATTTAGTGAAATCTACATTATTTTCGTCAAATGGGTAAAGACCAGTTTTCCTGAACCCATTTTTGATCGTTGCCTCAGTCGCATATTTATCAAAAACCAGTTTCAATATAGAACCAAAGGTATACCTGGTAACGTCTTTGGGAAAGTTTTCGAATTTCCACGTTCTAACTTCTGAGACCCATCCTGCTTTGAGAGGCTTAAAAACCGATACATCTGCTGGTTGTAGTATATGGGTCGAATTAGGCAATAATGAAATCAAAACTATGCCATTATCGTCACAGAATTTACTTATTTCTTGGGTCATATGTGACCGGTGCCCATCCATGAAATAGATAACAGGGCGTGTTATATTACTACTTTTCAAATATTGCAAAAAAATGTTTGACATGTATTCGAAAAATACTTGTGAGTTTATCCATCCACTATCAGATCGGCCAAGTGCCCAATCTTCAGGTACAGATTCAGAAATTGCTTTTGGGATCTTTTTGTATGGAAATATTATCATAGGTGGAACAACCTTACCATCCGCTGAAAACGTTGCCAACACAGTAATTTGCTCTTTTTCACAAGAAACCCTCTCGTAAAAGTCCTCAGTTAGTTTTGCTGGTCCCAATACTTTCCCACTTTTTGGGCAAATCTGAAATCCAGCCTCATCACCATTGAAGATACGGCTAGGTTCTTTCAATACATCCTCTAATTTTTCTTCTTGTAAATATCCACGTATTTCATTGAACCAACTGCAGATTCTATCTTGGGTAACAGCAGCTCGTGCTTTAGAGACTGTTTCCGAATACCTTTCTTTTATATTTGGGTGTCTAGTCAAGAACCCTTTGAACCAAGAACGACCCGGTGTAAAGTTTTTAATGTATTTAGATTCCCCTCTAGTTGAAAGATATTTATGCACTGACAACATCAAATTAGACCTATGTACAGGAAATCCTTTTCTTCCCATGGCAAGAATCCAATTAACAAATACTTCCTCCTCCTCATGATTCAATTCAGGAGTAGGCCCCATTCTGCGACTGAGTGGAACCTGACCAGAAAGCTTCCTAATGAGTGTGGAACGGGGAACACCAAATTGTTGTGATGCTTTTTTTTTGCTTATTCCACCATATTTCACAGCATTTATTGCTTGCTGCATTTTTTCATCCTCATAGCAAAAGAATTTTTTTTTCGTTTTGCTTTCGTTTTTAGTTTTTCCCATGATCTGTAAATAAACCAAAATCAAACAGAAAAGTAATAACCTATCGTTCACTTCTCTATAACTAGTCATACACAGTATAGGAGTGGGGTGTCCGTTATTGAATTCTATCTGTTCAGAAATGGTCACCCTATATGTCCATTACCAGACATTAATTAAATTTATGTTTTACTAGTGGTCACCCCCTCCTAAAACTTAATTCTTTGAGGTTGGGAGTCAATTTTCACAAATTACACTTTCACTTGACTCACCTGATTATAACAGTATAACTGCATCAAATAAAAAGTAAAAATAACCACTGGAAGTCTGTGAAATTTCAACAATTTGCTACAACTTCTGCACCACTTTCAATCAGCTGATGACACGATCGCCATTTTAGAAAATTTTATAACTGACAAATGGGCTGACGTGAAGGTTTGTGTCAAATGTCAGTTGTGCAGTATAACCTACCGGACCTTAGAACTACTTTGTTTCATGTCCGAAGTGGGTACAGTACAACTTGCAAGGATTTAGTTGACCTTGAGTGACCATTACTAGTGCAATGTCCATTACTAATACAGTTACCCTACACTATCGCCTATTGTTACTAATATTCTTTATTTTTGAACTGATCTATTAAAGTTTCTACTATGGAGGGTAGAGTTTCTACGTATAATCTGTTGAAAAAATAAAAAAGTGAATTGAAACTGTGTTACAAAACTAAATATAAGTAAGGATGAAGGTACGAACATGACAAATTTTTCGCTATTTTATATACTAAGTGAAAATAAAATTTTATTGTATATCATTTTGTTTATTAAGATTGCTAAGTTTATTAATGTTTTTGTCTCACAACACTGAACCTTGCGCACTCTGTCGGTGCACTTGAAAACCAATTCGCGTTCCAATTAAGCGTTAGCACATTTCGGCATTGTGCGTCACTGAGTCGCATTATGCTCTGTAATTGGAAAACAGGGAAATATAGTCAAGTATGCGACTATTGTGTACTTCGGAGATGACATACTGCGCTCGAAAAGTCAACTTCCTGAGCAGGCGTTGTATAAAATTATTAACTACATTATCAGCGTTATTTGCTAAATTCGGAATATTTTATACAAATTTGACAAACATTCAAATTTAAAATCATTAAAACTGACAAGTGTCAAAACTGTCAAGATTGCCAACATAAATAAATATTTCGAAAAACTCTCATTTGATATATTTTTTATTTATTTATATTTATTTTTTAAAGTTCATTATAAAAAATAGTATGTAACACTCGAGTTACAATGACGGTTTGTAGTACTCGTTCTTTGCGAAACTCACCGCTTCGCGGTTCGTTTCACAAACTGAACTCGTACTACGAAACCTCTGTCATTGTAACACTTGTATTACAATATACTATTGTATTATCCAGTTAACGTTAGAGCAATTACAAATCTTACAGTCAAACTTGTTAATCAAAAAGGAACACTGATTAATTTTAGAGGAGAGGAAATAACTCTTAACTTACATCTAAGACCAAGAATTTAAAATGGTTCTAAATTTTTCCAAAACTAATCCCTATCAACATTACTATAAAAGAAAATCTAAAAAAAAATCTGCTGTCAGTTTGGCAGACTTGGGTATTTTTGCTAAAAAAAGTATTTGAAATACAAAAGGCAAAATGCTTTTATAAAACTTATTTGGAATGCTAAATGGAAAATGCATTTTTCAAAATCATGCAAAATGCAAAATAGAAAATAGTTATTTGAAATAAAAACAAAAATTAATTTTAGAAGATTTATTAAATAATATATTCATATAAAAAAATACGAAAAATATACAATTTGAACAAAATTTTATAGTATTATTATAAAAAAATGTTGTTTAGTTTTAATAAAACGAGTTTCTCAAAGTTGGAATCTGTTAAATTGCCTCTTTTAGCTGTCATTATCATTCCGCCATATGAGAACGGCCTTTCCACTGGCGCAGACGTGCACAAACATGTGTTATCAATACATAGTATAAAACAAAGTCGCTTTTTCTGTCCCTATTTCCCTTTGTATGCTTAAATCTTTAAAACTACGCAATGGATTTTGATGCGGTTTTTTTTAATAGATAGAGTTATTCAAGAGGAAGGTTTATGTGTATAATAACATCCATTAAATAGTGGAGAAATACTGTTATTTTTGAGGTTTCTAATGTAATGTCGTTAATTTTACGAATTATATTAAAAAAATCGATTATCTGTCAATTCGGCTGACAAGTAAAACGCCATCTAAAACCAGTCAGTTAACAGAAGTTGACATCTACGTTTAGTAAACACAAAATGTTATCGAATTTCGCTTAAAATCGGCGAAAAAAACGCGTAAAAAGTGTAAAAAAAGTGTAAAACAGTGCAAAATGATCGATAAACCCTAAAAATCACTACGTAGTATAAAACAAAGTCGCTTTCTGTGTCCCTAGGTCCCTTTGTATGCTTAAATCTTTAACACTACGAAACGGATTTTGATGCGGTTTTTTTAATAGATAGAGTGATTCAAGAGGAAGGTTTATGTGTATAATAACATCCATTAAATGGTGGAGAAATACTGTTATTTTTGAGGTTTCTAATGTCATGTCGTTAATTATCAATTTTTTTCCGCTTACATTGCAAACGCAGGCTGAACCCTACGAGATTTATCAAAATAAGATACTAATTATTTGTACACATGGAAAAGGTCTACAGAAAACTCCGGGATGGTATATGTCTATCTCTTATGGATATCCCACAATAACAGTTTTTTGTCATTTACTTTTTACGACAAATATTGGCTAATTTTCGAAGCGATTTTAACCAATACAGCATTAATCCTTATCCAACTAAATAGCTTAAATACATTGTTAATTTAACATAGATCTATATGGTCCTTTACAGCATAAGATTTAAATTAATAATTAAATATTTTCGAAGATATTACAGATTTAAAATTGCGGGACGTAGCGCTTGCGGTGGTACCTACTCAGGTACCTATAAATAGTATAAATAGCGCATCGGAGGCCGCGATTTTTCCTATAGCACTTTGAATTTTGCAGCGATCGGACGAGTTTATTATGAAATTAATCATTATGACGCTACCCTAAGGCGGCGCAGTTGTAATTCTTACATAACTAAGTACTATGACGCCACCGTAAGGTGGCGCAGTTGATATCTCATATATTTAAAAGAGCAAAACTTACTAAACTAAGAACTATGACGCCACCGTTAGGTGGCGCAGTTAATATATAATATACCTAACCGAGAAATTACAAAGTACTATAAATATTAGTAAAAACTGGTAACTAACGAGAAAATATGATAAAAAATACAAAAAATTGATCGTAAAAATAAAAAAAAATTGGAAAAAACATTAGTGTTAGGCGATGCGAAGTTCGCCGGGTCCGCTAGTATTTATAAAATAACTTTTTTATATTCGGGAAAGATTCTTCTGTAATAACAAAAGACTTTCCATCTAAGATTAGAAAAGCCGACTCAGTCTAAGACATTTTCGTAAATAAAATTAAGAATTTGCTTACAAGTGCATTCCCACCCCCTTTTTCTCTGAATTCGTATAATCTTATAGATTAAAACTTAAAATTACAGAAACGAAAACAGGATGTAAATACAATAAGCGGTTTTCATAATCCATTTACCTGCCCTATACCGAAAATAATAAAATAAACAATAAACCAAAAATGAATACAAAATAGGTAATTTATTGGCCCTATATTAAATAGGACTTGGAAAAACCGATGAGAGTAGCAAAACAAAACATTTCTTGTAGTCTGACAAATCTATTTTAAATACTTGTATTCAAAATGGATTTCTACGAAATTTTTCATTTGAAATACAAAATGGATTTTCAAAAAGCATTTGAAATACAAAATAGAAAATGCCATTTTGTATTTTAAATAGGTATTCCAATTACTTTTATTTGAAATAGGTACCCAACTCTGCAGTTTGGAAAAATCTGTTGTTACAATTAACACCAGAAAATCGCTTATTTCTAAAATCTTTAGGTTTTAAAGTTTTAATATAATGGAAACACTTCAAGTTATGCAACAACCTTTTAATGATACATCAGTTGAAGATTATCAATTTCACACATACCAACCGTACATTCCCGGTAATCTTAACTATAATGATGAAATTAGAATTCCAATCCAGGATTTAGATAGTCTAACGATCCCCGGTAAAAGTATTCTTTATCTTGAGGGTAAGTTATTAACCCAGGACAGTGTCGTAGTTCCAACAAAGTTAAAATTTGTAAATAACGGTATAGCATTTCTGTTTCGAGAACTCAGATACGAATTAAATGGAGTTATAATTGATTCTGTTCGCGATGTTGGTATTGTATCTACAATAAAAAATTATTTAAGTATTAACGAAAATCAAAGTATTCAATTGGAAAATGCTGGCTGGTTTCCTAAAAGAACTGTTTTACAAACTATTTTGATTGATGCGGAAGGAAATTTTAATGTTTGTATACCTTTATGAATACTCTCTGGTTTTTTCGAAGATTATAAAAAAGTTATTATGAATATGAAGCAAGAGTTAATTTTAATACGAGCAAACGATGATATCGACTCAGTGGTCAGCGTGGATGATAAAGAACACCCAAAAGTTTTGTTAAGTAAAGTTTTATGGGAAGTACCCCATGTATTATTCATTCACTTCTTATTTCAATCTCAGTAGACTATGCATTTTATTTCTTGAATTGGCACTTCAATTTGTTGGGTTGGTACCTACTGTCGAAATATTGACAGCACATTGTCAAAGGTAAAATCAAGAACGTATTTAAGAAGGATGCTCCACTCCCTATGTTGTACTATGAGCTGCCGTGTGCAATGAAAACGGAAGCAATGTGGGCAAGGCGAGAGAAGCGACTGGCGCAAACGGCTACTGCGCATTAGCGCTGTCTCTGTTCTTCTCACTGCTCGTTCAAGAATGAGAAAGTCAGTAGCGTAGCGTGCTGGTGTTTGGTTTGTTTTGGTGAACTGTCAAGACTGTTCCAAATGTCAAAGCGTTGTGGATAGAAAATGAGAGAAAGTGAGATCTAAATTTGCCTTGTCGTGATATCGTGTTGACATTTAATTGACTACTTTTTGTTAGTGTTCATTACGTTTAACGATGCCTTATGTGTGCTGCATTCAATTTTGTGGTTCCAAGCAAGGCGGGAAAAATAATCCGCGCTGCTTATTTCGGATTATACCGGTAAGTATTTTATTTATAATACTACAGTAGTACTATGAAAAGTTTTTAAGACAAAAAAATTAAAAACTAGAAAATAAAATATCAATTTCCATAAACGTTGGGTATACAAAAGTTTGAAACGGTGATAAATTTGTAAACTTGTAAAAATTTAAAATACCTGGACATTTTAGAAAAGTTCAAAATTCTTGAAATTCATAGAGTTGGAAATATCCACATTCATTCAAGTTTCATAATTTTACGGAACTTAAAGAGAAAAAACAACCATTATGAAACTTTTAACATGTGGAAAATGAAACTACTTGATAAATTGTTGAAACTAAATTTTAGTAATTTGAAGTTACAAAAATTGAATTTACTAATTTGTATTGAATGTATTGAAAATTTCAAATTTGCATTCCTTTTAAATATTTCTAATTTCAAGTTTGGAAAGTAGAATTACTCTTTTTCATAAAACTTAATTACTCGTTTTTTGTATAACAAATTGATCTGAATTCTGAATGTTGAGAAATCAATAAATTGCATCAATTTAATTAATTAAAAATTTTCCAAGTAGGTAATTATTTAGAAATTGATGACTCAATAAACTTCAATTACAATTCAGAAAAATTTCATGTATATAGTTCGTGCAGATTAATTATAGAATTCTTATTTTGCTTAAATTTATCCGCATTACAAATTGCAAGAAAATTATTCAAAACTCTATTCAAAATTTTAAAACAAACCAAACACCAGCACGCTACTGACTTTCTCACTCTTGAACGAGCAGTGAGAAGAACAGAGACAGCGCTAATGCGCAGTAGCCGTTTGCGCCAGTCGCTTCTCTCGCCTTGCCCACATTGCTTCCATCTGGCAAGCATACCCCCACCAAGCAAGTGGAGCATCCTTCTTAAATACGTTCTTGGGTAAAATTGTTGAAGATTCAATAACGAAATATTTGATGCTTTCTTAGATTCAATATACAATGCCAAAAAAAAATAAGTACAGAAATTCACAACAGCATCGTTAGATGTTATGGTATGTTTAGGAAACAAGCTAACAGCTGTGAGAGTGTTTATTTAAATCAATTGGCCGAGGTTTTTCAAGTAAGTACGATTTTATGTGTATTTCTTTTAAATCAATGCTAGTCGCTAACATAAACTTATATATTTTGCATTAGATTAATTGAGAGAGGTTTTTGTAATGAATTTATAAATATGTATCACTTTTTTAAATAAAATTTATATTATTAAAAGAACACATAACCTTTTTTGACAGATATCATAATAAATTATATACAATGTTGTCAGATTTCAAATTTCGAAATTATACATTTTTGTAACTATAATTTAATTCAAAATTTTGTTAAATATTTTTAAATCTCTTAACTACCGTTGTGTAACTGAGGTATATTTTTTGAATCTAATTAATATGACAAACATTCTAAATGCTTAATTTTTTTAGATCAGTGTATCGAAAATACGGAAGAGTATTAAAGAAGGATTGAAAAATAATAAGAAAGTCGCAGATAAAGGATGTAAAACTGATACATTTGAGAAGTTTATTTTAAAAAAAGACTTACAGCGACAGATTTGGATGTACCATGCTAAAACTGAACATTTTACTTTAGACAAACTTTTGACTGATGCTAAACAAAATTTTGATTTTAAAGGGGGACGTACGACACTATACAAACTTATAAAATTAATGGGATACAAATTTAAAAAAGTAAATGGACGACATATTTTATGTGAACAACGACACGTTAAAATTAGAAAGATCGCTTTCATTCGGAAATATAAACAACTAAAAAGTCTTGCTGAGAGAGTTAGATTCGTGTACCTAGATGAAACATGGATCTATCAAAATGCTAGTTCAGTGCGTCAGTGGGTGCACGATTCTGACCTAAAAAGTAATCCAGCTCGTGTAAAATCCGAAGGAAAGCGATTTACTATTTTACACGCAGGGACTGATACTGGATTTTTGGAAGGATGTGACTTGTTACTAGACTCTTCGAATACAGACCTTGACTATCACAAAAGTATGAATGGTGACCTTTTTAAAAACTGGGTTGTTAATCAACTCATTCCTGCTCTATCTGTATTTCAAGAAAAATGTGTGGTGGTCATGGACAACGCGCCATACCATTCAGTTCAAATTAACAAACCACCCTCTTTTTCAGCGAAAAAAGCAATGATGCAGGAATGGTTGATTAACAATAACATTAGGTTTGACACAAAAATGACAAAGAAACAACTGTACTCTATAATCTTACCTTATAAAACTGACGAAAAGACATATGTAGTGGATGAAATTTTAAAACAACGAGGACATGAAGTACTTCGACTACCACCATACCATTGTCACTACAATCCAATAGAACTAGCATGGGGGTTTACTAAGACATATTATAACAAACATATTATTATTACATCTACTTATCTTGACCAGGAAAGAGTTAAAAAAACTTGGACAGAAGCATGGACTAAATGTACACCAGACATGTGGCAAAATTTTTGTAGACATACAGACGAACTTATTTTGGCAGATTGGACTACTTACATGGGAAACTGCTCACATGACAATATTCCTCCTTTAATTATTTCATTGGAGGAATCAGATTCTGACGATTCCGATTTTGGATTTGATAGTGACTCTGATTCTTCCAGTGAAATAATGGAAGAGGATTGATCATACAAATACACCGACAACATTTACATGTTACATCTAAATCTGCATCTGTATTTGTTTTTATTTGCTTTTATGTAATTTATTAAAATATTTTTTTCATTGTATCGGTTTGAAATGTCTAACAAATCTTAATTTTTCTAAAAAATTTCTGTTATAAAGAACATTATTAAAACATCAGCATATTTAAGTCAAATGCGACACCACCTGGGGCGGACCAGGAAAATCAAATTTTTACTGGAGTATAGTTTCCTCAATTAACCCATTGGATGTGAAATTTTATTATCCTACAGCCACTAATACAATAATGTTACACTACGATGCCATTTGGATGTAAAATAGAAGACTTTAAAAAAGATGGATACCTATAGACTTTGAGTACTGTGTTTTTATGTTAAACTCAAAACTGATAAAATAATTTTTTTTACCACTGCTTGAATAATTTAAAAGTTTTATTATACATTTGTAAAAAGGATCTTTTACTATTGCTTGAGTAATTTAAAAGTTGTATTAAACGTTTTTATTAATATATGTATATGTGCTACATTTTGAATTTTACTTATATTATTTATTTGTAATAAAATGTAAATATAAAAGTATATTTTTCTACAAGCATGCGTAAAACAATACTTTTCCGCACGCATTTTAATTCAGAAAATATCTCTTTCTCTTTTTTTATTAAATGAATATGTCCTTCAATAACCTTTTGGAAAATTATTGTATTATTACTTTTATGTTGTTGTACCTACTACATACAAATAGTAAAAAAAAGATTATTTTGCATAAAAATAGAGATTTTTAAAATGTTTGTTCTTAAAAAAATCATAATTTATTAAAACACCTCTGTAAACGTTAAACAACGTTAAACAACAAACTTTAATTGTCACAAATTAAAATTTTGTTACATTGTTAGGAGTTGAAAATAAAATTTAAAAAATGAATAAAGTATCTTTTTTATGCTTGTAGAAAAAATATTGATCCTAACTCTTGCGGGAAAGTATAACTTTCCGCACTTGATAGAATAATAACTATTTTCGTTCTAGATCAATAATATAATATGAGAATTGACTATAAACAGGGATCTGTTCTGTGCAAAGGAATGTGTTATTTTGAATATCAGTCAAAATTCATGTGAATTTAAATAGACCATTCTTGGATACTAATAGTACCTACTTGCAGCGAAAACTGACGTATCTACTTTAGTACCTATTCAATTTAATATTAAATACATTGACTTATTTTCGGCAAGTTTTAAATTTGGTTTGCAGATTTAATTACTTAAGATATTTGTAATGAATACACATATTTTTATTGAAGACGTGACAACATCGTATTTACAATTAATAAGACCACAAAACAATATGAACAGACGTGTATTATACTGGGCGAATTTCATGTAACTAACAGAGCCTACTGAGATGGAAATAAAAAGTGAATGGCTTATATTTAACTCCAAGCATAAAAGAACAATTACGATTAAATAAAATAGCTCATAGCAATGTTGATTTACCCATCACGTTTCGATCATGGCAACTTATAGAATACCCTTCCCTAAATAATTCAACTAGGCACACTTGAGCCGTTAAAACAAGCACAAAAATTGAAACTCCTAGACATATAATTGTTGCCTTTCAAAAAGGTCGAAAATCCAAAATTACTGCAGACATAAGTAAGTTTGATCACTGTAACTTGAAAAATATTAAAGTGTTTTTAAATTCTGAGAGATACCTACCCTTATAATGATTTGCAGTTAGATTTTAAAACTGGACGATTTGCTGCATTGTACGAAATGTACTCAAATTTCCAAGAAAGTTACTATCATCAAATTCAAAATCAACCAATTTTTAATCCACAAGATTTTAAAAGTAATGCTCCGTTGATTCACATAGACTGCTCTAGACAAAAAGAAATTATTCAAAGTGGTTCTGTGTTTTTGCGAATTGAATTTGAAACTACTGAAGCTACTACAACAGACACTTGTGCGTATTGTTTAATACTACACTAAAAAGAGTTTTCATACAATCCACTAACAAAAATTGTAAGACAATAATAAAAAGCGCATGCTTTGAAAACTGCATAAAATAAAATATCTAATGTAGTTACAATTAGTTTACAATGAAACGTGAACTAGAAATCAGACTACAAAATTTACTTGAAAATATTATATTAATCAAAAAACAAATTAAACCTTCTATTCCACGTGCTCCCCACACAATGAAAAATGTCATATTTAGGGTTAAGGGTGTGCAGAGAGTCCTTGCTTTACTCTTAAAAGCTCCTAAACTAGCGCCAGTTTTTACTAAGCTATTTCAACTATCAGATGATACTGGTATTTTTCCAGAATCCTGGAAAACTGCTCGAGTACAACCAGTCCCCAAGAAAGGCTGTAAAACCCAGCCTTCTAACTACAGCCCCTTAGCTCTTTTATCTGGTATTAGCAAAACTATGGAGAAATACGTCAATCACGTGATCCTGAGCTACCTTGAGACACACAACCTTTAAAGTGACAGGCAATATGGTTTTCGCCAACAAAGGTCAACAGCCGATCTACTAGCATATGTAACTCATGTCTGGAGTGATGCAAACCACCGCTATGGGGAGACTCAAATAGTATCACTAGACATTTCAAAAGCATTTAATCAAGTGTGGCATGTAGCTCTTTTGAACAAACTGCCTTCATACGGACTGTCGCAAAACCTTTGCAGAAGGATATCCAACTTTCTCTCCAACAGGCACATCCAAGTTGCTGTAGATGGACATTCTTCCAACCTGTACAAGATCAACGCTGGAGTTCCCCAAGGATCGGTTCTAGCTCCTACTCTATTCCTTTTACACATTAATGATGTACTAGAAGCTACTAATAACCCAATACATGGGCTTGCAGATGATAGCAACCTACACTGTAGCAAAGTGCACAACCGTCCCATACCTCTAGATATTCTTGAAGAGGACAGAAGATACACAATGGCTTCTCTCAATCAAGATTTGAGAATTGTAGACGAGTGGGGAAAAAGAATCTTGTTAATTTCAACACGTCCAAGACAAAGATATGTTGCCTATCTAACAAGAGGCAAACATGCGACTCATCCATTACAATGAACAATCAGACACTGGTAGCGGGCGACTCCATTACGCTGGTTGGTATAACCATCTCCCAGGACCTACTATGGAACGAACATATTGCATCCATAGCAACTGCAGCAGGAAAGAAATTAGGCTTTCTGTTTAGAGCACGGAAATATTTTTCTCCATCCAACTTAGCTACTCTTTACAAAGTCCAAATACGACCTAATCTTGAATACTGCTCGCATGTATGGGGTTCGGCGGCTCCGTCAAGGCTCAGAGTTCTTCATGCAATACAGAGAAGAGTAGTTCGACTAATAAACGACACCAGTATCACCAAAAACCTAGCTCCACTGTCCCACCGAAGAGCAGTGTCTGAACTTTCCTTGTTTTACCGATACATAAACGGATTTTGCTCAGAAGAACTCCGCTCTGTAATGCCTCCACTTGTCAGACCAACCAGAACAACGCGACGTGCCAACTTCATGCACCCTTATACTGTTCAATGCTGGACATCGAGAACGGATCGATTCGATCGTTCCTTCGTCCCAAGGGTCTCCAGATTGTGGAACTGCTTACCTTCCCACGTCTTCCCCACTTGTCCTAACTTGCAGGCCTTTAAATCCCAAATTAATAAATTGTCTCTTTTGCCCCAATAGATGTTCTCGGTACATTTGTAGGAAGATATAGAGAAACAGTTGAACAACGAAAGAAGAGAAGGAATTGTTTTATATAATAATTTTTTTGTGTGTAAGGACAATCAATTTGGAAATATCTGAATCCACGACCGATAATTGCATTGAAGGAGGGTGTTCCGGATATATATATATATATATATATATATATATATATATATATATATTATAACATATATGAAAATGTAAATGTATATTATTAATTGTTTATAATTTTGTGTTGTTTATCTGATTATATGTTATATTTAAAATGATGTAAATTTAAAATAATTATATTTAACTTTAAAATTTGATGTGAATTGAATTATTGTTTATAAATTTTTTTATCAACGACTCTATCTCAGGGCAGAATTCAATGTTTTATTTTATTAATTTGATATTGTCTTGAAATTATATGCATTATAACTATTATGTACCAAATGATACCTATGGATGTTTAAATTAAAAAGAAGAAGATCTGTAACCTATCTTCTCGTCAATGTGAGATTCTATGATTACTAATTATGTGAGTAAAATGATATGAAAAGATTAATAAATGGTGGTATTATACATATCAAAAAATTCTTAAAACTAATAAAATATGTGAATAGAGTAAAAGTGAAAATGAGGAAATTAATTGTTCATCCAATTATATATAGAAAACACAAGAAAGTTCTTTATTAAGGTGAATAGTGCAATATTAATACCGTGACTCCAGGATCTATGAATTCTCTCAGCTAGTCTGCTACAGGATTATCAAAAGAAACCATAAACTCGTTCAAGAAAAAGGTCTTCTAACTGCTTAATGAACTCTGCAACGCTGGTATGTACTTATTCCTTCTTTCTATTTAACACGTACTTGGAAATTCAAGATTACATTCATAGCACCATTTGCTATCACGTTCTCATCTTCTGATTTCTTTTATTTATACAAATATTAACTTTCTGCTTACCAATATACTTTAGTTTTCTTCTTACAGACGTTTATAATAATATTCAATTACTCAAGACTGATTTATATTGAAATTTTTTAATAAAAATCGTAAAAAATTACAAGAGCAAATTTAACACGTCTTTTTTCTTTTTGAACAAAAAACAAGAGAGCGTCGTTTAAAATCAACAACTTCCAAAACAAAAATAACAAAAAACAACTATCCTAACAATTCTTATTAGTATCTATCTGATGCCTACTTGATAATAACTTAATTTATGACATCCGTGCACTTGATTAATTTCTATTTACAATTTATCTTATACCTAGGATTCTTATACAAATTTATGTTTTTTATTTATTACTATTAATATTAAAACTTTTCATTTCATTCTTTTAATAAATTTTTTCATTTAAAATTTAAACCACAATAATAACTTTTAAATACTCATATGCATTAGTTAATACAGCATATAATTCTACATTTAATTTATATTTGAACTTATTCTTTGCATAAAAAAAAATATTATTTCTAGCATACTTTCTCAGACAAATTTCTTGTTTTATAGAAAGAAAATTACATGATTCCTTTTATTTATAATTATGAATATATCATGGTACTCCTTATATTTTATTTTTAAATTTATGTTTCCTTTTTTAGGAACGAAGAAAAAATTAAAACAACACTAAAACTAAGGAACTTGAAGAAAATTAATACTATTTATATACAACCTAAACTTTGTATTCTGCCCAGGATCAAGAATATTCCTTTTTTTTAATGAATTTATTAATAACTTAATTTGATCTGTTCTTTAATTTATAACATATAATAGGATAATATCACAATATATATATATATATATATATATATATATATATATATATATATATATATTAGGCCATTCCAAGACTTTGACGTTTATAAATAGTGTTTAAGTGACTTTATTTAGTGTTCTAAAGAAATAAATATGAGTAAATATTTTCAGAAGTTGTTATTAGAAGATTTAGTTGTTACCACTAGATATAAGCAAAAGATTAATAAAAAAAATAATTTAAATGTAAAATCAAAGAGCAGAACATTTAGGTGTGTAGAGCTCTTAAATGAATTAAATAATTTGTATTATGTCAGTCATTGTATTTTATTAATAAAACACATTTTAATAAAGTTTATTTTTATTTCTATATGTATATATATATATATATATATATATATATATATATATATATATATATATATATATATATATATATATATAGTAAAAATACATTTATCTTAACAGCATTGTATGTTGCTAAGCCAGTATAATATCTTGTTTTTACATCATGATAGTTTCTTTAGCTTCTCTTTCAATTCATTTGTAATAGTTAATGATAGAAACATAGATAAATGGTCTAATGTCAAATCGGTTTGACTTTATTATTTTTTGAAGTCAGTTCTACTTCGATGGTATCTTCATTTTCCAGGTTTCTTGAGGATTCTACTGTGGCAGCCTGCAATAATGAGAAATGTTTAAAATAATACATGTAAACTAAGTGTAGGGCATAAGACAGGAAAAGACTCTTAAATAAACTTACCAGTTTCCTTTTAATTCTTTCATATCGCTCCAATTTAGATTTTGAGGAACTGGACTTACTGTCTTTATACCCTATGTTTAATGAAGGTACCCAGTCTGGATTATTTCTGTCTGTTAAGTCAGCAGATTTGCCTGTAAAGTTAAAAAGTTATGTTGAAATCATCTTTAAAACACCATTCATTTTGCCACTTACCAGAAATAAAATGATTAGAGCACACACGATTGTTCTTAATTTTCGTTTCGCTAGTAAAACCTTCACGTTTTATTGCCTGCAACCATTTTTTCTGCCTCTCAGAAGATAAAGTATTCAGGTCAGTTTTACGATTAAAATGTAGTACCGAAGGTAAGCGAAAAAACTGCAATTCATCCCGATTACTTTGTATTCCACACTTTAAAACGCAACAGATATGAGGCATTTTGTCTTTCTAACGAAGTCTTTCTTATTTTAATAATTTTAAAACACAAATTCGTCAAAAAAATCACTAATACGAATAAAGCAAAGATCACTCAATTGACAAAACAATACAAAACAAAGTAGCAACTGACAGAAGTCTAGTCCCTTAGTTTCGTATCTTGTATAATCTGTGAATTCAACTTAGTTTTATTATTTTAAAACATTGTTTTAATTGTTTAAAGCTTTGGTAGGACCTCTATTTATCAAATAAGCAGCCGTTTGAACAGCTGCTGACCATAACATTTTTGAAACTTTGGAATTCGCAATCATGAATCTTGTCTTTTCTAATATAGTGCGATTCATGCGTTCTGCTTCTCCGTTCTGTTGTGGTGTGTGGGTATTCAATTTGAATACCTTTCATTCGCTGAAAATTCTTTAAACAGATTGGAACTAAATTCTCCACCATTGTCACACCTTAAACGGCTTACCTTAAGTTTAAAGTGAGTAACTGCTATGGCTATATACTTTTTAAAGTAGTGGAGAACATCTGATTTTGCTCTTAAAGGATAGCATACGACAAAATGGGTAAAATCATCAATTATGGTAAGAAGATATTTCTTTCCATCAAAAGAAACAGGCTTAAATGGTCCCATAACATCGCTATGAATAAGTTCTAACGGACGAGTTGCTCTGATACGAGAAGATGTATGTGAATTATGAATATGTCTACCTTCAATGCAATATTTGCAAATCCTGGGAACTTCGTTGCTACTTATTTTGATTTCTGGAAACATAGTGGCACAAATTTTCCACGCTGGGACATTATAGAGATATTTGTCATGTGGATTCCACTTTTATAACCATACAGAGAAACATTGGTTAAGTGGATAGATAAAGATAGATAAGCGGTAAGCAAAAGTTTGATGAGACGTATTTCCCCTAAGATAAGACACAGAAAAAACTAGAGAACTGAAAAATATTCTCCTTTAGAAAAAATACGATAAAAACGAGAAAAATAAGAAAATTTTCCTTTAGATAAAATATGGTAAAGAATAAGATAAAATACGGTAGAAAGTAGAAAAATTAAAGAAAATATTTTCCTTTAGATAAAATACGGTAAATGAAAAATATTTTCCTGTTGAAAAAATACGAAACCATAGATAAAGGAACGAAGAAAAAAATGGTCGAAAGAAAGGAGATGTTGACATAGTGCTGTATTGAAGAGATTCTTTTAATTTAATATTTTCTGAATTTACAGTACCATTTGTTTCCTTAGCTAACAAACGTTTGAGAAATTTTCTTTTCTCTTCGTTTTCCTGCTAGTGGTTGTTTCTCTGATCTTAGGTACATAAATAATTTCTTCCACAGTTAAGAAATTTACTTCATAATTAACCATTTTGGATAAGGAAAAGTAACGGAATTTTCGATATAAGAAAAAGTGTGTAATTTTATTGTCGATAAATTATAATTTAATCATCGGAGCCCCACGTTTTGGGCGTCAATTTATGTGTAACCTCTTTTTTTCTAAATGTGTTAAATGCTCGATTGTAGAGGTTAACAAATGCGAACGGCACTCAGGGGATAGGAGGAGAGCGAGCGTGGATTCGATCGAGTAACGTGATTACTTATTAGAAAGATAAAAGGAATATGTTTGATAGGAAAATAAAAGTTAAAAGGGGCAAAAAAAAATGAAAGAAATGAAAGAGAAAGGAAAATGGGCGCCACTTTTATCCTGAGGATGGGGAAATATAAGAAACCCAGATGGAAAAAACAGTTAAATATATAGTCGATTCAGATAGAAGTGTCATCAAGTGGGCTGGGTACGTGTGAGATCATCTTTAACTTTATTACTAGATTCAATGGAAACAGAACTTTAGTTAGGGAATTATATGTCATTGCGATGTGTCAAAATGTTTATAGTTATATTGAGCATATGTAGCAATCTGATCACAAGCTGGCTAATATTGCGATTCAAATTTCACTAAACGTGGGTGCTGCCACTACAAATTTGAATTTTCCAAAAACTACTTGATGACACTTCTATTTGAATCAACTATACCTATAAGTTGGATAAAATGACTTGTCAGTTGTTCTAGTCAAGGTTAAAATTACACACTTCTATTCGTAAAGCTAAAAAGATAGTTATTCTTATACTCTTTCCTTTACTTATCCCAACGGCTAAAGTTCCAGATGTAAGATAGAGATATATTCAACAAATCAAAATTTAGTACTCAGTTTCGGCTCGTTCTATTCATTTATAAAGTTTGATCAGAACAACATACACCAAATAGGAAAAGAAAACATCTAGTTAAACACTAAACAATATTTATTACACAGTTTGGTAATAAATGATATGTACAAGAAATAAATAATATGAAATAAAAATATATCAATGTCATAAATAGCATATCACATTATTAAACACATTTTTGTTTAATAAAAAAAAAAATAACTATTACTACACATCAAATAACAGCTAAGTAAATTCTTTTGTTATTTTTGTGTACTCTGATAAGCGAAAAGTGAGAAAGGGATTAAAGTTAGATAAAACGTTATATTAAAGAAATAATAATTCACCTTTTGCTTTGGTTTTAACTCGAGTTAAAACAGAGTACTTGTACAACAAATTATACTTAGCAAACTTACATTTAAGAGGTACAGTGATAAACAAAAATTATTAATAAAATGCTTTTACAAAAAAACCGAATCACACCCTGTGCATCACGATCACTTATTGTTTTATAGCGTGTTATGTAGGTATTATCGGTATTGAAGTTACTTAGAAAAAAACTTCACACTTAGATTTACAGATACCGGTTTTTCAAAAAAACTGAGTTACACTCTGAAGTTTACGATCACTAAATATGTTAACTCTTGATACGTAGATATTAATTATGTGGATTACAAATAAATCCGATATCCAAAGAAAGAAACAGTACTCTTTTTTTTGTAGTAAAAAAAATAGTAACTATGCAATAAAAAGACTTACAAAATGGCTCCTAGGTAATCAGATTAGCTTTTAGCTTAATCTCGGAAATACGGCAAAATTCGGCGGCTTACAAGCCTCAACCATAGGTAATTATCGGTAACTTTCACCAAAACCATTAACGATAAACACTAACTGACTCTATTACCACTAGGAACATTAATTAGCTTTTAATTTTGTGATGTATGCACCCTGTGGTGTAGGCATTCCTTCATACAGTTGATACTTAGAATTAGTTGAGTTAGGCAACCGGATGACATGGTCTGAGGTTGACGTGGTTAGAGAGTTTTTTAAGGTTATGTTGCGGATTTTGAGATTTGTTAATTTAAACATAATTAATAAAGAATAAAAATAGTTATTGTGTTTAAATACATAAAACTGGCGACGAGGAGTTTCGAACCAAATAAAAGTTAGAGGAAACAAACAGTAAAAGTATTACAAAGATTTCAAAATGACTGAAATAGGACGCCTCAACGAATTCGACCCGTCAAAGGAATTGTTTAGCACATATATGAGAAGGTTAAACCTTTATTTTAATGTGAATGAAACTGCAAATGAAAAGAAAATAAATGTGTTATTATTAATAATCGGAACGAAGGTGTATGAAACTTTAATGAACCTGGCAGCGCCTAGAAAGCCAGAACAGTTAAGTTACGAAGAAATTGAAAGGATTCTTAAACAATATTATGAACCCCCTAAACTAGAAATAGTCGAAAGATTCCAGTTTAATAAAAGAGACCAAAAATCAGAAGAATCAATAAGTGATTATGCTTTGGAATTAAAAAGAATGGCTACAACATGTAATTTCGGTACATTTTTGAATCAAGCTTTGAGAGACAAATTTGTATGCGGTCTATGGAATGAAAGAATACAAAAGGAAATTATGTCCAAGGACAGAACATTTGATGAAGCTGTACAAAAAGCTATCAGCTTAGAACTAATTGACAGAGAATCGAAAGAAATTAAAATGCAAATTAATGAATTGAATTATGTGAAACAAGAGAGAGAGCCAGGTAATTCGGGTATTCAGAAAAAGAAAAACTATGGTAAAAACAAGGTCGATAGTAAACAGGTAAATCCGAAATGTCAGTGTTGTGGAAAATTTCATCCAGGAGCATGCAAATATATGGACTATTCCTGTAGAAAGTGTGGGAAGAAGGGACACCTCATTAAAATGTGTAAGAAAAAGAGAATTCAGTACGTTACAGAAGATGATATTGAAAATAGTCAGAATAGTGAAAGTGAATCAGAAGGTAGTATTACTGAAAACAAATTATATTATACAAGTAACAAAGAAAAAAATAACCTAAATAACAATAATTGTTTGGGAATTAATGTTTTAATTGGATTAAAGGAATTTCGAATGGATATTGATACAGGTGCTTCGGCATCCATAATAAGTGATAAAGATTACCAACAACATTTTGCTAATTTCGAATTATATAAATCCAATACAAGGTTATGTTCTTTTTCAGGTAATGATTTAAAAGTATTAGGTAAAATATATGTTCCTGTTAAATATAAAAAGGTAAAAAAAGAACTAGCATTATTGGTTGTTGAAAGTGAATTGTCTAGCCCCATGTTAATGGGTCGTAATTGGTTAAACGAACTAAATATTAAACTAGAAATAGTTAATCACATATCAGCAACTAATACTGTT
Source organism: Altica lythri (assembly GCA_964028335.1). Taxonomy (NCBI): domain Eukaryota; kingdom Metazoa; phylum Arthropoda; class Insecta; order Coleoptera; family Chrysomelidae; genus Altica; species Altica lythri. The sequence continues at coordinate 847,262 of OZ034805.1, read as the reverse complement.
AATTCAAATAGTATAAGAGTAATTATTCATGAATATAAAAAGAAGTATAATGTTTTTAAAGAAAGTAATGGTAGGCTTAATGAATTTAAAGTAGACATTTTATTAGAGGGATCACCAACCCCAGTATTTTGCAAAGCACGTCCTGTTCCTTATTCCTTGAGACCCATTGTATCTGCGGAACTGGACAGATTGGAAGGATTAGGAATAATAAAAAAGGTTTCCCATAGTAGATGGGCTTCTCCAATCGTAGTGGTTGAAAAGGGTAAGGGCGATAAGAAAAAGGTTAGGATCTGTGGAGATTATAAGGTATCTGTTAACCCTGTTTCGAGGACTGAGCATTATCCCTTACCAAATCCTAACGACGTCACAGCATTGTTAAAGCAAGGTAAGGTTTTTACTGTTATTGATTTAAAGAATGCGTACCAACAGTTAGAATTATCTGATGTAGCTAGGGAACTTTTGACTATTAATACATTACAAGGACTTTACCAATATTTAATGATGCCATTTGGAATTAAGTCGGCACCTAGTATTTTCCAGGCAACTATGGACAGGATTTTGAAAGGTCTGGAAAAGGTAATCTGTTATTTAGATGACATTCTGATTTGGGGAACTGACTTTGAAGAATGCAAGAAAACAGTGGAAGCGGTGTTGGAAAGATTAAGTTGTTCGGGGTTAAGGGTATGTTTCGATAAATGTCAATTCTTTAAATCTAGTGTGCAATACCTAGGATTAATGATTTCCGAAAAAGGAGTACAACCAACGGAACAAGGCATTAAGGCATTAAAAGAGGCCCCTAGGCCACATAATCTAACTACTTTGAGGTCCTTCTTAGGATTAATAAATTTTTACGGTAGGTTCATCCCCAATATATCAGCGGAATTACAGCCCCTATATGAGTTATTAGAGAAAGGAAAATTTTGGAAATGGACGGAAGAGTGTGACAAAGCATTTAAAAATAGTATTGACAAATTACTAAACTGTGATGTACTTACCTTTTATGATCCTGATAAGGCATTAATTCTTACATGTGATGCAAGTCAGTATGGGGTGGCAGCTATATTGGCTCATGAAGTTGAGGGACTTGAGAAGCCAATATGTTTTGCTTCTCGTACATTAAACAAAAGTGAAAAGAATTATTCACAATTGGAAAAGGAAGCTTTAAGTATAATATTTGGAATAAAAAGGTTTCATTTATATTTATATGGCCGGAAATTTGTTATAAAGTCAGACCATAAACCATTACAGAGTATCCTTCATCCAAGTAAGGCTATTCCCACGTTGGCTGCAGCAAGAATTCAGAGATGGGCTCTTATATTGTCGTCATATAATTATGAGATTAGGTACAAGGAGGGTAAAAATATAGCACATGTTGATGCACTTTCGAGGTTACCTCTTTCAGAGATAGAACCAGAATCTGAAGCCGAATTAAATTATATTTCTGTTGTGGATGAAAAACCGTTGGATGCTATAGGTATTGCAAATGCTACTCGGAAAGACCCTGTATTATCTAAAATAATGGAATTTACGTTAAGTGGTTGGCCAGACAAAAATCACGATGAAACAATTATGCCATATTGGATGAAAAGAAATGAAATTACCATAGAAAAAAATTGTGTTCTTTGGGGAAGACGTGTAATTATTCCTAAAATGTTGAAGAAAAGGGTCTTGGGAATTCTGCATGACCAACACCCAGGAATGGTACGTAGTAAAATGTTGGCACGAAGTTTTGTTTGGTGGCCTAAAATTGATTACGATTTAGAACAGTTGGTAAAAGGTTGTGTAATATGTCAAAAGTCTGCCAACGCTAAATCAGAACCAGAAGTGAGTTGGCCTCCTTGCAGTCGAATTTTTGAGCGTGTACATGTGGATTTTGCAATGAAAGGAAACCAGAACTTTATAATATTTATAGATGCTTTTTCCAAGTGGGCTGATTTCAGAGTGATGAAATCTACTACTACAGAGTTTACTATACGAGAGCTTAGAAATATTTTCGCATGTTTTGGTATACCGGAGAAACTTGTTTCAGATAATGGACCTCAGTTCACATCTGATGAGTTCGCTCAATTTTGTAGAAAGAATGGTATACAGCACATTTTGACGCCTCCCTATCACCCAAAATCAAATGGGGCTGCTGAAAGGATGGTACAAATTTTAAAAAAATCCTTACTCAAGATTTCTCTTGAAAATAACTCAGATCCGATACAAACGCAATTGGATAAATTATTATTTGCATATCGTTGTACTCCACAAATTTCCACAGGAAAGACTCCAGCAGAAATTTTCTTGAATCGTAAACCAAGAACCCGCCTTAGTATTCTTAAGGAAGAAGTTGGTTCTAAGAACCAATTCAAAGAAGTATTAGCATTTGAGAAGGGAGATGGGGTTTTTGTTAAAACAAAAAGAGGAGAAAGTGAGAGATGGATGGAAGGAGTAATGATGGAAAAGGTTAGCAATTACACGTATAGAGTTAAATGTCAAGATAAATTCACACTTGTGCATGTTGATGACTTAAAGAGCCGAATGTCGGAAACTAATTTTAAACCAATACCAGAGTCCGTAGATTCAGTAAAAATTTCCCAACCATCCCTTCCTAGATCTTTTGATCTTGGTGATCCACAATTAGATGTAAGTAGTTTGAGCACTCAGGAAGTGGTTGTTCAAAGTAGGATTAGTGATACGGCTTCAACTTCTCAGGCATCGGAACCTTCTATCGAATTAAGAAGATCTACAAGATCAGTTAAAAAGCCTGAGAGGTTGAATTTGTAATAGATTTAGGTAATTATGTTATTTTGAAATAGTGTGAGGGAGTGTGATGTATGCACCCTGTGGTGTAGGCATTCCTTCATACAGTTGATACTTAGAATTAGTTGAGTTAGGCAACCGGATGACATGGTCTGAGGTTGACGTGGTTAGAGAGTTTTTTAAGGTTATGTTGCGGATTTTGAGATTTGTTAATTTAAACATAATTAATAAAGAATAAAAATAGTTATTGTGTTTAAATACATAAAAAATTTTAAGCATCAAATAAAAAAATCCGCCAAAATTGGACTTAGCTCAAAGAGGTTTTATCGCCTACGTTAACATACCCAGAATGAATCGACCGTTGAAAAAAACCGTTGTTAGCATCTCCACTTCGCATCTCCTGATCTTCAACGCGAAATCTCATTGGTCTGTTAAGAAAATCGATATTCTGCTTAGAAGCGGCCGTTAGATTTGAAACATTCTGGAGAAATCCATGTGATATTTTAAGCATACAGGGCCGGCATAAGTAGAGAGAAATGATTAAAAAGAAATTTTTTATTAATAGGGTTTTTTAAAAACGCTACAGTCTTTCTTCGTCGGATTCACCATCAACAAATACAACGGATGTTTTATAGTTCGATGTAATACATTCTTCTAAATCAAGTTCTTCAAGGAGAACTCCAATTCGAAATTTCCAATTGCTATAATTGCTTCCATCAAAAAGCGGTATCTTGTATTTATCTACTTCCATATTGATTACGAAAAATAATAATTCTATTTGCAATAATCTGGGCCCATAACCGGTTAGCAGGGCAGCAGCAGCAATGAAATCAAAAGAATGGGATTAAAGAAAATATGTTTATATTAGGACAACTCAAAATAACTATTGTCAACATATATAACATAAGTTAACTTGACAAAAAGAATAAAATAACAAATTGTAGTTACTAAGATAGAACACAGGGTAGGTATCTTAATAACTTTTTTCTAGTATATAGGGGTTAATAATAGAAATATAAATTGTGAAAATATTACAAAGAAGTAATATAATTTGTTTTAGTAAACTTAGATCAAAGAAGATGGCTGAGGGTTATCTTGCCTTATATTTGATGAATCTTGAACATCGTGCTAACTGGCTTGAAATAAAAACAGAAAGAAGAGCATAATCCTTTTGAATTAAACAATGATGTTTTATTGACATGTTTAGATTAACTGCTGACATGGTCATGGATTTGGTTGAAGAGTTGGGACCTACTCTAACAAGAAATAGACCAACTGGGATATCTGTGGAGCATCATGTAAATAAAATTTTCTATATTTTTTTTGTATTTTAAAAACAATATTTTTTTACAGATTTTAACTGCATTGGCATTTTATGCCAAGGGTTGCTACCAAGGTGTTGTTGAAGGACAATATGATCCGGCTCTGAGTTAGCCTTCAGTGAGCAGATGTTTGAAAGATGTCACTAATGCCATCAATCAACATCTGCTGTATCGTTGGGTAAAATTCCCAATGTCTCTAGCACAACGTTCAAATGCTAGGAGAAAATTTTTAGATTGTGCTCAACCTTTTGAAGGAGCTATTGGAGCAATTGATTGCACGTACATCCAAATATTGGCTCCACAAACACATGAGGAAGTATATAATAATAATAATAATAATAATAATAATATTTATTTGCAAGGATTAGAAAATAGTATACATAAAATAAACATACAAAACAAAGTTATTATGCAAACAAACATAAGCCATTTACCACAAAGTCAAAGACTGTCCGTGGTTTAAGGCCTAATGTGAGGTAAGTAAAATACATATATTATATTCATTTTAACTTAAAACAAACAACAAAAGTAAAATCAAAAATAAAATAGTAATAACTATTAATGGATTCAAGATGATATATATAACAAAGTATAAGAGCAGATGGAAAAGTGACCCATGTCAGTCCAATCAACGTAACTTTACAATATATACATATCCCGCAGATTGTCAAAAGGGCACAAAACTAATCCAACATTTAATTGTTAAACACGTTAATGTCAAACAAATTTTTGACCAATGACCTTTCTGATAGTTGTAAAAATTTTTTAACCCTAGCTTTAAATTGTATTAAAAATTTAGAATTTTTTATTTCACTAGGTAAATTAGTCATTACTTTAGGTGCCATAAAGTAATGCGAGTTCTGACCTATTCTTTTACGAGCATATGCACCTTCAAATTTGTTATTTGTTATGGATCTAGTTGCATCACTGTGATTAACATTTTTTAGCAGAAGGGGTCTTGAAATAATGGTTAGCAATCTTTAGGAAAAAAAATTGTTTGGGATCCAGCACCCTTGAATTCTCGTAGAGTAAATCAGAGGCATATAAGCGACCTTTTTTAAAAATAATTCTTAAAAACCATTTTTGGATAATCTCAATTATTCTATCTAGGTAAACATTAGGAGCACCACCCCATCCCAATATTCCGTAAGAAATTCGGGACTCTACTAACGCATAATTGAGCATTTTGAGATGGGTTAGATCAAAGATTTTAGCCAAATATCTAAATTTATACAAAAAACTTCTTAAGGTGTTCACAACGTTATTAATGTGTTCATCCCATCGCAGATGACTGTCTATAGTTATTCCCAAGTATTTCGCTTTAGATGAACAGTTGATGACAATATTTTTATTCTTATCCCATATATTTAATGTATTGTAATTTGGTAAATTATTTTTATAGCTAGTTAGTGACAGACACACTGTTTTTGCGTAATTAATTGTTAATAATTTTTTGCTAAGCCAATTAAATATATTCTTCAAATCCAACTCTACCAAACTCTTCAATTCCTCCCAGGTGTCGGCTGAATAAAAAACAACAGTATCATCTGCAAAGCTCAACACTTGCCCCTGACTTTCCAATGCTAATAAGTCATTAATATAAGCATTAAAAAGAACAGGACCCAAAACTGTGCCCTGAGGAACACCACATTTTACTTTTTCTTGCCACTGAGACAGTCACTAATACTAACGCATTGCTCTCTATCTGATAGATAGCTGTTAAAGAGTTTATTTACGTTACCCCGTATTCCAAGATCCCGCAAATTCGCTAACAACTGTTGGTGATCAACAGTGTCGAAGGCCTTTGCAAGATCTAGGAACACGGCCATTGATGGTTTACTTTTATCCATAGCTGTATACATTTTTTTAGTAAGTTTGCATCCTCCGCTGACTTATGTTTTTGAAATCCAAATTGCTTCTTAGAAATTATATTATTTTTAGCGAAAAATGATTCTAGTCGTGTTTTAATTATACGTTCAAATATTTTTGTAAAATTAGTTGTTAAGGAAATCGGTCTATAGTTTGATGGAAGGGATTTATCACCGTTTTTATATAGAGGTTTAATGATTGCAAGTTTAAGTTGTGTAGGAAATGTAGCTTTTTCTATAGATAAATTAATTAAGTAAGTCAGTGGAGATGCTATTTCTGAGGCAATTTCTTTAATCGTTTCTGCGGTCAACCCATCATAGCCTGGTGCCTTTTTAAGTTTTAGGGATTTTATGACTTGTTTAATTTCATGTTCATCTGTAGGTTGAAGGTACATTGTTTCATTGCTAATAAAGCGCTTGGTAGGAGAATTTATATCCGGCGCAACAATCTGATTAGCCAAAGTCGGACCAATATTTGTAAAGTAATCAACAAATACTTCTGCAATTTCTCTACTGTTATTAGGTGTTTCATCGGTGCCAGTACAAATTTCCTTAATATCTTCTTTAGTTTGAGCAGTGCCTGTGATTTTGTTTATAGTTTTCCAAATATCAGCAGGACTACACACATTATTTTTAATTTTTTCCGAATAGAAATCTGTCTTTGCTCTTCTTATTATCATGTTTAGAGTATTTCTATATGTAAGAAATGTTTGTTTAGATGCATTATCTTGTTTTAGTTTATAGATTTTATAAAGCTTATCTCTATAACGAATAGACTTCATTATGCCATTAGTAATCCATTCCTTTCTTTTAAAGTTTTTTTTTGTGATTTTAGTCTTTCTACTACTACCATCTACAAGTGCTAGTAGTAGGTCTAAAAAATGGTTCCACGCATGTTGCACATCAGTTATATTATATAAATCGTTCCAGGTCAGGTCTTTTAAATTTCGTTTTAGTTTATTGCAATTGATAATGTTTTTAAACCGAACCTCTCCTATGCTTGTAGTAGTGATTGGCTGAGAAAAAAATAAAATTTCGCCGAAATGATCGTTGATGTGGGTGTCCAAAACATATGAGCTACAAAAATTATCAAGATTCCTGTCCCTAACCTTAACAAAAGCGTGGTCAAGACAGGTTTTTGAGGGCAATCTGGTATACTTATTGATTACAGACACGAAACCAAATTCACCTAATATATTAAGGTAATCCATTGTTACTTTATCCTGTGAAAAAAGATTGATGTTTATGTCTCCTATTATAATATTTAAATCAGCGTTTTCATTAGCCGAAGTAAGGTGTCTATGAAGATCAAAAACAAAATCCTCATCACTGGTAGATGGAGATCTATAAATACATGTTAAGGAAATTTTTAGATTATTGATGTTCAACCTGATAATAATAACTGTGCTGTGGTGAATTTGTTTAATTTCGTATTCATAATTGATGGGCTGCCTCACATAAACCACTGTGCCATCTGCTCTATTATAATTACCCCCACTATGAATAATATCATACCCCTCCAAGGCATACATGCTTAAGTCTAAAACATTCCAAGTTTCTGTTAAGATTATAATATCAAAATGTTGAGTAAACATATTTAAATTAACCTCAAATTAATTCATATTACAGGCAATGCTCCTTATATTTTGATGAAAGATACTAAAACCTGATTCCTTATTTTTAACAATATCATTATATTCATTAGCAGTTTTCAAAACTTCAGTGTGAAATTCAGTATAGTTGACATTACGGATGAAAGAATCCATATTTTATACAATATCCAGATTCAAATAATAATAATAATGAGATACAATTAAAAAAAAAATACTAAAACTAGATGACAAATTTATAAAGTGTATTTGGTTTGTGAGTTTAAACGAGTTTTATAACCCACATGGGTACTAGTTTTGGTTTTTTTCTTTATTTCGTCCTTCCTAGGCTTTTTTTCCTCTTTTCTGGTTATTTCTTCACCATGGAAATCACACTTTAAATGTACAAGTGGTAAGTAGTTGTAAGGCTATAATTAATTTTAACATGTTCAAATTTGTTACAGGTTTTTTTAGATATCTATATTAAAATATGTCATAAAGTGTTTGTTATAAGTTAACATTTTTTATTCATATTTGTGATCCTTAATACAAAATTATCAATGTTAATGCTCGATATCCAGGTGCTCGACATGATGCCTATATATGGAACAATTCGGCTGCAAAGGAGCGATGGTTCGTAACTATGAACATGGAAAACGAAACACATGGCTCATTGGTAAATTTCTATTTTATTTCATTATATGTGTTCATCTATATATAATTTTATTTTAAAATTGTTTCTATAATGCATTTTATTTTTATACATTCTAGGAGATGATGGATATCCTTTGGAACCATGGCTAATGACACCATTGAAACATGAAGTTCCTGGAACACATCGGTTTTTATATAATGAAGCCTTGTGTTCCGCGAGAAATGTTGCTGAGAGGCTGTTTGGTGTTTGGAAGTCGGAGTTTCGATGTCTGTCTGCCCAAAAAAAAATGTTGTGCGAACCATGTATGGCAGGTAAAATTGTGAATGCATGCGCTGTTTTACACAACATGCGTATTGCGCACCGAATGGAGGAAATTATTGTTGATCCTGTGGAAAATCAGGTCCAAATTGCTACCCGACCTAATCCAGCAGCAATTGAAAATGCTGTTCTTACTCGTGCCATTGCTACCAGGATTCAAGAAAGATTTATAACACGTAACTTTGGCAGACTATAAATTTGTGTTGTTGACTAAATAACAAAAAAATTAAAAGATCTCAGTAGGTCACAGTGCAGAGAAGCCCAAGTGGCTTGTATTTCTTAAGATAATCTAATTTTTGCAATATTTTTCTAAATAAATAGTAAAAACAAAGTGATCATATTATATAATTTTATTATTTTTTTAAAAAATGTTCCACAGAATCGCATAGCCTTTCTAAAAGGGCAATCTTTTTTTTTTCATTTTCTGCTGCTGAAGTGGCAGCTTCAGATAATGCATGTAGGGATTGGGCCAGCAACTAAAAAAACACATTAACTTGATTAATTTAGAAATTATTAACTAAGCAAAGTAATGTACTAACCTCCATGGATTTGGCTTGACTTGAAATAATTTCCTGGAATTGTTGCCTTGCCTCCTGAAGTTGAGTACCAATCCTTACTCTGCTTGTTTGTTTAAGCTCTAAATGCAAAAAATGTATTTAATGATATCGTTTAAAATATAAATTATCAGTATTTCTTATGCAATAAATTTAAATAAAATACATACTTTTATTTTTCTTTTTGTTGACTTCATTTGATTGTGATGTAGAAGGCGTTCGTGATGTAGAAGGAGCTATTTGACCAACATCTCCAAACACTGGCTTCACAGTGTTCGGTGCCTCACTCTGGAATATTTCTACACAAAAATATAATATGATAAATAAAAATTAAATAAATAAATTTGTGAAACAAACCTTGGGCTAAGACTTGTTGGGGACTTTCTTCTTCTTCATGAAGTGGAGGTTGTATTTGCAAAATAAACGGATCATCTTGCTCCATAAGCTCAAAACATTCCTATGTACAAAAATAATGTAATTATCATTCAAATAAAATAAAAAGTAATAGCTGTAATTGATGCTTACATCTGATTCTGGCATTGATTCAGGCACTCCAGGTTCTCCCAACACATATTGATGCCCAATCACGTCAACGATTCGAAGATCTACAGGATCAACACTTGGGATTGGAACCCCGGGTTTCTTGCCTCCTGTAGCCTTTCGAATACGACGTGCCTCACTCATTTTTTTAGTAACTTTGAACTTAAGGTCCCTCCATACCTGTTAAGAATTAAAAAGATTTACCTACATAGCATACATTCAATATTTTAATTATAATTTTAACGTGATGTAAAGTCCTTATATTACTATTGTATTAGAATTTTTTTTAATCAAGTGTTAATGTGTGTTATTATTGGTCCTTATTTTTAATATTTATGTTAAGTTAATATATGTATATTTTATTTATTATTAATGCCATTTGAGGCCCTATATTGTATTTCTTTTAATGACGTGTGTAACTACTGGAATAGCATAAATAAAGTATTGAGTATGAGTAAATAATCTAAAACCTACTGTATTCCACTGAGTACTATCTTTTTGGGCAGGTCCTAAAGAATTTAAAATGGTTGCAAGTTTTTCCCACATTGCCTTATTTCTATTTCTACCATCACTTCCAATGAATTTACCTGCGGCAAACAGTCTGTGATCCTCCATGTACTTTATAAGTGCCTCCTTTTGGGCCTTATTGTAACGAAGAGTTTTTCTAAAAAACGAATATGTATGAGCTACGTACCAAAAAAAAGGTTTATATAACTAAAATTAATTTAAAACTATACTATAGCTGCCAACAATTTTCCAATTTCTTCCATCTCGTCGTAATTAGTAGTTCTTGTGTTTACCATTAACTTCGACGTCTTCTTTCACTTATCCCACTTCTGATATTAATTGTTATAATTTTTCCTTCGTGGATTCGCGATAAGTGATAACAGCAGACAACCTTAACAATTTATTGGTAAACACAACTAAATAAAAATTTTCTTTAACTAATTTACACAACTTTATTACAATTACTAAATAGCGTCGTTAAAATATCTCGTATAACAAATCGTACTTTATCGCCAGCTACTACAAATACAATTATTCTTTTCTCCGTCGAGCGCGGTCGTTATATACCCTGATTAATTCCTTTCTAGAAACATCTACACAGATCCCACAAAAATCCTTCTAGAACGTCGCTACGTTACGGTTCTAGAACGTCGAACATTCTCGGGTTCCAAGAACTGCCCGTCTGTCTCGCTTACTTCCTGGGCGGCAGGTCCGGCTCGAGTCGTAACAATATAATTTTATTTTTTGATCCAAACTAAACTACCTTAAAAAATACTTTTTGAAGTTATACTTCTATTCGTGGACCCGGCGGTGAAAATTTGTATGGGATTAAATCGGCAAAATCATTACATATATAATGGTGTGAGTAAGAGAGAGACAGAAACACATAAACGGTCGGTAAAAACAAAGATAAAATATTTACCACATGTTATTAGTCATAACTATAAATCCTTTGAATACCGTTTAAACATTCAGTACATTGAAAAGAGATATACAAAAAAAAGTGTGTGGCAGTCAGTGGGACTGCCGGCAGAAGTTATACTTCTATGCACTGTTAACTAATAAAACTTAATAACTACAAACACAGACAAGTAGAATTTTTTTTTTTAATTAACTGTATTCAATTAAATAAATACAGATTAGAAAAATAAGACCAGTTGATGTGTGTCCTTACTTCAAACACGAAAACCAAACAGTAAAACGATTAATGTACAAAAAAAGTGTTTACAAAACCCGATTTGCTTACCGTGGGCTATTACAGATTTTAAAACACTAGAAAACAATGCAAAACATTTTCTAACAACACACTTTTACAAAATTTTAAGGCACTTTGCACTGCACTTTTCAGTAACTTTGCAGGAACAGGTTTTAACTCACACGCATGTCTTCGACTCAAAAACATAGTCAAGGATATAATGAAACCATGTGACGGTATTTTAGACTACAATACCTACAATACTCATTACATTACTGAATATTATTATTAATATAAAATACTAAACTTTATATGTTTATTTACGTGACAGAATTATAAAATAATATGTCAAACATAATGCGATACGTCAATGTAATACAATAACAATAGCTCAGACTATTTGTTGTATATCTATCTCTTTTCAATGCAATGAATGTTTAAACGGTATTCAAAGGACTTATAGTGATGACCAATAACATGTAGTAAATATTTCATCTTTGTTTTTACCGAACAATATACCTTATATGTGATTCTGACTCCCTCTTACTCACACCATTACATATGTAATGATTTTTCCCATTTAGCTACACACTAATTCATTCCACAGAGTGTCCGAATAGAAGTATAACTTCAAAAACAGTCTGAGCTAATGTATTAATATCATAGTCATGTATCATTGTGTTTGACAGATTATTTTATAATTCTGTCACGTAAGTATACATATAAAGTATTTTAAATTAATAATAATATTCAGTAATGAGTATTGTATTGTAATCGTAAAGTACCGTCACATGGTTGCAGTATATCCTGCACTATGCTTTTAAGGTTGTTGGCTACATAAACAGAGTTTTTAAGAATAGTCGAGGAAATAAAGCACTAAAATCAGCAAAGCCTCCGAAACTTGTAAAGTAAGATGGATCGGAATGCGGTTTTTTGCTTTCGAATCGTTAGAGCATCAGGAAATTTTGTCGTTATTTTTCTTAATGTAAAACTGGGAAATTGCATTTCTGCATTATAAAATTGCTTTCCGAACAGACATTAATAGATATAAAAATTATAACTCGTAAGTATTGCTGGAAATGGGTTCAATTTTTCTAATCGCGGGTATTTGGGGTCGCTAAACACAAATATGATGATGCCAAAACTCTCCGCGGCACCTGGTGCCCAGGGTGCATGGTATTTACCTCTTCTCCTGGTGTTTTATGCAAATTCTATACTTGGTACTTGGGGGTTTTTGGGGTCGCTGAATACTAATATCATGATGGCGGTGGTCTCCGAGACACCTGTGGTTAGGATGGACCAGGAATTTTATACAAATTCGATAAAAAATGAGTGTGCACTCGATACTAGGGATTTTTGGGGTCGCGAATATCATGGTGCGAATAAAGAATTTTCAAGATATTTGTATTTGAATGTATTTAATGGCTGTTACGAAAAATAAAAAGGTGTCCATCGGTAAAATTGTACCTACTGTGGATGCATTTGAAAAGGGTATACCTTCAAGTACAGACTAGGCTTAACGGTGATAAGTGCTTAGATCCAACAAACTGGGGTTGGGAAATTAAAGATAACAATTTAATTCCCATAAAAATGACGCAGCTTCCTGTCCCACTCCAGCTATTGCAAATAATTTTCTGCAGTTGTAAAATGCGGTAATTCTTGTGGTTGCAGAAAACAATCTTGCAATTATGTCTTGCGCTGGCTGCAACTGTTCTAATTCTAATATAGAAAATTATAACGAGGTTCAGATATTATCGGCAGAACAAAAAGAAGGGGGAGAAGACAGTGAAGATAATATGATTTAACATTAAAATTGTTAATTTTTTATAAATAAAATCTGAAATTTATTTTTACTTTTGAATGTAACTAATATTTTCGTCACACCTTTTTAACACATTTAAAAAACCTTGAATAACAAGTTTCGACTAATTTTGTAACACAAATTCATAAAATTCCAGAACAAGAGGTAGGTGCCTTCCACCCTGGACACCAGGTACTTAGGAGACTTTCGGCATCAGAATATTCGTGTTCAGCGTCACCAAAAACCCCCTAGTACCGAGTGCACACTCATTTGTTATTGAATTTTCATAAAATTCCTGGAGACGAGGTCCGTCCTGAGCACCAGGTGCCTCGGAGTCTTTCGGTACCATGGTATTCAGGTTCAGTGTCCATAAAAACCCCAAAAGTACCAAGTGTGCGTAGATTTTGTATAGAATTTGCATAAAACTTCAGGAGAAGAGGTAAATACGATGCACCCTGGGCGCCAGCAGCCGGATTCTGTAACTCGTTATGGTGTCGTTAAGGGCTCATACCGATAAGTTTCGGTTCGTTATATACCGACGCCTCGCCGTAACGACAATTGGTATTCCGTAAACGAAATAAAACGAACTTCGTCGTTGTAATACCGAAATTCGTCGCTAAGATGTCGTTATGAGCGGAACCGATAGCCCCCCTCGTTATACCGTAACGACACCGTAATCGACGGTAGCATCCATTAAGACCGAGTAAGAAATAGTATATTGTAATACAAGTGTTACAATGACAGAGGTTTCGTAGTACGAGTTCAGTTTGTGAAACGAACCGCGAAGCGGTGAGTTTCGCAAAGAACGAGTACTACAAACCGTCATTGTAACTCGAGTGTTACATACTATTTTTTATAATGAACTTTTAAAAGTATAAAAAATATATAAAATGAGAGTTTTTCGAAATATTTATTTATGTTGGCAATCTTGACACTTTTGACACTTGTCAGTTTTAATGATTTTAAATTTGAATGTTTGTCAAATTTGTATAAAATATTCCGAATTTAGCAAATAACGCTGATAATGTAGTTAATAATTTAGTACAACATACTTTTTGATTTACTACCTGAACTCTTTCGTTGACAATCAGTGCAGTGCAACCAATTGTGTACAACAAAAAGTTACCAAAAACAGTGTTACAATGAATCTATTTCGATACTGTTTTTAGTATCGAAATAGAAACTTTGTGAACGTGAATTATAAAAAAATTGTTTGTGTCTATGTGTATCATTGAATTTGTGCTCTAAATCTAACGAAGTTTACTCCGGAGCATAAATCTCGGAACAAGTATGTTTAAAATGTGACAGTCAATGATAAGTACAATCGGTCCGATAATTGCTGTGTTAATTTTTATTTCCTTGTATATAAATCATACATAACCTATTAAATTGGTTTATCAGTAAATAAAATGTTGCTATCACCAATGAATTTATATTATTGTATAACTGGAAATTATAATAATATTATAATGACAGGTTATCATGTCACTAGAATACTTCGATTTGGTATTGCTTGAAGAAAGAGTGCTTCGCTTGGACGATCGTGTGAAGAGAAGACAGTTGAGGAATGCGCAAAATCCATTTCATCTTCCACAGAAGGTTATTATTCGACATTTTCGCCTTAACCAAGAGCTCGTCATGAGTATTTTGAATGAGCTGCAAAACGATTTACAAGGCCTTCGGATCTCTAGATTAAGCGCAGAACTTAAAGTGCGTTAAACTTATATTTATGTGAATTATGTTGTTGATTTTTTAATTATTAATCTTTTTTATAGGTAGGTATTGACGGCTCTACAATTCTATGCTCAAGGGAGCTATCAGCGAAGTGTTGGTAGTTAATATCACTTTTACATCAGCCAACCTTCGATGCATCCACGCAGTCACCGACGCGCTTAATCGACGATTGCTGCGTCGATGGATAAAATTTCCCATGACAAATGATGAACGACGGAGAGCACGAGAGAAGCTTGCAACAGCTCAGTAGCCGTTCGAGGGTGCAATCGGTGCTATTGATTGCACATTTGTCCACATCGTTGCACCAAATGAACATGAAGAGGCATTTGTTAATCACCCTGGCCGACATTCTTTAAACGTTCAAGCAGTATGTTTATCTACCTTAAATCTTCTTTGTTAACATATTATTATCATATGAGCAATATATTATTCAATAGATTATTTATCTATATTTTAGATTGTCGATCCGGATTTAAAAATTTTGAACATAGAACGTGGCTCATTGGTAAGTTGTACTACGATTCTTTCTATAATACCATTTATAGCTTTTCTCTTCTGATTACAAAAATATTTCTATTTTCAATAAGAGTAGTTAAAATTCACCCTTATTATTACAGCGCTTATTGAAAGAGATAAGAGGCGGAATTTTATTTTCAATAATTGCAGGGTTGGTAATTTGAACTGTGCTTAATAAAAAAATAATTCTTTTTGGAATAACCGCTGTCAAAATAAAAGTTTATCCAGACTGCGCTCATTGAATATGTAATATTTATCCAATCTGACTTAAATTGCGCAGTGACAGTGAGCCTGAAAATTTTATGTACGCTTATTGAAAATATCATTGGTTTTGCAATAAGTTGCAGTTGAAATTTAAACTCTCTATAACTGTGCTCATCAAAAATATAATTTATAGTAGGGCAGCCAACATTGTGAGGCCATAATTAATAAAATAAACAAATGTTTTCTAGGTGATGCTGGATATCCGTTAGAATCATGGTTGATGACACCTTTAACAAATTTTCCAGAAGACACACGACATCAATATACTTATCACCTCTGCCAAGCGAGAAATGTTGAAAGATTTTTCGGTGTCTTTAAATCAGTTTGGCGATGTTTGTCATATCAACGCGTATGTACGAGCCAGCGTTTGCAGAAAGAATTTTTTTATGCATGCGCAATCCTTCACAACATGTGAATCCGTGGAGGACTTCAAGAGATAGATGCACCAAGAGATCCTTATTATGAAGAGAACCAGATGAATGTTCAACCAGAAGCCGCAGATGAAGAACTCTTAAAAAGATAACCTCATTCTGTAGCTCAACGCATTGAAGATCAGATTGTGAGGGAAGCATTTCCTCATTTCCGCGATGCACGGGGATAAACGTGCAACACACAAAATGGCAAGAAATGAGAAGTTCCCCATATGTATGTATGTAAGGTCACCATGTGGATCTACACGGCAATCATAAGACCTATGCTAACATATGGTGCTGTCGTGTGGTGGCCCAAAGTGAAACAAACGACAGCTATGAAAAAATTAAATCAAATCCAAAGATCAGCATGCCTTCTCGTAACAGGAGCCATGCGAAGCACACCGACCAGAGCAATGGAAGTCATACTCGGTCTCACCCCCCTTGACATATTTGTTAAGGAGGTTGCATTGATGACCATGGTGCGCTTTCGCACGGTCGGTATCAAACCCACTGTAGGGACTGGCACCCATAGGGACAGTCTGTGGAGGGAATCGATAAAGGTGATACCACTCTTACAGGCAGACACGGATGTCGTCGCACCAAGATTTGTCTTTGACAAACCCTACAAAATATTAACAAATAAGACAGCAGACCCCAACGTAGTGAACGCTCTGAGCGTATATACGGATGGATCAAAAACAAAGCAAGGTGTGGGATGTGGAATTTACTCTAGATCCTTAAACCTAAAAATAAAATGGGCTATGGATGGCTTGTCAAGTGTGGTTCAGTCAGAACTCACAGGCATAACCATAGCTGCAAAAGAATTAATCAATAGGAACATCACAGGCAGGAATATAAATATATACACAGACTGCCGACAAGTACTACTGACCTTGAATAGACCACGTTTCACTTCAAGTTTAGTACTAGAATGTCACCAATCTCTAACTGAGGCCAGCCAGAATAACGTGGTCACTCTGAGCTGGATCAAAGGAAATGGGAATTCTAAAGGCAACCGCATTGCGAACAATTTAGCAAGGAGGGCTGCGGGCTACAAATATGTAAGCCCTCGCCCATCTACCAAGCTAACATTGTCCGCAGTCGTGGACCTTATCAAACAGCACTCTCACCAAAACTTTATACAGTGCTGGGATGAAACTACGATCTGTAGACTGGCCAGAGTTATTACCTCATCCTGGCGAGGAAACAGCAAAAAAATTTAAGGCATTGACCAGAAAAATCTCCGAACAGCTGTGGGAATCTTGACAGATTACTGCCAATTGCGACAACATCTCTTTAGGATGAAATTAACAGATCGCCGCTATGCAGAAGCTGCGAACAAGAAGAGGAAACAGCAGAACACATAATGTATGACTGCTCTGCTTTTTGATGTGAAACATCTATAGCGGCACGTAAATCAGATTTCTCGCGTGGCGACGATGACGTCATGACGTAAAAAACATAACGCATCGATAATAATCGATAAGAGATGTACTGATATCTTATATGAAATTGGTGTCATGTTTTGAGCGATGCGACGGTGGCGCGCCAACAATAGGCGGAAGAAGCTCATCGATTCAAAAATTTGGCGGGACAGGGTATGAATTGTTTCATAAAAACCTAACTCGATTCCGCCTACTATCTATTCTATATATATATATATATATATATATATAAAAATGATTGTTTGTATAGGCAACATAATATACCTACATATTTTGCTGACCTGTAAAATTGACAGCTAGTCGTTGGTGAATAGTTGTCCGCGTAAAATTTGTGTATTTAGTTTTAAATATGAATAAACAAAGTGTTAATAAAGAAAGTGATGAAAAAATATGAATAAAAATGAGTGAGTACCTCCAAACACCCATCAAATTTTTAGATTATGACCTAACAAAAATTATCAGACCTTAACCAGCCCTTAATATTCACATTATCCCGTGCCTAAATCATAATACATTTTCCATTTAAATACCGTTTAAAAGTTATTCAACGATAAAGTTGTATTCATAGTTAAATTCATCATTTTCCTATTTTTTATTTAGTATCGCTTTTTGTTTGTACTAAAATTATGAAGTAACTACAATTATATTAATATAGTAACGTACTTCTATATAAATTTGTGTTTTAATAATTTCCTTTTTTAAGATTATTGAATTTAAGGCAATTAAATAAAAAGCTAAACGAAATCACTTTTTAAATTTATTCAATAAATAGTCATCGTTATCTGGAAAAAATCGTAATATTTTATTTTATCATTATGACATATTTAGTTCCTATCACAATCTGTTCTTTTCTGTATATTACTTTTACACAATAATGTCGATGTTTCACATCTGCCAGGCGTCCCGTGACGGCTCACATTTTTTTTTCTGAATTCAGAAGATCCGTGTTGGGCGGGTACTGGCTTACACCAGCCGATGTCAGGAAGATCCCCCTCGGGAGCCTCATCACCTATTTTAAATCACTAGGCCTGGTGACAGCCTGAGGTGAGGATATCCCTACACACGGGAGGATGCACAATGGGTCATATGTGGCCTCAGTGCTGGCTGAGCACTAGCTCGCCCCTCCCCAAATTTCCAGATCCAGGATCTCCATATGTATAAAAATATCTTTAATAAAAATCAGTTATTGTTATCGTCACTATTACTACTATTGTCCTTTCTAAATTGTGCCAGCTTATATTTAAGAAACAACAAAAAATAATATTTAATTAAATATGAAATAAAAGAATTTAAAAAACTTATCTACGTACACATTTATATACAAATTGCTTTCTGAACTTTCATATCTTGTTATTCTAACAGCTACGTATTATTCTTATTATTAACAAATATTTTTTACCATAGGATTATCCGAAAATATTTGGAAAACTATGTAAAGGGAAGGGAAAGGTTCATTAAAAACTTTAAGCTGTACAATATGAAATAAGTGAATAAATATTGTATTTTTAAGTCTATTAACATTATATAAAAATTATAAAAAAATATAAATAGTAACACTTTATAAAAGTCTGAGTCTCGATCCTGTAGATGTAGAACATCTGTAAAGAAATAAAGATTTTGTTATTAATTATTACAAAAATCTAAAAAAAGTTATTCCATATTTAATTACAATATTGTAGTTTGGAACATTGGGTCATCAAAAGAATTCATTTCAATTACCTCCATGCACGAAATTTGGCGCTCCGCCAGTTCCGCAAATTGGTCTCTCGCGTTTCCGAGCTGCGTGCCCAATTTGGGTTGCTGACAACCTGAAAAAAAAAAAAAAATTGAAAACTGCGTTAAATGTATGAAGTATCAATTCATCATTTTTACACGGTTAACGTCAACTATAAAATCACGAAGTATAGATATCAGGAGTCTACACGGTATAGGCTTTTTATAATATTTCTGTTACCCAATAATCAACCCACATCATAGTTCTAATTTTTAGCACTAGCTGCGCAAGGATTCAGGAGTTACCGATGTTATCATTATTATGACATCTGAGATTTGAATGTCGCGAATGTTAAATTAAATATTAATTTATTTATTTAAAATTAGTTGTAATAAAATTAATAAAAACAAATGGGAAGGTGTTGTGCTGTTCATGGTTGTGTTAGTGGCCGAAAGGCAAGTGACAGTGTAGGAAAAGTGGGTTTATTCAAAGCACGAAGTATATTCAAAGCACCAAAAGTGAGTAACCTCAAAATAATATCTGTTAAAAATTTGTGTTATGAACAATTAATTTATCTGGCGATTGCCGAGTAGCAGAGCCATATAACAAACAAGGACAACACCAATTAATTCATAAATTTGTGTAGTTTTTAAATATTTGGAATTTTTTTTGCATTTTCATTTATCTTTTAAAATATATACGTACATAAAAATTTTTCGAAAACTTTTATTTATATTCACGTTTCTCAAAATATTTTTTCCGGAGCTGTCAATAGCAACAAAACTTCCCACATTAGGATTTAAACGAGTATTTCTTGAACAATGGCGCACTCTACCGGCAATAGTTCTGTCCCCTAAATTGAGACCATTCGTTCAACACTACGTTTAGACTCCTGGTATCTATATCGTAGGCGTATTTGAAAACCAGGCTTTTTCAAAATGACTTGGCATATTGTAAAACCATTATATTTCTAGAATCTGACTACAATTTTAAGGCATATTATAAAACGCCGATGAGATTTTAGGCGTATTGAAAAAATTAAAATATTTTACAATTCACCTAGTTTGAGTTAGGCGTTTCGTAATACACCTCTGCCTTGCTTCGGCTTATTCAAAAACTGTTACGGCGGATACAATGTTACAAGAGGCTGACGATATTGTCGAAAGGAGGGAGAGAAATAATTATTACATAGAATTAGATAAATTCTATGCAGGTGAGTACAAATGATACAAATCTTAGAATTTAACGTAGAAATAGGTAGCCATAACCTCCAAAAATGAGAACGCGGTAAATACCATGTTTCGGACGGCGTTGCCAGATCTTTAAATTTATTGGTGAAAGCAAAGAATACACCAGGTGTATTCTGTGGTGGTGAAGGTTTTCTCAGATTTCTGTATCGATAATATATGCTTTTTTATTGCAGAACAAGAAAAAAGTATTAAGAAACCATGGAATTCGGTGAAAATAGAGGAAGTATGCAATATTTTAATACTCGCAAGGCAAAATAGAGAGCAGGGTAATAGAAGATCAAATAAACAGCACTATTTCTCAAGAATTTATGAGATATTGGATATTGGTGGAGTGAAAAAAGTCGTAAAGAAAAGGTCTTGTAATGAAGATGAACTCACTTTTATTGTGCCTTATGAAGAATTTTTTGAGAAGTTGAAAGACGTTCACGTGAGTACAGGTCATGGAGGTCGTGATAAAATGATAAAAGCTCTTAAGCCAAAATATGCAATACCTCGACCAGCAGTCGAAGTTTTTGTAAAATTGTGTAGAACTTGTGATACAAAAAAACAGCTACCAAAAAAAGGAGTTGTCGTCAAGCCCATACTTTCCAAAAGTTGGAATCACAGAGGGCAAGTAGACCTAACTGATTTACAATCAACTCCAGATGGCGACTATAAAGGGTTGCTGAACTTCCAGGATCACCTGACTAAATTTGTTCATTTGAGACCGTTAAAATCAAAGTGTGCATCAGATGTTTCATCAGAACTTTTGAAAATATTTTTAGAATTTGGTGCCCCCAGCATCTTACAGAGTGATAATGGAAGAGAGTTTGTCAACGTCATTATCAAGGATTTAGTCTCAAAATGGCCCTCTTGTAAAATAATCAATGGGCGTCCCCGTCATTCACAAAGCCAAGGAAGCGTCGAAAGATCTAATCAGGATGTTGAAAATATGTTAAGAGCTTGGATGAGTGACAATGATTCAACTAGTTGGTCAATCGGCTGTTATTTTGTGCAATGGCAGAAGAATGCATCTTACCATCGAATAATTAGGCGCACCCCTTATAAAGCATTATTCGGCATATATTTTCAAGTTGCGCTGTTTTCTTCTAATTTGCCCAATGACGTTGTAAAAGAAATAAACACTGAGGAAGGGTTAGAGAATATGATTTCAGAATGTTCCCAAAATGTTGAAGAGGCAAATCATATCGAGATAGAAGAAACTCCACAGTCGACCGATTCAACTTCTAAAACTACAAATGATGACATTCAAATAATAAACATTGACGATATCCCAATAATACTAAATTACGAACAAGATTCTGTTGTAAATGATACAGAGTTTCTAGAAATAGCTGATAATATGTTTCTAGAAGAAGCCGATAATCTACCAGCAGTCTCAAATCTTTATTGCTTAAAATGTAAGATGAAAAATCCCTTTAAACAGACTGTTGCTGATGGACAAAAATGGATGTGTAATTTGTGCCTCAATCAAGAAAAAATAATAACAGAACGAATAGACAGTGCTATCGGACAGAAACGTGCCGCCGAAAAAATGCTTGAAACCTCAAACAAGAGGTTGCAACCATTGAAAATCGGACGAAACGTTATAATTGAGGTTTCAAAAGTAGACAGGGGACCTCTAGATCCTAAAAATATAATTGGATCAATTTTGGATTTTAAAAATGGAGTGTATCAAATTGGTACGAAGTATGGTCTGTTAAATCGATGGTTCTCCAGAGATGAGATTAGTGGGATAGAGAGTAACGAACGAATTGAAGTTCCAAGTGAAAAAACTATTTCTTTAAGAGAAGCAATGGGAATGTTTTCCAAGTTTGGGAAGCAAGGTTTTAAAAAATGTATGTGCAAACCCAACAAAAACCAATGTAGAATAAATAAGTGCTTTTGTTTCAAGGCCCGCATGAAGTGTACAAGCAAATGTCACTTTAGTGGCTCCTGCGGGAACAAATAATCACTATCTGGCGTTGATCCTTCAGTTTTATAAGTTCCTTAATACATTTTTAGTTTATGTCTAAGTTATATTGTAACAGCAATAAAAGAGTTATGTTAATAATTACTATTATTATTATTTTACTGGCGAATAGTCACTGAGTATGTGTACCCTACCTATTTTTAAATAAGCCAAGGCAAGGCATAGGCGTATTACGAAACGCCTAACTTAAACTAGGTGAATTATAAAATATTTTAATTTTTTCAATATGCCTAAATTCTCATCGCCGTTTTATAATATGCCTTAAAATTGTAGTCAGATTGTAGAAATATAATGGTTTTACAATATGCCAAGCCATTTTGAAAAGGCCTAGGCGTTTTATAAAAAGCCTGGTTTTCATATACGCCTACGACATCTATACTTCGTGTATACAATAATGTAGAAACTGTTCTGCTTAATTACCTTGTGTGGATGTTTTTGTTACTTTGGTCTTTGAAGCAGCTGAAATCCTACGTTTTTTTGGACTGGGAGCACCAATATCCTCGCTTGACTGATCTTTATTTACAGAAGGAACAGCAACAACGTCTACAGTCGTATCCAACATCTCATAATCTACAATCACAGAAATGTAAAGAATTTAGAAATAAAGTAGTGTTTCTAATTATAAATCTACAATTGTATTAATTTACCAGTGTGCGATTCAAAGGATTCATCGGGGTGCGTGCGTAGTGTCAAAGGCACAACAATCTCCCCAACATCGTCCTGCCCTGCAGCCAATAACTCGAGAGCTCCAGGCTGAAATAATATAATTAGATTATTATAATTATATAAAAGTAATAGTAATGAATATCAATGTGTATCTTACCACATCGGGGCAATCGACGCCTTCTACGTAGTCTAAACCCATTAGTCCGAGAATTTTCTCCTCTCGTTCGGTGAGTTTCGGCTGGGTCTTTCCTATATTTCCAGTTGCTGCCTGACTCGCACGGATTTTTGATATTTTTTGAGACACAAGTGTCTTATTATCTCTCCATGTCTACAATAATAGCGTACAATTATTGGGATTCTAGGTTTGTAATCATTATTAAAAATCAGTATTTTCATGCTGATTGTCCTTAAATTACTTACAGATAATAGCAAATTACTTACTGCTTTCCAGGATTTCACATTCTTGATTTTCCCATCACTGCGAAGATCATTCAGCTGTTTTGATAGCTGTTCCCAGGAGCCAGTCAAGTTGGCTTTGCCATCGATCGTTTTAAATTTTCCGGTAGCTACATGGGGAAATTGTACAAAGTAATCCACCATGTAATCGATTTGTTCTTGTGTAGCCTTCGCCTGTCGCTTTTTCACGATTCTAAAAAAATCTCATCAACATTAATAAAATTATCAATTACATGTTTATAACAAGAAAAAAGAAAGTTACCGGTAAAATATTAAGGTTATATTGCTTAAATTTTTGTAATTTTTTACATATTTATAATTTTATTGTCTATAATGTGATTTGGTTTATGAATAGTTAACAATATTATGTATCTACTTACGCTTGAGAAGCCATAGCTTTTTTCGAAGAACACAATGTAAACAAGCAATTCTAGGAATTTAAGGTTACTTCTAATGAAATCACTGTCTATACTTGACTTCCTCAACGTTATATACCGACATCCCGGTATTGCATTCTGTAACGTCATGTATTCGTTATTCGTAGTTACAGAATGCCACCGTCGTTATTCGGTTATCGTTACAAGCTCGGTATTATAGCAATAACGTTCCGTATCGTTATAGAGATAACGAGTTACAGAATCCGGCCGCAGGTGCCTTGGGGAGTTTCGGCATCTTGTTATTCGTGTTCAACGACCCCAAAAACTCCAGAATACAAAAATTGAACCCATTTCCAGCAATACTTACCGAGTTGTAATTTTTCTATCTATTGTCTGTTCGAAATGCACTTTTATAATGCAGAAATGCAATTTCCATTTTTACATTATGGAAAATAGCGACAAATTTTCCTGACGCTCTAACGAATCAAACGCAAAAAATAATATTCTTTCATTATTTCCACAAAAATATAATAAATATTCTTTCAATCATTGCATTATATTTACGTATAGGTTACTTCTTCGGGAATTTTCGATTTAAACTTTTTATGACTTGGCATCGATACTTGCCATCCTATACGCTAGTCAAAATATTTGATACTGCACATGTTGGCGACACTGATTAACCTTACAGTTTTTAGTTGATTTTATGTACACACAATATATATTCTAGTAATAAATATTTTTAGATTTTGATAGTATTTTGTAATACTATTGAAAAGATAAGAGTTTTATTATACGATGTGATTATTTTTTTTTACTGTACATTGTATTTTAACCTATAAAATGGACACGGAAGTTCGGATTTATAGTATGGTAGGTCCATGCTTCAAGCATGTAATAATTTTGCTAAATCATTCCCATACAAATTTCTAAACCCGGGAGAGTGTATAAAAGTATAACTTTTACCGGCAGTCCCACTAACCGAATAAAAATATAAGACAGGGTAAAAAAGCGAATTAGAGTTTGATGTTTCAATTGTCGATTTGACAAAATCTCTCATTAACGTCATGTTATATGTGCTTAGGGAGATAGTGAGTAAGTATCATATATGACATGGGTTGAATTTAATGATCGATAAACGATTTGATGATTAAACATTTATAACTTAGTTTAGAGCGTTAGCGCGTAGAGCTAAAGGTTGCAGGTTCGACTCCAGCTGGATGCGACATTTTTTTAAACTTCTCATTAATGTGATTTAAAATATTCTTGTTTGTATACTTTCTTAAAATTTCAAAAATGATTCATCGATTATTTTATGCTTTTTGCGACATTTTTTGATTTTAAATATACCTTTATAATATTGAATTTTATCTATTTTTTTCGATTTTTTATAATTGTTCAAAATATTTTTACTGTATTAGTTTTATTTGTTTCGTTGGATACTGGCCTATTTATAAATATAATTATAAAAATAATATAAAATGTATCTTTTTTAACTTTACTTACGGATTCTGGACTTGAGATGATGGTGCTTTTTTCTCTCTCAAAATTTTAATGTCCTTAGGTTGATTTTGCTCGCCTTCTTTTTCATCATTCATAATTAATTTTTTTAACAATCCTTCAAACAATAAAAATAAAAAAATAAATAAATAAACATATACAAATCAGTACATGTAGGTACGAGAGGTATATACATACATATATATATATATATATATATATATATATACACCAACTTTTTACTTTTAGTATATATATATATATATATACGTGGAGGTATTAGTATTCTTGGAGATGCAGTCAAGTTATAGGCTCTTATAAGAAAACTCTTTGAAGTGTTTTTTTTTTTGTCTAGCTTTCGAACTTTATTCAATTCTTTATCAAGACGTTCTATAAGTTAAAGAAATATTGTTAAATACAAATATTTTTTTAAAAAGAAAATTTAAACTTACTCTTCTTGAGGTTAACATTTTTTAGCAATTTCTACGTTTTTGTATGAATACATTTTTACGTTTCTACTAAAATGACATTTGTTAAATATAAAACTTCAAAATTTCTAAGGTAATACAAAATCTACATCACAGTAAGTACACTTTATGTAACAAAAATATGTATATATATATATATAGAAAAGAATGTATCATTAATTTAGTTAAGTTAAATTTTTATATTTATTGTTGGTAGTGGTTCGATTATTTTTAATTTATAGCGGTGGTAAATTTATAAGATATATAAATAATAATATATTCCATTTTTTTTTTTTTTTTTGTTTAAATCTATTTATTTAATTTTTTTAACTAGTTATTATTATGAGATAGGATGTAGCAATAAATATTACTTAATTTTTCTATATCTGATTTTCTATTTATGGATCAATACCGTATTTAGGTAATTTAACCACTAAAATTATAAAACTTTTAAAAATTTTAACAATATTAAAATAGCACAAAGAACTTATAAACCTATTGGTTCTCTATATTCAAAATTAAAACAAAAAGAAGATATAATGAATCTTAATAATGTTGTTTATAAAATTCCTTGTTTTAATTGTGATAAGGTATATATTGGTCAAACTTTACAAAATCTTAAACATAGAATTACTCAACATCGTAGTGATGCTAGGTTAAAAAAAAGAAAATGTGCATTAGCTGAACATGTAATTGATGAATTCCACCATATGGATTATAATAATATTCAAATATTAGATATTGAAAATAATACAACTAAAAGGAAATTTATGGAAATGTTTCATATCAATAAAAATAAAAATACAATGAACAAAAGAAATGAAACTCAAAATTTAAATATAATTTATTGTTATCTTTTAACAGTGAATGATTGCATTAATACAAGTCAAAATACAACACAGTTAAGTATTACACAATAATTAAAAATAATTTATAAATATCAAACAACCTAAATTCAAAAATTTGACAAATTAATCAATTTCCAAAAGACGATACTTTTCAATTTAAAATATTTAAGTTTTGTGTTTATATTTTTTTATAAATGTGTGTAACAACTCAACTATATCTATTTACATTACAAACAATTTTATACTGATTCACTTTACTTGTAAGTACATCTTTACATTTTTAAGTTTAAGTAATTTATAACCAATTTCTTTATTTATAGCCTTGAAAAAGAATTTGAAATAAATTCGAAAGCTTGGTATTTGTAAAAATAGAATCTTTCTAAAGTACCTAATTTTGGCTGCATCCCTGTAAACCCAAAAAATTTTTTTTTTGATCCATTCTATAATTAATCAGCCGTTACCAAACAATTACTGCTTTATATATATATATATATATATATATATATATATATATATATATATATATATATATTTATGTCAAAGGGTGTTTAAGGGGACCTCATCTAATCCTCATTTTTTAAGTATACATAGGTATACATTGAGTATCGAAATGTATACATCTGGGTTTTGTGTAAAAAAAACTAAAAACAAATGATATACAGATGTTTTTATACACAATGGTATTTGTGGGGACACAGGTAACATAGTCAATAATTAAGACACGGTAATGTATATGAAACACTAAACTTATATGTATAATTTTATAAATAAATGAAATAACAAAATAAAATAAATTTTGAATATTTAATTTTTCTTTAAAATGAGACAGTTTACAAATTTTTTAATTTTAAAATTGTATGATTAGAACTACGTATAATTGTAAAAAAATGTTATAATTGTCTCTATTTGTAAATGGAAAAATTAGAAATTAATCAAAATATTTTGAAGTATCTGATAAAAAAAAAATAAAGTTTTTCTACGACTGCTATAGAATATAGCTCTATTCTCACATTTTCCGATGCTACAATGTTAGATTTTTCCAAAGCCGTGGGATAAGTGAATCTATCCCACGACTTTAATCATTTATCCCACGATATGTACATTTAAATGGAGAATTGACATTTTTTTAGTCATAACATAGGTAGCTTTTAGTCTATGTTCTTGAGTTTTCTGTTTTCTGTCATAAACGTCAAAGCTTTTATCAATTGTAATTTGTTTTTTGATTAAGCTACAAAAAAATAGGATATAAATTTATAAATTTTATTAAATTTGTTATTATGAATATAGATGAAAGTGATTATGATAGTATCCCGCCAGAAATTATCGAAAAAGCGGCAAATGTCACTCTGGACTTATTACCAGTAACTTCCAGAAAGAAATATGAAGTAGCTTACGATAAGTTTATGGATTGGAAGAAAAATTGTAAGGTGAATTCCATTTCTGGAAACGTTCTTATAGTTTATTTTGAGCATTTATCTAAAACTTTAAAGGCTTCTACAATACTCGATGTTAAGAAGTACAATGAATATAAAAGACTTTGGAACCATGGCTAATGACACCATTGAAACATGAAGTTCCTGGAACACATCGGTTTTTATATAATGAAGCCTTGTGTTCCGCGAGAAATGTTGCTGAGAGGCTGTTTGGTGTTTGGAAGTTGGAGTTTCGATGTCTGTCTGCCCAAAGAAAAATGTTGTACGAACCATGTATGGCAGGTAAAATTGTGAATGCATGCGCTGTTTTACACAACATGCGTATTGCGCACCGAATGGAGGAAATTATTGTTGATCCTGTGGAAAATCAGGTCCAAATTGCTGCCCGACCTAATCCAGCAGCAGTTGAAAATGCTGTTCTTACTCGTGCCATTGCTACCAGGATTCAAGAGAGATTTATAACACGTAACTTTGGCAGACTATAAATTTGTGTTGTTGACTAAATAACAAAAAAATTAAAAGATCTCAGTAGGTCACAGTGCAGAGAAGCCCAAGTGGCTTGTATTTCTTAAGATAATCTAATTTTTATTTGCAATAATTTTTCTAAATAGATAGTAAAAACAAAGTGATCATATTATATAATTTTATTATTTTTTTAAAAAATGTTCCACAGAATCGCATAGCCTTTCTAAAAGGGCAATCTTTTTTTTTTCATTTTCTGCTTGTGAAGTGGCAGCTTCAGATAATGCATGTAGGGATTGGGCCAGCAACTAAAAAAACACATTAACTTGATTAATTTAGAAATTATTAACTAAGCAAAGTAATGTACTAACCTCCATGGATTTGGCTTGACTTGAAATAATTTCCTGGAATTGTTGCCTTGCCTCCTGAAGTTGAGTACCAATCCTTACTCTGCTCGTTTGTTTAAGCTCTAAATGCAAAAAATGTATTTAATGATATCGTTTAAAATATAAATTATCAGTATTTCTTATGCAATGAATTTAAATAAAATACATACTTTTATTTTTCTTTTTGTTGACTTTATTTGATTGTGATGTAGAAGGCGTTCGTGATGTAGAAGGAGTTATTTGACCAACATCTCCAAACACTGGCTCCACAGTGTTCGGTGCCTCACTCTGGAATATTTCTACACAAAAATATAATATGATAAATAAAAATTAAATAAATAAATTTGTGAAACAAACCTTGGGCTAAGACTTGTTGGGGACTTTCTTCTTCTTCATGAAGTAGAGGTTGTATTTGCAGAATAAACGGATCATCTTGCTCCATAAGCTCAAAACATTCCTATGTACAAAAATAATGTAATTATCATTCAAATAAAATAAAAAGTAATAGCTGTAATTGATGCTTACATCTGATTCTGGCATTGATTCAGGCACTCCAGGTTCTCCCAACACATATTGATGCCCAATCACGTCAACGATTCGAAGATCTACAGGATCAACACTTGGGATTGGAACCCCGGGTTTCTTGCCTCCTGTAGCCTTTCGAATACGACGTGCCTCACTCATTTTTTTAGTAACTTTGAACTTAAGGTCCCTCCATACCTGTTAAGAATTAAAAAGATTTACCTACATAGCATACCATACATTCAATATTTTAATTATAATTTTAACGTGATGTAAAGTCCTTATATTACTATTGTATTAGAATTTTTTTTAATCAAGTGTTAATGTGTGTTATTATTGGTCCTTATTTTTAATATTTATGTTAAGTTAATGTATGTATATTTTATTTATTATTAATGCCATTTGAGGCCCTATATTGTATTTCTTTTAATGACGTGTGTAACTACTGGAATAGCATGAATAAAGTATTGAGTATGAGTAAATAATCTAAAACCTACTGTATTCCACTGAGTACTATCTTTTTGGGCAGGTCCTAAAGAATTTAAAATGGTTGCAAGTTTTTCCCACATTGCCTTATTTCTATTTCTACCATCACTTCCAATGAATTTACCTGCGGCAAAGAGTCTGTGATCCTCCATGTACTTTATAAGTGCCTCCTTTTGGGCCTTATTGTAACGAAGAGTTTTTCTAAAAAACGAATATGTATGAGCTACGTACCAAAAAAAAAGGTTTATATAACTAAAATTAATTTAAAACTATACTATAGCTGCCAACAATTTTCCAATTTCTTCCATCTCGTCGTAATTAGTAGTTCTTGTGTTTACCATTAACTTCGACGTCTTCTTTCACTTATCCCACTTCTGATATTAATTGTTATAATTTTTCCTTCGTGGATTCGCGATAAGTGATAACAGCAGACAACCTTAACAATTTATTGGTAAACACAACTAAATAAAAATTTTCTTTAACAAATTTACACAACTTTAATACAATTACAATTACTAAATAGCGTCGTTAAAATATCTCGTATAACAAATCGTACTTTATCGCCAGCTACTACAAATACAATTATTCTTTTCTCCGTCGAGCGCGGTCCTTATATACCATGATTAATTCCTTTCTGGAAACATCTACACAGATCCCACAAAAATCCTTCTAGAACGTCGCTACGTTATGGTTCTAGAACGTCGCTACGTTATGGTTCTAGAACGTCGAACATTCTCGGGTTCCAAGAACTGCCCGTCTGTCTCGCTTACTTCCTGGGCGGCAGGTCCGGCTCGAGTCGTAACAATATTATTTTATTTTTTGATCCAAACTAAACTACCTTAAAAAATACTTTTTGAAGTTATACTTCTATTCGTGGACCCGGCGGTGAAAATTTGTATGAGATTAAATCGGCAAAATCATTACATATATAATGGTGTGAGTAAGAGAGAGACAGAAACACATAAAAGGTATATTGGTCGGTAAAAACAAAGATAAAATATTTAACACATGTTATTAGTCATAACTATAAATCCTTTGAATACCGTTTAAACATTCAGTACATTGAAAAGAGATATACAAAAAAAAGTGTGTGGCAGTCAGTGGGACTGCCGGCAGAAGTTATACTTCTATGCACTGTTAACTAATAAAACTTAATAACTACAAACACAGGCAAGTAGAATTTTTTTTAAATTAACTGTATTCAATTAAATAAATACAGATTAGAAAAATAAGACCAGTTGATGTGTGTCCTTACTTCAAACACGAAAACCAAACAGTAAAACGATCAATGTACAAAAAAAGTGTTTACAAAACCCGATTTGCTTACCGTGGGCTATTACAGATTTTAAAACACTAGAAAACAATGCAAAACATTTTCTAACAACACACTTTTACAAAATTTTAAGGCACTTTGAACTGCACTTTTCAGTAACTTTGCAGGAACAGGTTTTAACTCACACGCATGTCTTCGACTCAAAAACATAGTCAAGGATATAATGCAACCATGTGACGGTATTTTAGACTACAATACCTACAATACTCATTACATTACTGAATATTATTATTAATATAAAATACTAAACTTTATATGTTTATTTACGTGACAGAATTATAAAATAATATGTCAAACATATTGCGATACGTCAATGTAATACAATAACAATAGCTCAGACTGTTTGTTGTATATCTATCTCTTTTCAATGCAATGAATGTTTAAACGGTATTCAAAGGACTTATAGTGATGACCAATAACATCTTTGTTTTTACCGAACAATATACCTTATATGTGATTCTGTCTCTCTCTTACTCACACCATTACATATGTAATGATTTTTCCCATTTAGCTACACACTAATTCATTCCACAGAGTGTCCGAATAGAAGTATAACTTCAAAAACAGTCTGAGCTAATGTATTAATATCATAGTCATATATCATTGTGTTTGACAGATTATTTTATAATTCTGTCACGTAAGTATACATATAAAGTATTTTATATTAATAATAATATTCAGTAATGAGTATTGTATTGTAATCGTAAAGTACCGTCACATGGTTGCAGTATATCCTGCACTATGCTTTTAAGGTTGTTGGCTACATAAACAGAGTTTTTAAGAATAGTCGAGGAAATAAAGCACTAAAATCAGCAAAGCCTCCGAAACTTGTAAAGTAAGATGGATCGGAATGCAGTTTTTTGCTTTCGAATCGATAGAGCATCAGGAAATTTTGTCGTTATTTTTCTTAATGTAAAACTGGGAAATTGCATTTAAATGAGTTCAATTTTTCTACTCGGGGGTATTTGGGGTCGCTGAACACAAATATGATGATGCCAAAACTCTCCGCGGCACCTGGTGCCCAGGGTGCATGGTATTTACCTCTTCTCCTGGTGTTTTATGCAAATTCTATACTTGGTACTCGGGGGTTTTTGGGGTCGCTGAATACTAATATCATGATGGCGGTGGTCTCCGAGACACCTGTGGTTAGGATGGACCCCGTCTCCAGGAATTTTATACAAATTCGATAAAAAATGAGTGTGCACTCGATACTAGGGATTTTTGGGGTCGCTAACCACGAATATCATGGTGCGAATAAAGAATTTTCAAGATATTTGTATTTGAATGTATTTAATGGCTGTAACGAAAAATAAAAAGGTGTCCTTCGGTAAAATTGTACCTACTGTGGATGCATTTGAAAAGGGTATACCTTCAAGTACAGAATAGGCTTAACGGTGATAAGTGCTTAGATCCAACAAACTGGGGATGGGAAATTAAAGATAACAATTTAATTCCCATAAAAATGACGCAGCTTCCTGTCCCACTCCAGCTATTGCAAATAATTTTCTGCAGTTGTAAAATGCGGTAATTCTTGTGGTTGCAGAAAACAATCTTGCAATTATGTCTTGCGCTGGCTGCAACTGTTCTAATTCTAATATAGAAAATTATAACGAGGTTCAGATATTATCGGCAGAACAAAAAGAAGGGGGAGAAGACAGTGAAGATAATATGATTTAACATTAAAATTGTTAATTTTTTATAAATAAAATCTGAAATTTCTTTTTACTTTTGAATGTAACTAATATTTTCGTCACACCTTTTTAACACATTTAAAAAACCTTGAATAACAAGTTTCGACTAATTTTGTAACACAAATTCATAAAATTCCAGAACAAGAGGTAGGTGCCTTCCACCCTGGACACCAGGTACTTAGGAGACCAAAAACCCCCTAGTATCGAGTGCACACTCATTTGTTATTGAATTTTCAAAAAATTCCTGGAGACGAGGTCCGTCCTGAGCACCAGGTGCCTCGGAGTCTTTCGGTACTGGTATTCAGGTTCAGTGTCCATAAAAACCCCAAAAGTACGAAGTGTGCGTAGATTTTGTATAGAATTTGCATAAAACTTCAGGAGAAGAGGTAAATACGATGCACCCTGGGCGCCAGCAGCCGGATTCTGTAAATCGTTATGGTGTCGTTAAGGGCTCATACCGATAAGTTTCGGTTCGTTATATACAGACGCCTCGCCGTAACGACAATTGGTATTCCGTAAACGAAATATAACGAACTTCGTCGTTGTAATACCGAAATTCGTCGCTAAAATGTCGTTATGAGCGGAACCGATAGCCCCCGTCGTTATACCGTAACGACACCGTAATCGACGGTAGCATCCATTAAGACCGAGTAAGAAAAAATTGTTTGTGTCTATGTGTATCATTGAATTTGTGCTCTAAATCTAACGAAGTTTACTCCGGAGCATAAATCTCGGAACAAGTATGTTTAAAATGTGACAGTCAATGATAAGTACAATCGGTCCGATAATTGCTGTGTTAATTTTTATTTCCTTGTATATAAATCATACATAACCTATTAAATTGGTTTATCAGTAAATAAAATGTTGCTATCACCAATGAATTTATATTATTGTATAACTGGAAATTATAATAATATTATAATGACAGGTTATCATGTCACTGGAATACTTGACATTCGATTTGGTATTGCTTGAAAAAAGAGTGCGTCGCTTGGAGGATCGTGTGCAGAGAAGACAGTTGAGGAATGCGCAAAATCCATTTCATCTTCCACAGGAGGTTTTTATTCGACATTTTCGCCTTAACCAAGAGCTCGTCATGAGTATTGTGAATGAGCTGCAAAACGATTTACAAGGCCTTCGGATCTCTGGATTAAGCGCAGAACTTAAAGTGCGTTAAACTTATATTTATGTGAATTATGTTGTTGATTTTAAAATACGAAAGTACCATTTTTTAATTAATAATCTTTTTTATAGGTAGGTATTGACGGCTCTACAATTCTATGCTCAAGGGAGCTATCAGCGAAGTGTTGGTAGTTAATATCACTTTTACATCAGCCAACCTTCGATGCATCCACGCAGTCACCGACGCGCTTAATCAACGATTGCTGCGTCGATGGATAAAATTTCCCATGACAAATGATGAACGACGGAGAGCACGAGAGAAGTTTGCAACAGCTCAGTAGCCGTTCGAGGGTGCAATCGGTGCTATTGATTGCACATTTGTCCATATCTTTGCACCAAATGAACATGAAGAGGCATTTGTTGATCACCCTGGCCGACATTCTTTAAACGTTCAAGCAGTATGTTTATCTACCTTAAATTTTCTTTGTTAACATATTATTATCATATGAGCAATATATTATTCAATAGATTATTTATCTATATTTTAGATTGTCGATCCGGATTTAAAAATTTTGAACATAGAACGTGGCTCATTGGTAAGTTGTACTACGATTCTTTCTATAATACCATTTATAGCTTTTCTCTTCTGATTACAAAAATATTTCTATTTTCAATAAGAGTAGTTAAAATTCACCCTTATTATTACAGCGCTTATTGAAAGAGATTAGAGGCGGAATTTTATTTTCAATAATTGCAGGGTTGGTGATTTGAACTGTGCTTATTAAAAAAATAATTTATTTTGGAATAACCGCTGTCAAAATAAAAGTTTATCCAGACTGCGCTCATTGAATATGTAATATTTATCCAATCTGACTTAAATTGCGCAGTGACAGTGAGCCTGAAAATTTTATGTACGCTTATTGAAAATATCATTGGTTTTGCAATAAGTTGCAGTTGAAATTTAAACTCTCTATAACTGTGCTCATCAAAAATATAATTTATAGTAGGGCAGCCAACATTGTGAGGCCATAATTAATAAAATAAACAAATGTTTTCTAGGTGATGCTGGATATCCGTTAGAATCATGGTTGATGACACCTTTATCAAATTTTCCAGAAGACACACGACATCAATATACTTATCACCTCTGCCAAGCGAGAAATGTTGAAAGATTTTTCGGTGTCTTTAAATCAGTTTGGCGATGTTTGTCATATCAACGCGTATGTACGAGCCAGCGTTTGCAGAAGGAATTTTTTTATGCATGCGCAATCCTTCACAACATGTGAATCCATGGAGGACTTCAAGAGATAGATGCACCAAGAGATCCTTATTATGAAGAGAACCAGATGAATGTTCAACCAGAAGCCGCAGATGAAGAACTCTTAAAAAGATAACCTCATTCTGTAGCTCAACGCATTGAAGACCAGATTGTGAGGGAAGCATTTCCTCATTTCCGCGATGCACGGGGATAAACGTGCAACACACAAAAAGGCAAGAAATGAGAAGTTCCCCATATGTATGTATGTAAGGTCACCATGTGGATCTACACGGCAATCATAAGACCTATGCTAACATATGGTGCTGTCGTGTGGTGGCCTAAAGTGAAACAAACGACAGCTATTAAAAAATTAAACCAAATCCAAAGATCAGCATGCTTTCTCGTAACAGGAGCCATGCGAAGCACACCGACCAGAGCAATGGAAGTCATACTCGGTCTCACCCCCCTTGACATATTTGTTAAGGAGGTTGCATTGATGACCATGGTGCGCTTTCGCACGGTCGGTATCAAACTCACTGTAGGGACTGGCACCCATAGGGACAGTCTGTGGAGGCAATCGATAAAGGTGATACCACTCTTACAGGCAGACACGGATGTCGTCGCACCAAGATTTGTTTTTAACAAACCCTACAAAATATTAACAAATAAGACAGCAGACCCCAACGTAGTGAACGCTCTGAGCGTATATACGGATGGATCAAAAACAAAGCAAGGTGTGGGATATGGAATTTACTCTAGATCCTTAAACCTAAAAATAAAATGGGCTATGGATGGCTTGTCAAGTGTGGTTCAGTCAGAACTCACAGGCATAACCATAGCTGCAAAAGAATTAATCAATAGGAACATCACAGGCAGGAATATAAATATATACACAGACTGCCGACAAGCACTACTGACCTTGAATAGACCACGTTTAACTTCAAGTTTAGTACTAGAATGTCATCAATCTCTAACTGAGGCCAGCCAGAATAACGTGGCCACTCTCAGCTGGATCAAAGGACATGGGAATTCTAAAGGCAACCGCATTGCGAACAATTTAGCAAGGAGGGATGCGGGCTACAAATATGTAAGCCCTCGCCCATCTACCAAGCTAACATTGTCCGCAGTCGTGGACCTTATCAAACAGCACTCTCACCAAAACTTTATACAGTGCTGGGATGAAACTACGATCTGTAGACTGGCCAGAGTTATTACCTCATCCTGGCGAGGAAACAGCAAAAAAATTTAAGGCATTGACCAGAAAAATCTCCGAACAGCTGTGGGAATCTTGACAGGTCACTGCCAATTGCGACATCTCTTTAGGATGAAATTAACAGATCGCCGCTATGCAGAAGCTGCGAACAAGAAGAGGAAACAGCAGAACACATAATGTATGACTGCTCTGCTTTTTCTGAATTCAGAAGATCCGTGTTGGGCGAGTACTGGCTTACACCAGCCGATGTCAGGAAGATCCCCCTCGGGAGCCTCATCACCTATTTTAAATCACTAGGCCTGGTGACAGCCTGAGGTGAGGATATCCCTACACACGGGAGGATGCACAATGGGTCATATGTGGCCTCAGTGCTGGCTGAGCACTAGCTCGCCCCTCCCCAAATTTCCAGATCCAGGATCCCCATATGTATAAAAATATCTTTAATAAAAATCAGTTATTGTTATCGTCACTATTACTACTATTGTCCTTACTAAATTGTGCCAGCTTATATTTAAGAAACAACAAAAAATAATATTTAATTAAATATGAAATAAAAGAATTTAAAAAAATTATCTACGTACACATTTATATACAAATTGCTTTCATATCTTGTTATTCTAACAGCATAGGATTATCCGAAAATATTTGGAAAACTATGTAAAGGGAAGGGAAAGGTTCATTAAAAACTTTAAGCTGTACAATATGAAATAAGTGATATGTTCTGGCAACAGGACATGTTTGTTTATATTTTACGCTCGTAAATTTTGTTTAAATTAGCATATACGGAGATAAAATAAATTAGCAAGAATAACATAGGCAATAGTATTTAGTGTTCTAAATCGAATAGTGTAAAAAAAACTCAATATTTTGTTAATAATAACGTAAATACGATAAAACTTTTTTATCATATAAATAAATTATACTGGCTTGAGTACGACTCGCTGTATAGCAGATAAACACGGTTGTCGGCTTGTGCTATTTTTCTGAACATGACTCGGGCTTCAGTAAATTGTGGCGAATGCAATACAAGGGTTGCAAAGCAGCGCCCTAATATGCAGTGCGTGGAGTGTAAAAAGTGGTTTCACTCTATTAATTGCACCAAAC
Organism: Altica lythri; assembly: GCA_964028335.1. NCBI lineage: Eukaryota > Metazoa > Arthropoda > Insecta > Coleoptera > Chrysomelidae > Altica > Altica lythri. The sequence continues at coordinate 809,536 of OZ034805.1, read as the reverse complement.
TGAGTGAAGTTGAAGAGCGTCTATTGGCGGAGCAACAGAAAGCATGGATCTGCAAAAAGTGTAAACGTCTCACTGTTAATGTTAATGATTTTAATAGGGAGTCGATAGCTTTAGTTAGTCGACGTGTGTCTACTATTCCTGAGGGAAAAGATTTTGACTCTGTGTATTCCTTACTTCTGGAATTAAAGGCAGAAGTAACTCAGATGCGAAATGACATGAATGAAGTCAAATCATCCCTTGACTTTTTTAACGGTATGTACGAAGAGCAACGTCAGCTTAACAAGGTTATGGGTGAGATGATTGATGAGACTAGATTGGAAAATAAAAAGTTAAAGGAGGAAATGTCAATGGTTCAAAGTAAGTTGATGGAAATGGAGGCTGAAAAAGTAAGTACCAAACTTATTATTAATGGAGCTTTTAAAAAAGAAGATACTGATGAGGTTTTGTTAGAAAAGTCACATAAAATACTTAATTTTATTGACAATTCCTTTGATAAAACTAGCTTGATTCAAATGAAGGCCATACCTCTCAAAAATAAAGCACCTATGGTATCTTTAACTCTAACTAAAGCCGAAATAGTCAGAAGCGTCTTAAAAAAACGCAGAGAAATACAAGATTTAGATACAGTAGCATGTGGAATTAGCATTGAAAAAAACGATGTTTTTGTAAATGAGTATCTACCAGATTTCTCTTATAAGTTATTAAAAGAGGCGAAAAAATGCAAAGAAAAGGGATACAAATATGTATGGTATCAAAACGGTTCGGTACTGCTACGAAAAAAAGATGGAGAAAAAATCATTAAAGTTCGTAATAGCCTGCATCTAGAACAAATTTTGGGATCTTTAGGAGACGAATAAATGGCTTTTTTTCTATAGGCCTTTTTGTTTTTGTTTACGCTTTTCTTATAATGGAGCATAACAACATTCTAGACTTTTAAAGGTCTTGTAAAAATAAAATATGCAACAAAGTTGGTGAAGTGCAAAACATAGCAGTCGATAGTATTAGTGGACTAAACGTTTTACATGTAAATATAAGAGGTATTAAGTCAAATTTTGATAATTTCCTATTGCTACTTAGTTCTTTACAAGTGGACTATGACGTTATTATTATGTCAGAGACTCATATTGTGGAAAATATTAAGGACTTTAGTATAAGGGCTTATTCTGTGTTTTACAACGAAAGTTTCATTAATTGGTGGGACGGTACCAGCATAAAATTATAAATATAAAAAAACATAGGTTTCTACGTATTGAGCTTCAAAAAAATAAAACTAAAATAGGCATAATTGGTCATTACCGTCTACCTTCTTTAGATGAACAAGTTTACCCCGAAATTCTCTTAGATTTATTTACCCAGGGTCATTTTTCTCCATGCGGTGTCGAAATTTTCTCTGGTGATATCAACATAAATTTATTAGAAAAATCTAATGGATGCGTTTCAAATTATTTAAATTGCTTAGCTTGCGTAGGCTATTTTCCTTACATTAATATTCCAACTAGAAAAAAATCTTGCTTAGATCATTTTTTTGTAAAATCTGAAAAAACTTGTAATGCAGCTGTAATTAATAGTGACATCACGGATCATTTTCCAATTGTATTAAGCCTGGAGATAAGTTCACGGGAACCTAATATAGGAAAAAAGTTTTACTCTAAGATTGATTCTTGTGCACTAGATAACTACCTAAAAAAAGAGACATGGCAAGAGGTATTTACTGAAAGTCACCCGAACGATATTGCCACAAAGTTGTCAGATAAAATAAGAACATATCTCGAAAAAAGCACAAAGCATATCTCTGTACCTAATAATTTAAGATGTTTAAAGCCGTGGATCACTACAAATATTGTAAAATGCTTGTGGCACAGAAATAATTTAAAAAAAGAAGTAGTAAGATCCAACTACTGTCCCAGATCTTTAAAAAAATACAATGATTACCGAGATTGTTTATCCAAAATCATCAAGAAAACAAAATATACTTTTTACAAAACAAAAATAAGTGAAAGCTTAGGTGATCCTAAAAAAATGTGGCAAAGCATTCGAGAGGCTTCCAATGAGTACCTTAATAAAAGTAGTATAAAAATTATTAAAAGTCAAATAACTTCTAATGTTCAGGAAATCGCAAATGAATTTAATAACTTTTTTAGTTCAATAGGGAAAAAACTTGCATCAAAAATAAATTCTCTAACACCTGAATATGGTAACAGTAACCATTCCTTTTATCTTAGGCCCATTGGCGAATCGGAGCTAATTAATATCATAGGTTCTTTAAAAAATACTAGTTCATATAGGGAAGATGGTATTTGCTCAAAAGTTGTCAAAGATCACCACGAAAAGCCTTATCAAACCTCTCTTGTACTTAATAAATACAATATTTTCTACAGGGCATTACCCCAATATTTTTAAAAATTCTATAATTGTTCCTATACACAAAAGTGGGGATAAAACCGATATGAACAATTACAGACCAATAGCTCTATGTAGTGTGCTAAATAAGATAATAGAAAAGTGTCTTAAAGAGAGGCTATGGTGTTATCTTCAGGACAAAAACATCATTTCACCGCATCAATATGGGTTTAAACCTGGAGTGAGCACAGATAACGCATTAAACGAAGTCAATAATTTTATTGCTAATAATATGAATGAAGGCCTTAAAACAGTGGTAGTTTTTTTGGACTTAAAAAAAGCGTTTGATACTGTTGCTCACCCAGTTTTACTTAAACGTCTTGAAAGTATTGGAATTCGTGGTATAGCACAAAATTTGTTTAGATCCTATTTAGATTTTAGATTTCAAAAAACTAAAATAGATAATACATACAGTAAATCGCAAAAAATAGAGGTAGGAGTGCCACAAGGAACAGTATTGGGTCCGATTTTGTTCTCGATTTATGTAAATAGCTTATTAAACCTTAAAATTAATGGTCAAATAATATGTTTTGCAGATGATACTGCGTTGCTTGTAACAGGTAATACATGGCTTGATGCGTATACGAGAGCAGAGTCGGATCTTCATAAGATAAAATGTTGGCTAGATTCAAAACAACTAACCCTAAATGTCGACAAAACTAAATTTATTTCATTTTCCATGACTGCGCGGGGCATTTCAAACAGAGAAACGCTAACTCTACATGAAGCAAAATGTAATCTCTCTTTAAGAACCTGTAACTGCAAATTAAAAATACAATCATATGAGTCTGTAAAATATTTAGTTATATATTTTGACAAATTTTTAAAATGGGACGTCCATATTGATTATGTCACAAAAAAAGTTAGAAAATTGGTGTATAAATTTTCTCAACTTAGAAACATTCTACCTCTTGGTCTTACAAAAATAGTCTACTGTGGTCTGGTTGAATCTGTTTTAAATTATGGCATTTTATGTTGGGGGTCAGCATATAATTCTGTGTTGATGCCATTAAAAATCGCTCAAAAATACGTTTTAAAAATATTATTATCTAAACCTAAGATGTACTCATCAGATCTACTTTTCTCCGAAACAGATTTTTTAAATATAAGACAATTATACTGCTTGAAAATTATACAGTTTTCATTAAAATTTAATGTTTTTCAAAACCCAATCAACCACAATATAAAAACAAGGGCTGTGACTAGATTACAGTACCCCACAACTCTACAAAGTTTTTCTTCTACCCAAAGGAATATTTACTTCACCGGACCTAGACTTTTAAATCTTGCGCCTATTTGTTTAAGAAAGAAATCACTTTCAAATTTAACCAAGATCGAACTAAGAAACTGGGTAAAAAATAACTATAACTGTATCGTAAATAAAATAACATGGTTTTAAGATTAAAAAAATTACTTGCTAGCTATAATTTATTTTATAGAACCAATTTGTATTGAGTTACTCGTATTGCTTATGATGTTACTTTAATTTAGTTTATTATTACTTATGTATAGTGTTAAGATATACCTAAGTATTATCTGAAGACACACACAAATTTTTAAAATTCATCGTGCCTTCAGTAAATACTTATAAATTTGTAATTGTTTTTTTTTTCTGATAAATAAATTTCTGATTTCTGAAATATTGTATTTTTAAGTCTATTAACATTATATAAAAATTATAAAAAAATATAAATAGTAACACTTTATAACAGTCTGAGTCTCGTTCCTGTAGAACATCTGTAAAGAAATAAACATTTTGTTATTAATTATTACAAAAATACAATTTTTAATATGAAACAAAATCGACTATTACTTTTGATTAGGTGTTTCCATTTAATTTTGCCACACAATCCTGGACCGTGTTCACGAGAGCGTTGATTGTTTCCTCTCTTTTTCTCTCCAGTTCTAGGAATGACTGGAGAATTTCATTTCTTCTCCGGTCATTCTCCGCGATCTGCTGCATGGCACCGGCAAACATCTAAAAAAAGTTATTTCATATTTAATTACAATATTGTAGTTTGGAACATTGGGTCATCAAAAGAATTCATTACAATTACCTCCATGCACGAAATTTGGCGCTCCGCCAGTTCCGCAAATTGGTCTCTCGCGTTTCCGAGCTGCGTGCCCAATTTGGGATGCTGACAACCTGAAAAAAAAAATTGAAAACTGCGTTAAATGTATGAAGTATCAATTCATCATTTTTACACGGTTAACGTCAACTATACAATTACGAAGTATAGATATCAGGAGTCTACACGGTATAGGCTTTTTCATAATATTTTTGGTACCTAATAATCAGTCCATACCATAGTTCTAATTTTTAGCACTAGCAGCGCAAGGATTCAGGAGTTACCGATGTTATCATTATTATGGCATTTGAGATTTGAATGTCGCGAATGTTAAATCTTAATATATATAAATTACGTGTCACGTTGTTTGTCCGCAATGGACTCCTAAACTACTAAACCGATTTTAATCAAATTTGCACACCGTGTGCAGTTTGATCCAACTTGAAAGATAGGATTGCTTACATTTTAATTTATAGTCGCAATATTATTTTATTGCAAATTATTTGTTTATTGAATTGTTATTATATTAAATATGATATTATCATTTTGAAGTCTTTATGTAAAGGTCTTGGTAGCTAATTTGGATCAGCGGTTGATTATGACATTTCGGTAGGTTATCGTAATGGGATCGATTACGCCAGAGGGAAGTTTTTTTTTTTGTTTTTACATGTGAAAACTAATTATTATTTTAATTTTAACTGCTAATAAAATAAACTATTTTAGAAAGTTTTTAGATACAACTACCCTTGATTTTGTTAACAAGGAAACAATCCTCTCTATGATCAATCACAGCGTTGTATGTCTTAATATTTTTGCAATATCAAGAATGCTGTGCATTGTTGAGATGACACTTAAATTCAGTTTTAATTATTGAAAAGTTTTAACATAAAAAGTTGTGGTATGTGCTTTGAAACTATACAGTTTAATATAAACTGGGCAACTATATGGTGCATTTTCACGTGTAGGGAAACCGTCGAATCTGTTTGTGTTAGCTAAAGATAGGTTAACCAAAAATATTGTGCACCGATTAGTACTAAATTAAATTGAAAATAAAATCAATTATAATTTAAAATAATAAATATTATTGTTAAAGATTTAAGACTATCTCCCCCCCTACCTACCTCATTAATAAATTAAAGTGTTACATGTTATTTACTTTGTAATGTCACCTAGGTGGTAGGGTAGTTTTGCCCTACATATTAATTTATTAGTTTATATTTTACCGTATTGTTATATACCTATTACATTTTACCAGGTCAAAGTTATTACGTTAGATCTCGGCACGTGTTTAAATAGTTTAATTTTTATTCTCACGTAGAATATGAATTGGCTTTAAAAGCAGGTTGTTGAGGTCAGACACTAGAAGTTTGTAGTCTGAGGTTGTCTGTAAGGTCACCCTTTGGGGTGTCCCTAAAACAGACCCTGGGGTCTGGGCCATTGTGAGTCTTGACGTATTTTCGTGAGTAAGTGTGACATGCAACCATGTAGTTTATTTGGTAAGACTCCCTATTCATAATGTTTATTACTCATTCTTATTGCTTATTTATTCGTTAATATATTTGTTGTTTGTTTCCTGTTTATCTTATCTTATCCTTGGTTAGTTTTCTACCTTCAGCAGGTTACCTGGCCAGGAGTGCCTTTAGTAAGCTACTCCTTATCCTATAACACTAAGGCACGTTCTCCCAAATCTCTCCAGGCGTGACAGTAATATACTCATTTGTTAGAAACTTGAATAAAAATAATAATACATTTTAAAATTCTTTTGTGTTGATTTTTGCTTAATATCAATTCAGTGAATTTTTATACCAGCTTTAACGTTTCCGTTTTCATTCGTAAATAATAATTTCATTGTATTAAGGGGTTGCAGTAGTAGAAAATCTGTCATGGAGGTCGCCATATTTTTTACAAATGGCATCTATGTAAACAAGCATGGTGGTCCCCATGACTGATGTTCTCCCACTGTTAGATAGATGTTAAATAGATTACTACAATGTAATATAACAAAAACCTTAGCCACAGCAACGCATGGCCGGGTCAGCTAGTTAAATATATAATATTAATTTATTTATTTAAAATTAGTTGTAATAAAAGTAATAAAAAGAAATGGGAAGGTGTTGTGCTCTTCATGGTTGTGTTAGTGGCCGAAAGGCAAGTGACAGTGTAGGAAAAGTGGGTTTATTCAAAGCACCAAAAGTGAGTAACCTCAAAATAATATCTGTTAAAAATTTGTGTTATGAACAATTAATTTATCTGGCGATTGCCGAGTAGCAGAGCCATATAACAAACAAGGACAACACCAATTAATTCATAAATTTGTGTAGTTTTTAAATATTTGGAAATTTTTTTGCATTTTCATTTATCTTTTAAAATATATAGGTACATAAAAATTTTTCCTAAAACTTTTATTTAATTTCACGTTTCTCAAAATATTTTTTCCGGAGCTGTCAATAGCACAAAACTTCCCGCATTAGGATTTAAACGAGTATTTCTTGAACAATGGCGCACTCTACCGGCAATAGTTATGTCCCCTAAATTGAGACCATTCGTTCAACACTACGTTTAGACTCCTGGTATCTATACTTCGTGTATACAATAATGTAGAAACTGTTCTGCTTAACCCTTCAGTGGGCGCGCATGAATCTGACAGATTCATGCCTAACTTTTTTGCGATTTTCTTATAAACTAATAACTTCAAGATTTTGTGGATTGCAGTAGTCCTCAGGTAACATATTTCGAACAGGCTCCTAAATTTACAAGCCGTTTTCTTGACTAGGGTCCCTGTTATTTGCATAAAGGTGCCGGGCGGTCAGATATGAATCTGCTTGATTCAGCGCGCCTACTGGTGTTAAAAATTATATGACTATCGGTTCTGAAATTATATTGGCAATAAAACTGCCTTTGATGAATTGGCCGGCGGAAGATCCACAAACAAAGCAAGGGATGTTTCTTTATGTATCAGGAAACAATGTTTATGGTGCGGCACCATAAACACCATAAACATTGTTGCATTCAGTTTTGATCGCTAGTTTCATTCCATGCAAATTGGATGCAGTTTTTTTAGTCTGGCGTTCAGTTGATTTTACGATTTCGGTCAAGTCAGCAGGTTTGTGAGCTGTGTGCCTGTAAGTGTTTTTTAGAAGTGTTTTTTGAATTTCAAAAGTGCTTGTGATAACCCAGCGGATATTGAAGAACTAATTCGTCTGGCTTTTGCCGACGAGCCAGCAGAGCCTGATGAGATTCCAGAAGATTACCTAGAAGAGTCTGATGACTCCGTAGACGAGGATTAAGTAGCTGTTAGATCAGTGGACTCTGGGACTGAACATGAGATTAGTGATGACAATGCTGAAGAGGAAGAACAACCACAAAATGACTATTTTGGTAAGTCAAAATTTATTTTTATAAACGTGTAATGCTATATGAGAATAATTTATTGTAGGTAAAGACGGAACTAGATGGAGCAAAATCCCCCCAAAGCTAACTCGATTGCGACCCCATAATATTATGTTAAAATTACCTGGGGTTGTTGGTCAAACCGCGACGAGCGCAAAAACTGAATTAGAATGCTGGAATCTCTTTTTTAGTGCAAATATACTAGCCACGATAGTACAATATACAAACCAGCATATAAGTTCCCTAAAACAAAAATTTCTTAGAGACAGAGATTGCCGGCAAACAGATGTAACTGAAATTAAGGCATTTTTTGGGTTGCTATACCTTGCCGGAGTATTTCGAGGCGGCCACAGAAATATAGCCTATTTTTGGGCGAGTGATGGGCTAGGTGTCAAAATTTTTAGATCGGCTATGTCTGAGAAACGCTTCAGATTTTTACTGAGATGTCTGCGTTTTGATGATAAAGAAACAAAAGAAGAACGACGTGCAGTTGACAAGCTGGCAGCAGTCAGAAACCTTTTTACCTGTTTTACTGACAACTGCCAGTTGCATTACCACCTTGGGCAGAATGTTACTATTGACGAAATGTTGCCTGGATTTTGTGGAAGATGCGGCTTCAGGCAGTACATACCTTCCAAACCGAATAAATACGGTATAAAAATTTTCTGTCTAAGCGATGCAAAAATATTTTATACCGCCAAAATGGAAATTTATTGTGGTCAACAGCCAGAGGGGCCTTTCAGACAAAGCAATGCTGCCGCCGATGTTGTCATGAGATTGTCACAGCCAATTTTTCAATCTGGTCGTAACATAACAGCGGACAATTGGTTTACAAGCTTGGCGTTAATCACAGAATTGGAAAAGAAAAAACTGTCTTATGTAGGAAGAATTAGGAAAAACAAAAGGGAAATTCCACCTGCATTTGTATCAGCCGCAGGACGTAATCCATATGACAGTACTTTTGGTTTTCGCAGAAACGAGACTCTAGTTTCATATGTTCCAAAAAAGGGCAAGACTGTTGTTCTTTTGTCTAGTATGCATATTGCCTCCAATGAAGTTGCAGATGACAAAGAAAAAAAGCCGGAAATAATAACTTTCTACAATTCTACAAAATCAGGTGTTGATGTAGTCGATAAACTTTGTGCTTCCTATAACGTTGCTAGGAGTACCAGGCGATGGCCCATGGTAATATTTTACCACTTATTGAATGTAGCAGGTATCAATTCCCGGGTGATTTTTTTGGGCAATCAAAATAAATTTTGTTCACGGAGAGAATATCTTAAAAAACTTGGTTTAGGATTATTGAACGAACAACTGGAAAGAAGAGCACAGATATCATCGTTGCCGAGAGACCTCCAGAGTAAGCTACAAAAATATAAGCCGCTCGAAACACCTAGGGAATCTAGAGAAGCGTTACCGGAAGCCGGCATTTCAGGAGCCTCAAGAAAAAGAAAAAGATGTGAGCCGTGTTATAGGAGTAATAAGAAGACTTTATATTCCGCGTACAGTTGTCAGAAATGTGGTGTGCATTTATGTCTAAAATTACATTTAAAACCCATATGCGAAAAGTGTTTGAATCCCGAGGTAGCGGGTGGTGACTCATCTGAGTCAGAATAAATTCTGACTGTATTATTATTTTTATTATTTGGTAATATACAAGTCTTTTAGGTAAAAATACTGTACATTTGTTTCGAAAAGAAGGAATAAACTAATACTTTAATAAATATTAAGTTATCATTGTTGGCAAAATGCTTTTTATAACAAAGTTGTTATGATTATGGCTAATACATAGCTTACTATGAACCAGAAACACAATCATGCACTTTTACTAGGCAATGGATGTATAATTTCACCAAAAAACACAAAAATTCGCTAGATGAATCTGTCAGATTCAGCGCGCCTACCGGCGTTACGAATACCCGCGCGCCTACTGAAGGGTTAATTACCTTGTGTGGATGTATTTGTTACTTTGGTCTTTGAAGCAGCTGAAATCCTACGTTTTTTTGGGCTGGGTGCACCAATATCCTCGCTTGACTGATCTTTATTTACAGAAGGAACAGCAACAACGTCTACAGTCGTATCCAACATCTCATAATCTACAATCACAGAAATGTAAAGAATTTAGAAATAAAGTAGTGTTTCTAATTATAAATCTACAATCGTATTAATTTACCAGTGTGCGATTCAAAGGATTCATCGGGGTGCGTGCGTAGTGTCAAAGGCACAACAATCTCCCCAACATCGTCCTGCCCTGCAGCCAATAACTCGAGAGCTCCAGGCTGAAATAATATAATTAGATTATTATAATTATATAAAAGTAATAGTAATGAATATCAATGTGTATCTTACCACATCGGGGCAATCGACGCCTTCTACGTAGTCTAAACCCATTAGTCCGAGAATTTTCTCCTCTCGTTCGGTGAGTTTCGGCTGGGTCTTTCCTATATTTCCAGTTGCTGCCTGACTCGCACGGATTTTTGATATTTTTTGAGACACAAGTGTCTTATTATCTCTCCATGTCTACAATAATAGCGTACAATTATTGGGATTCTAGGTTTGTAATCATTATTAAAAATCAGTATTTTCATGCTGATTGTCCTTAAATTACTTACAGATAATAGCAAATTACTTACTGCTTTCCAGGATTTCACATTCTTGATTTTCCCATCACTGCGAAGATCATTCAGCTGTTTTGATAGCTGTTCCCAGGAGCCAGTCAAGTTGGCTTTGCCATCGATCGTTTTAAATTTTCCGGTAGCTACATGGGGAAATTGTACAAAGTAATCCACCATGTAATCGATTTGTTCTTGTGTAGCCTTCGCCTGTCGCTTTTTCACGATTCTAAAAAAATCTCATCAACATTAATAAAATTATCAATTACATGTTTATAACAAGAAAAAAGAAAGTTACCGGTAAAATATTAAGGTTATATTGCTTAAATTTTTGTAATTTTTTACATATTTATAATTTTATTGTCTATAATGTGATTTGGTTTATGAATAGTTAACAATATTATGTATCTACTTACGCTTGAGAAGCCATAGCTTTTTTCGAAGAACACAATGTAAACAAGCAATTCTAGGAATTTAAGGTTACTTCTAATGAAATCACTGTCTATACTTGACTTCCTCAACGTTATATACCGACATCCCGGTATTGCATTCTGTAACGTCATGTATTCGTTATTCGTAGTTACAGAATGCCACCGTCGTTATTCGGTTATCGTTACAAGCTCGGTATTATAGCAATAACGTTCCGTATCGTTATAGAGATAACGAGTTACAGAATCCGGCCGCAGGTGCCTTGGGGAGTTTCGGCATCTTGTTATTCGTGTTCAACGACCCCAAAAACTCCAGAATACAAAAATTGAACCCATTTCCAGCAATACTTACCGAGTTGTAATTTTTCTATCTATTGTCTGTTCGAAATGCACTTTTATAATGCAGAAATGCAATTTCCATTTTTACATTATGGAAAATAGCGACAAATTTTCCTGACGCTCTAACGAATCAAACGCAAAAAATAATATTCTTTCATTATTTCCACAAAAATATAATAAATATTCTTTCAATCATCGCATTATATTTACGTATAGGTTACTTCTTCGGGAATTTTCGATTTAAACTTTTTATGACTTGGCATCGATACTTGCCATCCTATACGCTAGTCAAAATATTTGATACTGCACATGTTGGCGACACTGATTAACCTTACAGTTTTTAGTTGATTTTATGTACACACAATATATATTCTAGTAATAAATATTTTTAGATTTTGATAGTATTTTGTAATACTATTGAAAAGATAAGAGTTTTATTATACGATGTGATTATTTTTTTTTTACTGTACATTGTATTTTAACCTATAAAATGGACACGGAAGTTCGGATTTATAGTATGGTAGGTCCATGCTTCAAGCATGTAATAATTTTGCTAAATCATTCCCATACAAATTTCTAAACCCGGGAGAGTGTATAAAAGTATAACTTTTACCGGCAGTCCCACTAACCGAATAAAAATATAAGACAGGGTAAAAAAGCGAATTAGAGTTTGATGTTTCAATTGTCGATTTGACAAAATCTCTCATTAACGTCATGTTATATGTGCTTAGGGAGATAGTGAGTAAGTATCATATATGACATGGGTTGAATTTAATGATCGATAAACGATTTGATGATTAAACATTTATAACTTAGTTTAGAGCGTTAGCGCGTAGAGCTAAAGGTTGCAGGTTCGACTCCAGCTGGATGCGACATTTTTTTAAACTTCTTATTAATGTGATTTAAAATATTCTTGTTTGTATACTTTCTTAAAATTTCAAAAATGATTCATCGATTATTTTATGCTTTTTGCGACACTTTTTGATTTTAAATATACCTTTATAATATTGAATTTTATCTATTTTTTTCGATTTTTTATAATTGTTCAAAATATTTTTACTGTATTAGTTTTATTTGTTTCGTTGGATACTGGCCTATTTATAAATATAATTATAAAAATAATATAAAATGTATCTTTTTTAACTTTACTTACGGATTCTGGACTTGAGATGATGGTGCTTTTTTCTCTCTCAAAATTTTAATGTCCTTAGGTTGATTTTGCTCGCCTTCTTTTTCATCATTCATAATTAATTTTTTTAACAATCCTTCAAACAATAAAAATAAAGAAATAAATAAATAAACATATACAAATCAGTACATGTAGGTACGAGAGGTATATACAGGGTGTCCCAAAAGTAACGACTTTCCTCTTAAGGGTCGATTAATCAAGTGAAAATAAGACGAAAATCATCAATAATGTTTTTTCAAAAAGTCCTTTATTTTCGAGATACAGGGTGTCGAAGTTTGGAAAAAATAAATTATTTTTTCTCATAACTTGAAAACTATAGCACACTTTTCTTTTAAATTTGGTACATGGCAATCACTTAGTGGGGTCTATCTTATAATGCTAAAATTTATGGAAAATTTTTGCCAGTGGCGGAGATATAGTTAGGTGACGAAACCTTTTAATAAAAAAAATGCTACGCCACTGATTTAACAAAAAACTAAGACAATTTTCATATTCTGCATTTAATTCTACGAAAAAAGTATCACTACAAATTTTTTTGTAAAGAAAGTCGTTTTCGAGAAAATCGACTTTAAACATACACGAACAGTCAATAAACCAGAAGTTTCTGTAAATTTTATTTTTAAAAGAAAATTCAGTTTATGAAGTTCCTTTGCTGTATATTAACCTAATTATAACCTAATTAAAATAACTTATAGAAATGGTTCAAAAATATCGCCTTCATGTTCGATACACACTTGTGCGCGATGCCTAAGGGACTTGCGGACACGGCGCAACATTTCTGTATCAATTGCAGCTACAGCTGCTTGAATACGAGGAAGTATTTCAGCAAGTTCATTAACTGGTTCTGCATAAACTCTTTCTTTTATGTACCCCCAGAAAAAAAAGTCCAGGGGGTTGAGATCAGCGGAACGAGGTGGCCATGGAATAGGTCCACCTCTTCCAATCCAACGCCCAGTATAATTATTGTTTAAGAAATTTCTAACGTGCATATACGTTGTCTTGCAAGTAATGGAACATTTTAAAGTAATTCTGGTAAACGGTCAGTTAAAAATTGTAGGTATGATACTGAAGTAAGACGATCAGGCATGACTTGGGGACCAAGTACTTCGTTATTCAGTAATCCGGCCCAAATGTTGACAGACCACCGTCTCTGGAACGTTCGTTTTCGATATGAATGGGGATTTTCTTCACGCCACTGATGTAAATTATGTGCGTTGATTATACCCTCCAGCGTGAATGAAGCTTCGTCACTACAGAGGCAGTTTTCGAGAAAAGTAGGATCTCGGTCTAAGCGGTCTAACAACCATCTACAGAAATTTAAACGGAGTTGCTTATCACCGTCTTGCAAAGCTTGAACCTTCTGTGGTCGGAAAAGATAAAGTCCATTTCGCTTAAAAGTTCTATGAATAGCCATGCGAGGTAAATCAGTTGCCATTGATAAGCCACGGGTTGTTCTTCAACTGCATCAAGTATTTGCTCCTCTTCGGCAACTCTCAGTCTTTTAGGACGCCCTGTAGCTTTTTTTCGCGGATTTAGCTCGCCACTTTCAATAAGTCTTCTTTCAACACGTCTAAATACTTTTGAATACGGATGTCGGCGTGCAGGAAACATCTCGGCATATAAGGCACTAGCAGCATTTGCGTTGTCACGACACCGACCTAACATTTTAATCATGTCTACATATTCTCTGTTACTGTAAAACCGTTCCATTTTTAATTAACTGAACTAACCTTACCCATACACACAAACAAAAACCAATTCATACTTAACTTTACCATTTTTCACAACAGTGACATCCGCCAACTAGACTACATACGTATTCCTAATATGACTGAGATGCTGCGTTGCTTTTTTTATACTGAATTTTCTTGCAAAATAACCCCTTTTTGGAATTCTTTTCTTACATTTTTTTTTTAGAAAATCGAATGTACAGTCAGCAAAAAAGGTTATGAACGATATTAATAATACCAATTAAAAATTGATCGATGTTAGTCAACCTATTTTTTCGCTTGAAAGAAGATACATGTTTCCTAAATGTTCAACACCCTGTATTTTGAAAGGTAGACACTACGCCAAAAAAGTATTTTTTGTCTTATTTTTACTTGCGTAATCTAATCAATAATAAAAGGATCGAATGTGATGGTTTGGGAAGCTTCTTTTAATACCAGGTTTGAGCCTCGGTTTGAGCCATATAATTCTGGTTCATTGACTGTTCATATATCTTTAAAGTCGATTTTCTCGAAAACGACTTACATTACAAAAAAATTTGTAGTAATACTTTTTTCGAAGAATTAAATGCAGAATTTGAAAATTGTCTAGTTTTTCGCTAACTCAGTGGCGTAGCATTTTTTTTTATTAAAAGCTTTCGTCACCTAACTAAATCTCCGCCACTGGCAAAAATTGTCCATAAATTTTGGCATCATAAGATAGACCCCACTAAGTGATTGCCATGTACCAAGTTTAAAAGAAAAGTGTGCTATAGTTATAGTTATAAGAAAAAATAATTTATTTTTTTGAAACTTTAACGCCCTGTATCTCGAAAATAAAGGACTTTTCGAAAAAAAAATACTGATGATTTTCGTCTTATTTTGACTTGATTAATCGACCCTTAAGAGGAAAGTCGTTACTTTTGGGACACCCTATATATATATATATATATATATATATATATATATATATATATATATATATATATATATTTGAAAATAAATTTTTTGTTTTTTGGGCGATTTAATTTCTTTTTGCGGGGCTAATAGCCTAACATGTCTTTAACATGACTGCAAATTTAGAAGCAAAAATAACGTACAGTGTCGGACTTATAAAAAAAAATTATGTAACGGTGCATTTGAGCTCGTTGCAAATGAAAACTGTCTTAGCTAAAATTGAACTGATATGCTCTTTTGGTAGGTTAACTATCCAGAACACTTAAAAAAAAGGAATTTTTTTAAAACTATCGGATTCGAAAAATATCATTTTTTTTTATTTAGATAATGTTCAGAACACGCCTTCGCCATATAATTTTAAAAAATTCCGAATTTGTAAATTTTCATTTTTTTACTTAAATAAGGAAATCTTATTCGAGCACTCTTCTAATATGTTCATCAGACTGAAACCCTCTTAATTATGGAAAACATTACTTTTCGGGTAGGCCTATTTTAATGCAGTAAGTTGTCATATCATATTGTCTATGGTCTGCCACATTTTTTGTATATGGGTGGTTTTAAATTATGATTTTGTTTCAAATTATTATTTTAAGTGTGAGGTTGCATTTGAAAGATAGTGCTGATCGATTTACTATTTTTAGATGCTCCAGGTGGCACAGGCAAAATTTTTCCTTTGAATCCATTAAAATAAAATTCGGAAAAATACGCTGCTTAGTGGTAGATGAACAGCGCACCCTCTTCTTAACCTGCCATTCAACTTAGTTCATGAGAAAGCGCCAGTTTAGAATATCAGCAAAAGCAGTGAGCTCGAAAGAATGTTGCAGCAGTGTAAATTGTTGGTTTCGATGAATTTACGATGTCCCACAAAAAAACAATTAAAGCACTACATCGCACAACGATGGACATCAAGAATATCCGAGCTATCATGGGAGGGTTTGTGGTACTTTAGACAGATCCTGTCGGCAACTGCTAGAGGTATACCGTCCAATTTGCCACTTTTTGAAGTAAAACTTCTTTAGCGACACTAGGAGTAAAAAAGTTATTCTAACGGACGTGACGTCATTCTAATAACAGAAACCGGAAACAAAACCTAATACTGACACGATTTTGCATGGGCGCCGGCAGCAGGGTGCAAGAGGGTGCGCTTGCACCCCCCTGCTATGAAAGAAAATACCTGAATTTACCAGAAAATTATATATTTTTTTAATTTTTTTATTAAATTATTGTTTGAATAAAAACTAAAGGCGTCGCGGTTGCTGTCCAAATCATTCTACATTCTATATATATATATATTAGATCATAATAGTGTGTAGATGCAGATGCACCCCCTGAAAATAATCTTGGCGGCGCTCATGCGATTTTGCCTCCTATATTAAATAAAATTAAATCTGTAATTGTATGAATTGACAGCTGATCATCTTGTCAATCGAAATACATTCCTTTATATAAATAGTTTTTTGTGTATAAAGTGTTTGTATTAAATATGAATAAACAATGAAGAAAGTGATGAAAAAATATTGATTGAAAATGAGTGAATAGGTAGGTACTCTATATGCATAAATTTTATTTTTGGTGTGTAATTACACTATTTATACCTAATTATTTATACCTATTATTTATACCTAGCTATTTTCGTTTTATAGACTTACAGAGCTAAAAAGAAAAAGAAATTGTGAACGTCAAAGGGGATATTATAAGCGCCAGAAAGATTTAAAGAAAAATGACGAGACAGCCACATTCATTATTATTTGATTAACTAAGTTTATATACATACATACATATTATGATAGTAAATAATTGTTTATACGGAATCTTTAAGTTGAGTAAAGAAGCATGTTGCACGTTTTTGTTCATAAAATAATAATATTCAAAATATTTTAACACTTTCTTATACTTATTTTAGGTTTGGTTAGGTAGCCATAAAGGCCATAAAACCACTAGTCAAGATGGCTGATCTTTTACCACCAATAACAGATCCTTCGTAGACGTGAAGGAAACAAACTTAACTCAGGATTTTAAATTTTATGGAATATGCTATAAAATGCTACAAAATGAAATGGTTATCTAACTATCGAAGGCTCTTGTGTTGTGATGTAGGTATTACAATAAGGTAGATACAGCTACAAAATCACACATTCTAAACGTAATGTGTGTATATTTTTAATATTGTTTACCTATTATTGAAGCAAAACTTCTTTAGGCACGACTAGGGGTAGATTCTAACGGAAGATTCTGATGGAAGTAACTGTATAATTTCAGCTATGGGAGGAGTTTAAATTTCCGAAATTTATTTATGAAATTTTCAAACGGTTTCAAATACATTAATGGTATTTATAGACTAAAATCTATGTTTCACATTTTAGTTATCATAAACCTATTATTTCATATATAAAAAAAATAATGATAACTTTCAAATTCCTATTTCTAATGAATAATATAAATATAACATCTCATTTTTTTTGTAAAGTATATAGGCAATAAATATGATTGAATTGTAATTAAATATTTATTTTCCGATACGTACGTCAACAAGTTTTACTTCAATCGCGCGTAAAGGTTACACGCACACTCTTTTTTTTATTGAAAATATATAGGTTAAAAAAATTATGTAAGATATGTATTATTTAAACAATCGGCTCTCTTGACTAAACAAAATATAAATTAGCAAGATTTACCTTCAGAATTAAATGAAGTTTCTTCTAAAAGTAAATCATCATCGACCTCTTCTTTCAGATCGGGACAATCCCAAACGGAGTTTAAAACTTCTTTTTTAATATCAAAATCAAGATTACCGTCAGTTTGATAACAATTACCAATTTCGTGTGGAATCTCGATTATTTCGGTTTTAATTTTTTCTTGGGAAACATCTATTCTCTGATTTTCTGGAGCTAAAACAAATGTCTTATTAAACTTTTAAGGATTTTTAATAAATTTCAAAGTTGTTGAATTCTTCTCTAATATTTTTAACATGACACATGAAATATTAACAAAAAATTAAATTATTACATTGTGACTTACTTAATTTCATCTGATCAGTACAATGAATTTCGGTTTTCGGATCGTTGATTAATTCAATTTTTTCGTGTTTAATTGCGAAACTTTCCATGTTTTCTTTCTAATTTTTTTCACCTAAAATCATATTTGAAGTTTATTTTTGAAGTTATACTTCTTATCATGGACTTGATTTGTGTGGGGTTAAATGGGAAAAATCATTATATATGTAATGGTGTGAGTAAGAGAGAGACAGAAATATATATAAGGTATCAGTACATTGAAAAGAGATAGATATACAAAAAACAATCTGAGGGGCTAATGTTTTGGAATATTATAGTGACGTATTACATTTTGTTTGACAGATTACTTTATAATTCTGTCAAGTAAGTAAACATATAAAGTTTAGTATTTTATATTAATAATATTAATTATAATATGTATTCAGTAATGAGTATTGTATTGTAGTCTAAAATACCGTCACATGGTTGCATTATGTTTTGCGCTATGGAGGTTTGTAAACACTTTTTTTGTACATTGATCGTTTTACTGTTTAGTTTTCGTGTTTAAAGTAAGGACACACATCAACTGGTCTTATATTATTTATTTAATTGAATACAGTTAATTTAAAAAAATATATTTCTACCAGCCTGTGTTTGTAGTTATTAAGTTTTATTAGTTAACAGTGCATAGAAGTATAACTTCTGCCGGCAGTCCCACTGACTGTCGCACCCTTTTTTTTTAAATGTTTTGGATATTACCAAAATTTAAAAATTAATTTAATATTTTTTTACAAATACTCACTTTATCGTTTTTTCGCATACGACAGAGTTTTGTGAATCTGCAACAATGTTCAGCTTTTTGTTTTGATTTTATGGTATTCATAAATAAATAATTATGATTTTTTTGGAAGTTTGTAAATTTCAAGTATCTTTTCTATCTTCATTAACAAGATGTTTGGAGTAATTAAATTTGGAATCTTTTTTTAATATTTCTTTTTTTTTTCATTTCCTATTACTTTTATGACATATTTTAGTAATTTTTGGATTATTTCTATATATCTACGAATTTTTGTTTAATCTCATATTATGTCAGGTCGTTTCATGTTTTTGAGATGTCTTAAGAATTTGACACGATCGTAAATTTTTTATGATTATTTCTAATATATTTTTTTTGAATTTTTATGATTTTCCTTTTTTTGTGGTTTTCATTTATTTAGCATTCAAATTATGAAGAAAATCACAATACGAAATAATATTTGATATAAAACGTTTATCAACAAAATGTGGGAGAAAACTTCATAACTTCTTACTTTTTATATTTCATTCAATGTGAAGTGAACGCACATCATTTGATACAGTCCTGCAAATTTATCTTACATGTTAAATTGCATATAAAAATTGTTTTGTGAATATCGGGTAGCAGTCTTGTAAGGAAAAAAGTTATACTCTTTTTATTTTATCTTGAAAGCTTTCGAAATATTTCTTCATCCGTCAATACTGAAATTTTTTTTATATATGTACATATGTAAGAAAATTTGTAACAAAATTTCGGTATTGACTGATGAAGAAATAAAATTTCGAAAGCTCTCAAGATAAAATAAAAAGTTTCACTTTTTTCCTACAAGGCTGCTTCCCGAAATCCACAAAACAATTTTTGGTTTTCAACTGATCAGCCGATTATACTCTTTTTCGTTCTTATATAAATATATATTAGGATATTTGATCTTGATTCTTTTTATAACCATGTTAGATTGTACTGGAGCTATAGACAAAATAATACCTATTATATTAACAGTAGCTGGAGACCAGTATGAATAAAAAAACATTAATTTAAGAGTTCGATTTTTCCAACTTTTTAAAGTGAATGTCAATTTTTGAGAACAATGCACAGGTTCTGGAGCAATTTTAGAGGAATTAGCTACTGTATAAACAAAGCTATCACTAAAAAGAGCAGGTTAGGCTTGCGTATTACTGACATCTAAAAATTATTTTGCGCGTATATTTGGATCCTGCGAGTAATTATTTTATAAATTATATAAACGTTAGTTAGTTTATATTAAAAAATAAGTAATTGCTTTACTATACACTATATAGGTATACTGTATACAAATATACAATGGGGACTGAAAAACTTAAGTTTACGAAACCTGCCGAGAAAAGCCTGGCTGCAGACGCAGACGATGTATTTTGCAAAGAATTTGACGTTTTTGGGTGCATCCCATATTAAGAACTTGAGAGCGAAATGAAGTTTACATTTCTTTCGAAGAATTGCAACTTCAAGATTACATTTTTTTTTGTATTTTTGTAATGAGATGTAGATTTTTCAAAGAATTATTATTATTCCTTTAAATCATTGGACTACCCACTAAATCTATAATTCTGTTAGTGTGTGTGTGTGTTCTTGCAACGTCCATTTACTAACTACACCTATGAACGCAATCAACTAAAGTGGCTCAAAGAAGTGTCTGTGTTTACGCGGGGAAAAAGTGGCCGCCACCGACCACTAGCAGCGATAGTCGACGGCTACCGCAGGTTGTCGCTTGGATGAACCACTTCGGAAGCCGTGTGTGCGCTGTGTCCATATATATGCCATGAAAGTTTCAGTCCGCAGCTAGTGGCGGTCACCGATGTCGACCACAAGTGGTCGTGTTTGCGAGCAACCTTAACCAAACTGGTGGCAAGTAGTATACAAACCAATAACAAATTTTCTAAATTTGAGAAAGAATTTTTCTACAGCATCTTGCTGTATCCGTCTATTTTTTATTTTATTTTAAGATATAATTAATAATTAATAGTAGTGCTTGCGTCGTTTGCAATCGTTACAATCAACAACGTTCATAACATTTCGGTTATTATCGTGTTGAAGATAATCATTTATTCGAACAATGTAAATGATATTTAAGTATCTAGGTATATCTTTTAGACTTCAAAGCTTTTTAGCATAATTAATTTTAAAATTTGTTTTTTATGAACATGAAAATAATTTAAAAAAGATTCGACGGTACTCAATTTTTCATATTTGTAATATTATATAAAATAATTGCAAAAATAATGGGTAACTTACATAAACTTTCAATCTATAAACAGTTGAAATATTAAATTAGGTGCCGATATTAGAAAATTGCTACAGAATACTTTATCATTATCGTTTAAATAATTGTAACATGAAATACAATATCTATTTTTAATTCGGAATTTCTAAGCAACGTTTCAACAAAAACTAGAACACATTATTACAACGTTATATCACATCATGATTTTATGAATCTGAAACTTATTCAAATTATTTTATAACTAGAAATTGGAGAGAGAATATTATTCAGTTGCAGGAAATTACGGATGAATATTATACATTATCAAAATATAATCTTTCACTCTTTTCATTGATAGTAGTTGTTGAATTCCCAAAATATCAGAATTTAAAAAATTCTTCTAAAAAAAGAGACAATATTTCTGTTCTGAAAGTATACCTTCGTTCAATAAAACCAGGAGTTCATTACATCGATAAGTAGTAAATATATTTCTATCGACTTGATTTCAGTATATTGATATGGTTTGGGTAAAATCTCATGGAAATAAATGAAAGAACAGATAATATTATTGTTAAGAACAATGTTATTTGACTAGTCAGTCTATATAGAGATCACGTAAATGTACATGGATAACGCTAAATTGGAACACAGCTGTTTAATGTTACGATTATTTCTTAATATTATTTTTGGGTTGTAATACACTGAGAAGTGCTTAAAGTTCCAATTTTGAGGTTAAACGAAGCTGCAAAAGAAAGCCTTTAATTAGCATATTGTAACCAGTTTTGGGAATATTTTTTACCATTTAAATACAACTAAATCTTGTCAAGTGATTGTAAACGTTTTAAACTCTTTTCTACACTCTTATAAAACAACAAAATTTACAATTTTATATACAATAATAACTAAAAAATAGCTATTTTTCTAGGTTTTCTTTTGCAATAACTTTTTTGTTGGTTCAGCAAAATACACTTATTTTACTCACTAAATTAGGTATTCATCCGTTTGTTTTCCTGAAGGCACTTGATAACTTAAAACACACTATACTATAACATTAATTATTATACACTTTGACACCATAAAGCCGTTATAACTTATAACCAAAGATTAATCTGTGGTTATAAAACAACTAACAAGAAACAAGACGATATAAGAAGAAGAAGAAGATAACACTTTTTCTTCTTTTTCTATTTGGCCTTTGTTATTATTTGCTTTTATAAGTAGTGTTTTAGGTATTATAGTATGATAGTTTGCATCTTATTACTAGTGCCAGAGATAATACCTATTGATGGGGTAATTTTGAAGACGGTGTTAATATCTTCATACAACGTTAATACTTATATGCGCATGACCACGTTCATTCAAAATGTATTCGCTTTTGCCAGCGCTGTTGTCAAATCTCGCATTCAAATTGACGATGAATTTACTTGGACAACTTTCGAATGTTGCGCTAAGCTAATGATTGTTTATTTAATATAAATGATGTATAAGTGATTAAAATGTATTATATAAAATCGAGTATTTATGATATCTCATTACTTCCTTTATGTGGATAGGACTAAAGAAGTGTAAGTGTTTAGCACATTAATAGAATTTTTGAAGATATTTGTCATTTATTTATACTTCTTCCAACCGAAATACTTTATGTAGATATTATTGTAATTATAATAAAAAAATAGAAAATATTTTTGTTTTTATAAGACTAAATACCTAATACAATATTTTGAAATCGGCAGTGTGAAATTATAACAAGATCCTTTATTATAAATCCTCTATCGGTAAGGGTGCAGAACTTGTTCCTGTTTGTGCGCAGGTCTGTGCGCATTCACAAATTGATCTGAATTCTGCGCGAGAAATTCAAATTTGCATGCATTGTTGCCAGATCCATTGCATATCTGTAACAATCGGAAACTTGTGAAATACTGAAATACCACAAAATATAGCATTAAAAATACGGTTATACTAATTATCATGTTCTGTCCAATGGGCCTAAATTCATGTGTTAGATAAAAGGTTTTGTAAACAAACATTTTGGTTAGAATTTCTATTTGAAAATACTTTATTTTAAGTAAGTATGTATGTTCAAAACTGTTAAAAGATTAAGTTATTTGGATTTTAGTGTTAATTATAGGCCAAGTTGTAATGTAATATTTACATCAAAAGTTAAAAACACAATAATAGATTCTCTAAAAGGCTACAAAACATTTTAATAGTCTTTTAAAAACAAGAAAAGTTTTAAACTGTATTGAATGAATTTATTGTATTAAGATCAGAGATTTATCCATATGTGTATTTGAAAAACGTTACAAAATATTCAGTATACTCTTCAGAGTAAGAAACTCGTTAGAATAGGTTAAAATGTCCGATTTTTACTGTGTGAACCTTCCACAATAGCTTTATGTAATCATTTGGTTTCATACGCCAATCTAATTCCATATTAACCAATATGTACATCGGAAAATATAACGTACTCAAAAGTCTTTAATTGTAATAATTCAATTTACGAATTTAAAAGAAAATTTGGACAAAAAGATGCGGATGATATCTGTTTACTGCACCTTAGTTTAGTAATTGAATTTTAATAATAAGGGTCTACAAAAAAAAACAAAATAAATGTAACAATGTTTATTGTACAAAAAAAAAGTAAAAATAATAAAAACATAACATTTTATTTTCAATATAGTTTATAAAATTTAAGGTTACTCTGTATAAACGTATTAACATATATTATCATTCATCATTTTTGTACATAGAATTTATCAAAAGTTTGTTAAACATGATACATTAAAATATGAACTATTCCAACTACAATTCTTATTCTATAAAATATGTATTCTAAAATAACTGAAAGTTTTCTACATTGTATATGACTAATAATATTTATTGTAATTAATATTATACATTTGGGCTCAATAGGCTTGCCTCAGCCCTTCTTGTAAAATAATAATAATAATAATAATATATAAATTTTTTAATACAATTGGACATATCAAAAATTCATGATTTTGTATGTAATATTATACTATCAAAACACTTAAAGTAACAGTTAACACCCTAAAATTCTATTAATTAATCTAGAAATGAAAAAACATTTTATAAATTAACACGCACATTTATAATGTACACAAATGGAAACTAAAAAGATAAAAACAAAAAAAATGATTCTTCAATTAAAAAACTAAACAGGATCACAAAAAAAATAGTTTTTTTTATATTTAATAAGTTTATAACTGAGAACACGCATATATTACTATAAAATAATTACAGTAACAAATATTATAAATGACGTAGACGAGATTATCATATTTTTTAGTTTACTGCCGACTTACTCAGTATATTTAAAAATACATCACGAAGCTATACTTCTTGATGATACAGATCTATGGGTGTATTCGTTTAAAATAAATTAAACGCGGGTGATTTAAACCCTATTTAAAAAATATTGTATTAGGTATTTTGTCTTATAAAAATACAACATATTTTTTAATTTTTTTATTATATGTACAATAATATCTACATAAAGTGTTTAAGTATATAAGTAATTCTATGCACGTAAAGTAAGTAAAAAGTTTAAGATAAATGTTTAAAACCAATCTGTTTGTATTGTCAGCTAACCTAGACCGAGGCCACAAGGATCTGGGGGAATAACAGCGAGGTTAATTTTATCAAGAAGTTTTAAGTCGTTAAACTATGAGATATTAAAAATACACGATTTTATATTATATATTCAATTTATTATACATAATTTATATTAATATGATCTGTGTCACAATAATAAAGTTTTTTTCGGTATTGATCTATATTTTATTAAATATTTCATCGATTCTAATATTTTATGGCCTTCAGAACAATTATATGTTAATACAAGCTAATTTTTAAAAAATGCAAAACGAATTAGGACTTAGAGTAGATAATACTACTCGTTTAAAACACTTCAATTTGTCCAAGTAAACAAATTCTAGCCATCGTAAATTTGAACGCGAGAGTTGGCAACAGCGCTCGCCATAGTCAATCTGACTTTAAAAGCGCGTTCTGTCTGGGTACAAATTCTGCACCCTTACCCCTCTATCTCTCTCTATTATACCACCTTCGCATAAATATACAAAAAAAGAGAAAAGCTAAAAAATGTGATATGTGTTGCCTTACTTTAAGTGATAAACTTCTGCTTCTATTAATATTACATCTATGCTTTGACCAATAAGAAAGGGGATGACCATCAGAGTAATATTTATTTATTACTCTGAGGGATGACAATATTCAATTATTTTAAAATTTTAAGTAAGTACCTACTTGATTGTATCTGATCTTCGCTATAAGACGTGCTTTCTTACTAAAAGTTCTTTTCTGTGTTTTTTTTTTAAATTTGAATTAATAGACATTTACATTTTTTTTATTTAAGAAAATGTGTTAAGAGACTGTTTGAGGTAAGCAATTTTTACTTTTTGTTATTTTAAAATATGGAAAAATACATTTGAAATATTTAAATACATATTCAATAATTAGGTATTTGTTATTTTCGTAACTTTTGTAGGTTTTGGATTAAAAAAAAGAGTGTGCGTGTAACCTTTACGCGCGATTGAAGTAAAACTTGTTGACGTACGTATCGGAAAATAAATATTTAATTACAATTCAATCATATTTATTGCCTATATACTTTACAAAAAAAATGAGATGTTATATTTATATTATTCATTAGAAATAGGAATTTGAAAGTTATCATTATTTTTTTTATATATGAAATAATAGGTTTATGATAACTAAAATGTGAAACATAGATTTTAGTCTATAACTACCATTAATGTATTTGAAACCGTTTGAAAATTTCATAAATAAATTTCGGAAATTTAAACTCCTCCCATAGCTGAAATTATACAGTTACTTCCATCAGAATCTTCCGTTAGAATCTACCCCTAGTCGTGCCTAAAGAAGTTTTGCTTCAATAATAGGTAAACAATATTAAAAATATACACACATTACGTTTAGAATGTGTGATTTTGTAGCTGTATCTACCTTATTGTAATACCTACATCACAACACAAGAGCCTTCGATAGTTAGATAACCATTTCATTTTGTAGCATTTTATAGCATATTCCATAAAATTTAAAATCCTGAGTTAAGTTTGTTTCCTTCACGTCTACGAAGGATCTGTTATTGGTGGTAAAAGATCAGCCATCTTGACTAGTGGTTTTATGGCCTTTATGGCTACCTAACCAAACCTAAAATAAGTATAAGAAAGTGTTAAAATATTTTGAATATTATTATTTTATGAACAAAAACGTGCAACATGCTTCTTTACTCAACTTAAAGATTCCGTATAAACAATTATTTACTATCATAATATGTATGTATGTATATAAACTTACTTAATCAAATAATAATGAATGTGGCTGTCTCGTCATTTTTCTTTAAATCTTTCTGGCGCTTATAATATCCCCTTTGACGTTCACAATTTCTTTTTCTTTTTAGCTCTGTAAGTCTATAAAACGAAAATAGCTAGGTATAAATAATAGGTATAAATAATTAGGTATAAATAGTGTAATTACACACCAAAAATAAAATTTATGCATATAGAGTACCTACCTATTCACTCATTTTCAATCAATATTTTTTCATCACTTTCTTCATTAATAAATCCACATTGTTTATTCATATTTAATACAAACACTTTATACACAAAAAACTATTTATATAAAGGAATGTATTTCGATTGACAAGATGATCAGCTGTCAATTCATACAATTACAGATTTAATTTTATTTAATACTAGCGGCCGCCCGCGACTTTATCCGCGTGAACTTTAGTTTTTTGCCACCCAATTTCATACAAATTTTCAACCCCTATTTTAAATCCTTAGGAGTTAAATTTAAAAAAGTCATTTCTTACTACACCACTACGTAATAAAAAAAAAAGTTATTTTCGAATTTTCAAGACTCTACGCGTCTATCGACAGTGTCATGTCGGCCAGCAGCAGCGTGCTACCCCCTTACCGCTCCACACACCCCGCATATTAAAGCGCGAGTGGTATTAGACTATTATTATTTTAAAACTATAAAAACTTGCATGCTATATGCAATCAAAATCTCAGCCCGATCGGTTTGAAATTCACAAAGTTTCATACAAACTTTCATCCCCTATTTTATCCCTTAGGGGTGGAATTTATTAAAATCCTTTCTTGAGCAATGACTACGTCATAGTAGCTATCTGCACGCAAAATCTCAGCCCAATCGGTTTAATATTGGCAAAGTTTCATAAAAATTTTCATCCCCTATTTTATCGCCTTAGGGGTAGAATTAATCAAAATCCTTTATTCGAGGATGCCTACGCCATAGTAGCTGTATGCATGCAAAATCTCAGCCTGATCGGTTTAAAATTGAGAAAGTTTCATACAAACTTTCATCCCCTATTTTATCTCCTTCGGGGTGGAGTTAATCAAAATCCTTTCTTAGGGGATGCCTACGTTACATTAGCTATATGCATGCAAAATTTTAGCCCGATCGGTTTAAAATTGACAAACTTTCATACAAACTTTCATCATTTATTTTATCCCTTTAGGGGTGTAATTTATCAAAAATCCTTTCTTAGGGGATGCCTACGTAATAGTAGCTATATTCATGCAAAATCTCAACCTGATCGGTTTAAAATTGAAAAAGTTTCATACAAACTTTCATCTCCAATTTTATCCCTTTGGGGGTGGAATTAATCAAAATCCTTTTTTAGCGGGTGCCTACGTCATAACATCTACCTGCGTGCCAAATTTCAGCCCCATCCGTCCAGCGGTTTGAGCTGTGCGTTGATAGATCATACAAACTTACATCCCGTATTTTATCCCCTTGGGGGTGGAATTAATCAAAATCCTTTCTTAGCGGATGCCTACGTCATAATATCTACCTGCATGCCAAATTTCAGCCCCATCCGTCCAGCGGTTTGGGCTCTGCGTTGATAGATCACTATGTCAGTCAGTCAATCAGTCAGTCAGTCACCTTTGAGTTTTATATATATAGATTGGAGGCAAAATCGCATGAGCGCCGCCAAGATTATTTTCAGGGGGTGCATCTGCATCTACACACTATTATGATCTAATATATATATATAGAATGTAGAATGATTTGGACAGCAACCGCGACGCCTTTAGTTTTTATTCAAACAATAATTTAATAAAAAAATTAAAAAAATATATAATTTTCTGGTAAATTCAGGTATTTTCTTTCATAGCAGGGGGGTGCAAGCGCACCCTCTTGCACCCTGCTGCCGGCGCCCATGCAAAATCGTGTCAGTATTAGGTTTTGTTTCCGGTTTCTGTTATTAGAATGACGTCACGTCCGTTAGAATAACTTTTTTACTCCTAGTGTCGCTAAAGAAGTTTTACTTCAAAAACTAAAACGCAATACTTTTCGTTATTTTTTGGGGAAATTGTAAATTTTCACAGACATTTAACTATTTTTGAATATTTTAAATTTTATACAAATTATTTAAAATTATTCAATTATTACTTTTGAAATTTTTGTTCTATTACGCGGTTTCGAAAACAAACATCGGTTGTAGGTTTTTATGATAAAAAATTTACTTCAAATTTTACTGTCATTCCATTTTATTTCGTGATATAAATTCTAGAAACTGCTATAAAAATAGATTTTCAAAATTCAAAAATGGATAGATAATTTAAGGCAAATTAAAGGCTCTATAAAAATGTAAATATATATAGTTTTCCAATTATTAGTATAATAATTTTTTATTTAACAAAAACCATTTACAAGAAATTAAAAAATTGCTATAAACAGTTAGAATTCATTATCTGTAGTTTTGATTGTATTTTTATCGAGTGTTTAAGTTTTACATTATTTGTGATACTTATATACGCGTTTAATTTTGTTTCTAATAATACTAAGGGGATATTATATAAAAGGTATTTCGGAAACCAAATCACTCTTTTTTTTAAACTAGTTGTCCGAATCTAGATAAATCCACAGTTATATTGGAAATACATTTATTTTAATTTAATAATGCTATTTGTAGAACTTTCTTCCTTAAAATTTTGCTGTCATTCCATTTTTTTCGTGATATAATAGAATTAAACCAAAATTTTAGAAAACTCAAAGTAAAAAAAAAGAATGAAAAAACAGCATATTTAAATGTATTTTCAATTTTATCTTATATATCTAGATCTTGGCTAACTAGTAAAAAACTATGTAAAAAAAATAGATATATGAAAAATTTTAAAATTCAAAAAACACAATAGGTATTGAACGAAATTTGAGAATTTAAGAGACGACATCTGGTTAACAAACATTGTATTTTGAAAGATGTACGTAATAAAGTAGAATTTGGGTTTATGATATTTACGACAGTAACTCTTCGCCCAGATTGGATTTTGCTGATCCTTGTAAACAAAATTCTGTAAAGAAAAGTATTGTCAAATAACATTTATATTTCTATTTGTAAAATAAAACAGAAACTAATTAACAACTAAAACAAATTTTTCATAACTATTGCGAAGTGCAAGCTATTTCATTTTGCAATAGTTATAAAAAATCATAATTAACAAATTAATAAACTTTTATGAAAATTTATAGCAGGATCTTGTAAAATATACATATGAAAAGGGCCCCACGAAGTTTCAAAGGAAAAAAATTGTTTGTTAACAATTGAAAAATTATAGAAAAATAGTTACAAAATGATTTTTCCAACTGAATTAGATTCTTTCAAGTGTTAGGAAGATACTGGAATTTTTTCAAATTTTTAAAATCACATTTTATGTCATAAAAAAATATTTTATCGGCGTGCGAATGCCGTAAAAGCCATGCGGAGCACTATTTCAACGTCAAATTAAAATTATAAATAATGGAGATAGAGTTCAGGCAGTTAGGACTTTTTTACTGGAAATTTCCTCCTCTTTTAGGATCTTTTTTCAAAATTCCTTAAATATCATTATTTTAAAAGTTATTAACGAAAAAATAAATACCTTTTTTTTATCTTATTTTGTTAATAACAATCGCAATTTTTTATGTGCTAATATACCCTTAAATCGAATGAGCTATGGCACATATTTTTAGGAGCTTTATTTCTATTTAACACTTTTTTGAACTTGTTGACTAGACTATAAGTAATGTTTACTCCTCCCCAAATTTATGTTAAATTTATTCAAATATTGTTTAAATAAATTCCAATATTATGCCGAATAAAATAATTACCGCGTTTTAAAGTGTGTATTTAAATTTTTCTAAAATGTATTTTCAACAACCCTAACTGCAATAACAGACGTTTATGGTTTTTTTAATAATAAATATTTTTTTTTAGTGTTGTGTTTGGTTTTGGATATTTTATTTTTTTGTGTAATTTTAAGTTTGTGCGTGTGGACAATGAATCTTGCTGAAAGACATTGTATTATTGGACATGACGAATTAATGACCCCTAATGACATTCGCCAGGAAGTTGTTAGATCTGAAAATATTACTGGCTTACGTACCAATTTGGAAGTACTACAGTGGCTGGCTAAAAGGCGTCTTATCCTCAACGCTTGCCAAATTCCGATGAATTTTGTGGTACGGAACCAAAGATGTGACGGATACCAGTGGATATGTTATAGATGCAACGCCCGGGTCAGCGTAAGGAGAAATTCTTTTTTCTATAGAAGTCGCTTACCACTAAAAAGGCTGGCCCAATTAATTTTTCTTTGGTCACATAACGCTTCCCAAGAATTTATAGCGTTAGAATGTCACATCGGCGAGGTAGCATCTCATACTACGGTAGATTGGTGTTCTTTCTGCCGCGAAATTTGCGCTCAAGATCTCCTCGTCAATCCTCCAGTTATTGGAGGATTTGACGAGAATGGCCAACCAAAAATTGTAGAGATCGATGAGAGCAAATTTGGCCGCAGGAAGTACAACCGTGGTCGGGTTCGAGAGGGCCAATGGGTGTTCGGCGGAATAGAAAGAGGCAGTGGGAAATGCTTCCTGGTACCCGTTCCAAACAGAAGAGCGCCAACGTTACTGCCTCTTATACAACAGTAATTATTATTTTTATCTATTTACTTATATCTATATTTCTTGTATATTCACTTATCTATTATTTAACCATAGTACTTACATTAAAAGTAGAAGTAGTAGTAGCAATGGGAATAATTTATTTGAATAATTTTCTCTTACTTCAGTGCATTCAGTAAAATTGTAGCACCTGCTTACCGCTTATTTAAAAATTTATTTTTATTTTACATTTTGTTCTTTTTAGGGACGCATTTTTATTTTGCATGTTTTATAAACGTGTATTTTTTTTTTATTTAATGCATTTTTTTTCAAACAAATTTTAAGCGATTGTATTATTAATTTTAGATACATTCTGCCGGGCACCATTATCATGTCAGGCGGATGGAGGGCCTATGATGGCATTAACCAACTTGGGGGTGGGATCTACCACCATCAAGTAATTATCCATGAGGAGAATTTTGTAGAGCCCCTGGATCCCCAAATCCACACACAAAATATCGAGAATTTGTGGATGAGAGCCAAAATAAAAATAAAATGCCAGTTCGGCACTTATCGAAACCTATTTGGCTCTTATTTACAGGAATTTGTGTGGAGGAAGCGCCATCATAGGCAAAAAATTTTCCAAGAATTCATTATCGCGGTTAATAGACATTACCCAGTGTAGTTTTGCTTTTTTATTACTTTTTGTTTGTTGTATCTTTTTTTTTCATTTATCTTTTTCTTTGTAATATTAGTACAGTGTTATTTTTTGTGTTCTTAGATATTTAAAGTTCTAACAACATTTGTTTATAAAAATTTTCCTACAATTTTTACTTACTAATTTAGGAAATGTTCATTACCGCATTTAACAGTCTTGGAATTAATTTTATGCATAAATTTTACATTCTGGTTTTTTACCAAAAGTTGTTACAATTAGTTTATGATAATACTTGCACAATCTTGCAGTCTCGCAATAAGAATTTGAAAATTATTGTTTAAACTAAAGTTTTCCCAATAGAAAAATTGGTTTTATGTTCGATCCAACTTTTGCTGACATCCCTCCGTACGAATACTCATCATTCCATGTATTATGGTTTTTCGTGGTATGAATTGTTTGAAAATCCCCATCAATAAATATTCCTTAATCAATGGTAAAAAGCTTGCATGACTTTTTGACATGTTCAAATATGCACGTATGTATCTTATTGCTATTTCCTTTTTTTAATGTTAATTCAAATCTGTTATTATTTATAGTATTGTTTTCTTACTGTAACTATTTGTAATATGTGCTTGTTTTTAGTTATAAAATTATTATAAGTAAAAAAACTGCTGATTTCCGATCCTGTTTAATTTTTTTTAATTGAAGAATCACCTGTTTTGTTTTTTATTCATTTGTTTCAATTTGTGAACATTTATGAATGTTCGTGTTAACTTATAAAATGATTTTTTATTCCTGTTATTATTTTGCTTTAAAAGATTTTAAACAAATTGTTAATTTCTAGATTAATTAATTCGATGTTAAAATCGTATCATCTTTTACTGTGAATGTTGTATTCGAAATTTGTTATTTTGGAAAAACATATTTTATGGAATAAGAATTCTAGATTGGAATAGTTCAAATTTGAATATTTCAAGTGTAAACAAATTTAATTTATGTACCAAAAAAAAAGAATTAAACGAATTTTGAATACGTTATATATGATACAGTAAAAAATTTAAATTGTACAAAATATTTTAAAAATAAAACGTTATATTTGTATCATTTTTAACTTTTGTTTATTTTGTACATTAAACATTGTTACATTTATTTTGTTTTTTATTTCTGGAAATTCTAATTAAACTTTAGCTGTAAACAGATTAATAATTAAAGTTATTTTGGGTGTGTATAATTTGTTTTTTATATAACATCATATCTATTATTCATGATAGAATATTAGTTTTGCACAAATTTATAAGTGAACAAACAGAACAAGTTTTTTTATGAAATATTCTATCCAACACCTCAATTTTAAAGTCATGAACAGAAAAAAAAAGTTTTTATGCCTTACTATAACCTACTAGAACATATTTTGAGGTATTATTATTACAAGTTACCGATTAATAAAAATAAATTTTTTTGTTTTTTACGCAACTTTCACGTTTAATTAAAAATTTGAGAAAAAAATCAATGAACACTTAAGAGCATCTAGGTTGAAACAACCATATAAGTCAAAATATGCAAAAAACCTCACTCTTACACACCAATGACATCAAAATACACATTTGTAATAAAAAACAAAATTTGGATTTTCTTGAAAAACTTGAAATAAAAAGACATCTAGCAGATTCACAATTTAAAGTTGTCAATGAACAAATAAATCTTGGAAGTTCTCCAATATTAAACTGTTTGCTTTGATTGAGTTTTCATTTTATACATAGATAAGACATAATTGTAACACAAATATATTAAGTTATTGTAAATATCAGCAGGATATAGTTGTTTTCCTGGTTTTTCTATATCAATGCACAGTTTTACTGATCTTAGAGGGAGGTACAGATAAGCCCTTAGGGCTTATAACATCTAGGCTTTAATATTGTTATATCTTATTACTTCCATACTTGATCTAGCCTTAATACTATTTTACCAACATCAGATACTTAACTACAAGCAAACAAAATGTAACTTTAATATGACGATGCTAATTCTAGCGAGACATATGTCATTATAATTAAAAACTTAAAAGTTTTTAATTAAACGTAGAAGTTGCGTAAAAAACAAAGAGTTTTTTATTATTTTTTATTATTCATAATAAGTTGAACTTCCAAAAAGTAAGAGTCAGTATAATAAATTTAAGTTACCGATTATTACAGATATACAATTGATCTGACAACAATGCATAAAAATTTGAATTTCTCGCGCAGAAATGAAGTAAATTTGGTGCTTTTTTGAATGCGCAGAGTCCTGCGCGACCGAACCGTTTTAAGTATTAACCCCGTCTTCAAATTTACCAAAAACTACACAAATTATATATGGCTCTGCTACTTTGCAATCGCCAGATAAATTAATTGTTTATAACACAAATTTTTAACAGATATTATTTTGATGTTATATACTCACTTTTCTCCCTTTCGGCCACTAACACAACCATGAACAGCACAAAACTTTCCCATTTCTTTTTATTAAAAGTAATTTTAAATAAATTAATATCATATATTATTTATTTTGGTAAAGCTGCAGAATTTGTACCCAGACCACAGATATAGACAATATAGATCGGAAATGTCATTTTTATAAAAAGAGAGGTTATGCGACTGCGCATTGAAACGTACAGAGCAGGATTTGTTAAAAATTTAAATCTTAACTTGAATTTAATAAATTTAATGTATAAAGCATTTTGAGCACAGATTAATAACGCCAAATAACTAATTTACAATAAATAATAAAAATTTCAATTGACACAAATGAAAGATGACACATCTGGCATACGCTTCAAAACGATAAAAGAGCAAATGCGCATGAGCATAAACCTCTTAATTTCAATCGCATGGTGTGTGTATTTTTAGGATTTCGACTAATGGTTATTTCCGATCTAGATTGTCTATATCTGTGACCCAGACAGAACGCGCTTTTAAAGTCAGATTGACTATGGCGAGCGCTGTTGCCAACTCTCGCGTTCAAATTTACGGTGGCTAGAATTTGTTTACTTGGACAACTTGAAGTGTTTTAAACGAGTAGTATTATCTAGGTACTATAACTTCATAGAATAAGAATTATAGTTGGAATAGTTCAAATTTTAATGTATCATGTTTAACAAACTTTTGAAGAATTCTGAATAAGGTCTTAATCTATGTACAAAAATGATGAATGATATTATTTGTTAATACGTTTATACAGAAAAACCTTAAATTTTATAAACTAATAGGTATATTGAAAATCAAATGTTACGTTTTTATTATTTTTACTTTTTTTTGTACAATAAACATTGTTACATTTATTTTGTTTTTTTTTGTAGACCCTTATATTAAAATTCAGTTACTATAACTAAGGTGCAGTAAACAGATATCATCCGCATCTTTTTGTCCAAATTTTCTTTTAAATTCATAAATTGAATTATTACAATTAAAGACTTTTGAGTACTTACATTATATTTTCCGATGTACATATTGGTTAATATGGAATTAGATTGGCATATGAAACCAAATGATTACTTAAAGCTATTGTGGAAGGTTCACACAGTAAAAATCGGACATTTTAACCTATTTTAACGAGTTTCTTACTCTGAAGAGTATACTGGAGTATACTGAATATTTTGTAACGTTTTTCAAATACACATATGGAAAAATCTCTGATTTTAATACAATAAATTCATTCAATACAGTTTTAAAACTTTTCTTGTTTTTAAAAGACTATTAAAATATTTTGTAGCCTATTAGAGAATCTATTATTTTGTTTTTAACTTTGCTTTAAATATTACATTACAACTTGGCTTATAATTAACACTAAAATCCAAATAACTTAATCTTTTAACAGTTTTGAACATACATATACTTACTTAAAATAAAGTATTTTCAAATAGAAATTCTAACCAAAATGTTTGTTTACAAAACCTTTTATCTAACACGTGAATTTAGGCTCAATGGACAGAACATGATAATCAGTATAACCGTATTTTTAAGGCTATATTTTGTGGTATTTCAGTATTTTACAAGTTTCCGATTGTTACAGATATGCAATGGGTCTGGCAACAATGCATGCAACTTTGAATTTCTCGCGCAGAATTCAGGACCCCTATTCTGTAACTTGTGAGAGTTCTCGTGTACGACTAATCATCGGTCTGAGTACTCTCTCAATCATCGCTCACAATCATGATCACAGATTACCTAAAAAGCCCTATTCAGGATAGATCGGCAAGTCAACTACTTTTTGCTCAACGTTGCCAAGTTTAACCATCACATTTGAACTATTTATTAAGTACTTTAGGTTTGTAAAATATAAACAGCCACCGGGCTGAGAAAAATAATTGTTTTGGCGGGCTTGCAAAAGCGGTGTTAGCTCATCTAAAAGAGCTACAAAACAATCTTTACTCAGCCGAAAATGTTTAATAAAATTAAAATCGGACAATCTCAAGAAAGGGTCCTGACGTTGAAAATACAGGCGAGGTATATTATTTGCCGTTTGTTCTTCCGCATCTTCAAGATCATTTATTAGCATTTGCATTACTAAAGCATCATCATCCATTTTAAAAACACTTTATAACCCCAAAAACAATAACACACTGGCAGAAAATTGACACTAATAAAACAACCAAAAGACTAACAAAAACCAAATAATCAACAATGAACCAAACAAAAACTCTAGCAATAACAAATCATGAAAAATAAAAAATATGAAGAACACTTGTATTGAAAAATCCCATGTAATGTCTGTCATGAGACAACACCCATTGTGCGCAAGTCCACTCCACTCTCTCAAAATGTATCAATTCTCTTGGTTTTACCCCAGTAGAGTACTCGCGTAGAGGAGCATTCTCTTAGAAAGTGAATACGGATTTTATAATTTTAGGGGAGTGACTTGCGCAGTAAAGCTAAATTGTGAGAGAGCTCTCCTACACGAGCATTCACACGGTTAGTGAAAAGGGCCCCAGATCAGTTTGTGACTTTTTTCAATGCGTACAAACCTGCGCATATTGTTCATTTTTGTAGGAACAAACCCTGCAGTAGGACCATTTGATTTTTATATAAAAGCCTTTTTTATCGTTTCTCGAAATTTTTAAAAACAGTGAAATATATATGGTTCAAATCAAACAACTTTAAACGCACGTCAGAGATTTCTTGACACAACCAAGTTAACACTGTTGCCAAGTGAAAATAAAATCACGAAATATACATTTATCTACTCTACCTCATATTATGTATCAATTTTTAGTTCGTGAAAACTGTCATTATAGACAGCAGTGCGTGAAGGATTAAAAGTGTGCGTGAAGTAACAATGTATTTTAAATGGGATTTACTTTTTCGAACTGTTTTTGACACTCCTTCATATAATCAAATATCCTAAGCATACGCGTTGTCATGGTGTTGCTATGAGAGAATTAAATTTCAACAAAAGTCATTCTGTAGTTTAAATTTTCAAATTTGAATTTGTAATTATTTTTTATTTGTTTATCGTAGATAAAATATTGTATGAAACTGTGCGTAAAGTGCTTTTTGCGCACTTACGCGATATATAGCACTCGCTTCGCTCGTGCTCTAAACATCGCGTGCGTGCGCAAAAAGCATACTTCACGAACTGTTTCATAAATAACTATTTTTAAACCACAACAATTAACTACTAATTAAAGTAAATGGCGGGCGGTGAAGTATTTTTTTATTTATACCAAGTTAGTAATACACAAACTTTTATAAGCATAAGAATATTTAATATTAACAAAATATTTAATTTAATACATAAATTATAACTTTACCAATCCAATCAAAATGTTTTTAAATTCATAATTTATAAATACTTTGCTCTGTTGTAACTTGCTAGGAACTTTCACTAGCTCCGTATTATTTGTATTTCTGGAAGGTGCTTCCTTAAAAAAAATAATGGTCTATATAAATAACAATAAGTGTGTAATAACTTACTTATGCCCTCCTTACATAATATTGTAACGGGATAACCGTAAAGGAAGGGACCTTAATTTAAAATATTGTTATTGATAGTTGATTTTTAGAAACTTTTAAAAAAACACTGACTAGATTAAAGAATGTTTCTAGAAAATTCTAGAAACTTCTAAACACACTGACTAGATTAAATAATATTTCTAGAAAGTTCCAGAATGTTCATTTGTAGTATATAAGGGGATGTATGGGCAGTTAACGGCAATTCAATTTTAAATAGTTTATTGTATTGTCAAGCAGTTTAGACGTTATCCAGCAGAGTTCTGTGTATCTTAACAATTTTGTAAATAAAAATTGTGTTAAAAGTCCCCATAAGTGTTTCAAATTGGTGTCAGGTGTGGGGTGAAGATACAAGATTGCCTGGAAAGAGGATAAATGAACTTTTGGTGACTGAGCTCAGAAGAGAGCTCGAAGAATTAGAGTTGGAAACTACTGGGATCAAATCCGTATTGTTAAGAAGGCTCAGTGAATACTACGTAAATAATAATTTGGACCCTGACGCTGTGGAGTTTGAAGACCCAGTTCAAAAAGCAAATTCTGAACTAACTCAACAACTTTCCCGGCTGCAAGAGGAGCTATCAGGACGAATGACGAGCCAGCAAGAGGAGCTATCCAGTCAGATAAAGAGCCAGCGCAAAGATATGTCCCAGCTGTCACAACGAATGACGAACCAACAAGAGGAGTTATCCAGTCAGATGAAGAGCCAGCAAGAGGAGTTATCCAGTTAGATAATGAGCCAGCTATCACAACGGATGTCTACCCTATCAGAAGAGTTATCCAGTTCGTTCTCTCAGCAAATATCGCATCTGCGCTCCGAAATGTGCACTCTTCGAGATGAGCAAAATAAGAAAAAATGTCCAACTTAAATCAGCAAGTGGACAAATTGAATCAGCAAGTGGACAACATGAATCAGCAAGTGGACAACATGAATCAGCAAGCAGACAACATGAATCAGCAAGTTGCCAACATGCGAGACGAGCACAATCAGCAAGTTGCCAACTTGCGAAACGAGATCAACTAGCAAATGCAGTCCGAAATAAGGAAGCTTCAACAAGAACAGGAAGCTTGTCGTCAAAACCAGCCCATCCACCACGGCGACGGAGATTCAGAAAGGATGGAGACCTGCCACGTAGACATTGACCGACAAGGAAACGGTGAGGCTACGCAAGTACGAACTACGATAAAATTCCCGACCTTCGACGGGAAGACTTCCTGGCCAAAGTACCTGAAACAATTCGACGCAGCGGCCAGAGCGAATGGATGGTCATCCCAGGAGAAGGCATTGTCTCTATTCTAGCTCTGCGAGGCGAGGCTTTAGACGTCTTGCAATCATTGACACCGGATGAAGCTGACAACTTCGAGTTATTGGTCAATCGTCTAGAGATGCGTTATGGTCAAACTCATCTACAACCGGTGTACCGAATGCAGTTAATGAGCCGAAAGCAGAAAAATGGAGAGACTATCCAGCAATTTTAGGCGGAAGTAGCAAGAATGGTACGACTTGCGTATTCAAATGCAGCGGAGGATTTCCTGGAGTACCTGGCAATCCAAACCTTCACCGATGGTCTTTGAGACGTTGAGTTGCAGTGGGCTGTACGGTTGCCGCGGCCGAAGTCTCTTGTGGACGCCTTGACCATTGCCCTGGAGTTTGAGGCGGCGACGGAGGCCTTACGTGGAGTTGCTCGACTACCCACATAGCAAGGTGACGTAACGTTGACGTGAATGAAACGTCACGTTTTACGTCAAAATCACCACGGTAGTGACGAGAAAATCACGTGCTGAAGACGGCAATATGTCACAGATATTTGACGTCATTATGTGACGTAGAAAAGGCGTCACCTTTTACGTCAAATTATCACTGATTTGAAACCTAAATTTACGTCTTTATGACGACAGTATCTTCGATAATCGACGTCATTAAAAAAAGTAAAATATTTATTTGAGTAAAATAGATAATGCTGAAACTCCCAATTAAACCACCGTTTTGTAGTTCCATGCACCGCTTCTATGAAGAATTTGTGAATTTAATATATCAAGCCAACTTCTACACGGGGAAAACCTTGTCCTTGTCTATCGTCAAAGTTGTAAAATAAAGCTCTTAAAAAAGAGCACGTGTATCATAACTTGTATTCTTTGACTTTGAAGTAGCTATTACATGAAGTAAGTTGGAAGTTAGTGTTCCTCTGAACACCTATAGTGGCCGATATTATCGTTTTTACCAAACAACTTGGACGTTACCGGAAATATTGGCTAACCGAAGCTTTCTATAAGTTAAAACACTACAGCAGAAGCAGGTTATACAATAATTGGTATCAAATGTATTAAGCCATTTCCCACATCTATATTTATATGAAAACTGGATAATTAAACAAAAGTTCAAGTTCAAACATAAGTATATTCTTTATTAAAAACAAAGTTATACAAAATCCAACTTTTTACGACAATCTTAATATTTTTTATTTTATATAAAAAAATCATTTTTAAGAACTAAAGAAACAATTACCTACACAATTATATTACTAAAGATCCTATGAGCTTCTCCAATTAATATTCTTTTCCTTGGACCCTTAATTAATTGTATTAATAATCAGATTTGCAGGTAGGACAGAAAAAAAAAGTATCACCTAAAAATGAAACACCCTAGTATGATATATTACAGTAAAGGATTACATTTTAGCTGAATTATTTCAATTAAAAATAAATCTTACTTTGTTGTGCCTGAGCCTTGATTTCTGATGACGAGTCACTGTCTTCTTCACTTTCAGACAAATTTCGATTCGGTTTCCTAGGCCTTTTCATTGGTAAAATCTCCTCAATATCTGTGGCAATATCGGAAGTATCTCCTGTTCTTTTCAATTTTATTGTAGCCTTTTGAAAATTATCTACAACAAAAAAAAAGGAAATTTACATATCAACTATCTTACTTCGAATTTCTTCTCTACATTCTTTGATACACAAAAATAGATATGGACCGTGGAAGCAGACTCTCTGAAAAAAGCCACCCTATATTTGTATAATAAAAATCTAGCAAACTAAAATGAAAAAATTTCATCCAACTTACTTCCTGAAAAAACGTTTTTATTTAATATTTTATACAGGCACCATTGCTCGTTCGGAGTTTCTCCCTTCTTAAGACTTCTAACAAAAACATCCTGCTGTTTATGAGGTGGCCACCAAACTTCCTTTTTGTGAGGCGTCGGCCATTTTTCATTTACTAATGATATAGATCCCCCATTAGGTTCGGCAAATTCAACACCGTAAAACATCTTTTTTCACTTTTAACGCGGTAACCAGCACAAAAACACTATACCAAAAAACAAAATAATCGATTATAACAACAAAAAGTTTTAATTCAGCATTTAAGACTGTAGAAAAACCGCGTGCTTTATTCAGCTTTCTAAAATGGCAAATGGCATGATCCATACATGGTCGACCGTCGCGTCGGTCAGTTAAAAGTGTTAAAACGTACTCGGTCACGGGACTGCAAACATGCACAGTTGCCCTCGCTCACAGCGCTTGGAAGAGTAGTGGGCTTATAACTTTCCGCGGATAGAATCCGCGCCATTTAAACTTTTTTTTCTTATTTTGTTGTGACTTTTTTCCCGTCTAAATAAATTAGTTATTTTCCTTGCCCTTTTCCATAAACTTCAGTCATTTCCCTTCCCCTCATAAAAAGAATACCCTGTGATTTTTTAAGGAATATAGGTACAATGCAAATTGACCCTTTATTTTTACATGGAGAGCCTCCGTCGTGCTTTTTTACAACAACTATAAAGTCATTGAAACCACGTGATAGTGACGTAATATTTTGACCAGATTAAGGTTAATCCAAATTCGAGTTCAAAATGACGTTAGTTTGACGTCCCCTTTTGGGACCTTGAATGACATCGACGTGTTT
Organism: Altica lythri; assembly: GCA_964028335.1. Lineage (NCBI taxonomy): Eukaryota > Metazoa > Arthropoda > Insecta > Coleoptera > Chrysomelidae > Altica > Altica lythri. The sequence goes on along the minus strand of OZ034805.1, from coordinate 767,924 downwards.
GACCTGATTTCAACGTGACCTTGACGTATTTTGACGTCACCTTGTTAGCTGGGTAAGGGAAGTCACCGGTAACTACGACCATGCCGTTCATTCCGTTAGCGACGTCAAAGCGGTAGTAGAGAGGTTAATAAAGTTGTCTCCAAAAAGAAGGCGCCCAGTGAGATGCTGGAACTGCAAAGAACTAGGCCATATAAGAACTACTTGCCTCCAAAAAGAAAAATCTTCTGCTAAAGTACCCCAGCAGCAGGAAAACTGGAACGGGTCGACTCCTGGAGGGCGAAATCGACCCCAAACATTCCCGAAGCCCCTCACACCATTAAATTGGCAACTATGCGACATCACGTGGACAGCTTATATGTAGATGGCCTCATTGATGGGAAGAACTTTAGCATGCTGGTAGACACTGGAGCTACGAAAACTATCGTTCGACCATCAATCGTTATGCGAAAGAAGATGTGACCTACCAGTTGGAGACTGCGTACCGCTACCGGAGATTCTGCTAGAGTCTACGGTGAGATACAGGTGATGCTACAGTTTGGTTCAACTTCTCTTGTTCACTCGGTGCTGGTGGCTGACGTTGATGAAGATGTTGTTCTGGGCATGGATGTTATGCTCCACTGTGGTTTTCATTTGGATCTTCGCCGACGTATCCTTCGTACTGGTAATGAAGAAATATTTCTGCACCGAAAACAAGTTGACAACGCTAAGCTAATCGATGATATCGAACTTCCGGCAAGCTGCGAATGTGTCGTGACAGCGCGGTTGGATGGACTGGAGCCAGATGGTGCCCCAGCCATGATAGAGCCGAAGAACCATGACCATGAATTGGGAAAAGGACTCCTTGTGGGTAAGACTCTTGTTAGATCCGCCAAAGCGGTACCCATCCGAGTTATCAACTTGAACGATCATCCAGTTTTTTTCCGAAAGGACACGGAAATGGGAAGTTTAGAACCAGTAACGGCCATAATTCACAAGGTAAACGTTACGAAAACAGATAAGACCAACGGAATTAATGACAAAATTAGATCCCTCTTTGTAAAAATTAGAAAAGAAACAGGTAAGAGATCTACTTTACCATTATAAACCTGTATTTGGTTCTAAAAGTAAACTGGGAAGAACTCATGTTGTACAACATAGAATTGACACTGGTGATGCACGTCCGATTCGAAAGGTACTCCGAAGGATGCCTCAAGTTAAGAGGGAAGAAGCAGACAGAGCCCGTAAAGAAATGATTTAAAATGGCATAGTCGAACCATCCAGTAGTCCGTGGGCTTCTCCTGTGGTATTAGTGAGAACGAAAGACGGATCCATGCGGTTTTCTGTCGACTATCGAAAGCTAAATGATGTCACTAAGAAGGACAGTTATCCTCTGCCAAGGATTGATGTTGCCCTCGACGCTTTGGCGGGTTCTACTGTGTTTTCTACCTTGGACCTCAAAAGCGGATACTGGCAAGTTAAAATGAATCCTGCAGACAAAGAAAAGGCTGCCTTTAGCAGTGGATCAGGGTTGTGGCAATTCACGGTCCTTCCGTTTGGCCTCTGTAATGCTCCTGCGACGTTTGAACGGCTAATGGACAACATCCTGCGGGGTTTGTCATGGGAAACTTGTCTAGTTTATTTAGACGACATCATCATAATGGGCAAGACCTTTAAGGAACATTTATCTAACCTGGAAGAAGTCTTTAAAAGATTACAGAACGCTAATCTAACATTGAATGTTAAGAAATGCCACTTGTTCCAGAGACAGGTCAACTATTTAGGACATAATGTAAGCAAGGATGGCGTTAATGTTGACCCCGCTAAGATACAAGCCGTTCAGGAATGGCCAATCCCTATCGACAAACATCAGCTCCGGAGTCTTTTGGGTCTTTGTTCCTATTACCGACGATATGTCAAGAATTTTGGAGACATCGCCAAACCCTTGACACGTTTGACAGAACAAGATAAGTCCTTCTGTTGGGATTAGGAATGTCAAGAGGCGTTTCAAATATTGAAGAAACAGCTTACATCAGCACCTGTTCTTGCTTATCCAGTTCCTAAAGGTAAGCTTATTCTGGACACCGACGCCAGCAATGTGGGAATTGGAGCCGTCTTGTCACAGCTACAAGATGGTAAGGAAAGAGTGGTTGGTTACTTCAGCAAAACTTTATCGAAAGCTGAAAAGAACTACTGTGTAACTCGGAGGGAACTGTTAGCAGTTGTAAAATCCGTCGAACACTTTTATAAATATCTGTATGGCAGAAAATTCCTGATCAGAACAGACCATGCTAGTTTAAAGTGGTTAGTTAGCTTTAGGAACCCAGAAGGACAGATAGCAAGATGGCTCGAAAAACTGCAGGAATATGATGTTGAAATCGAGCACAGACCTGGAACAAGACATCGTAATGCTGATGCACTTTTCAGAAGACCATGTCGACCTGATTGCCCCCATTTTACCCGTATGGAGCAGAACGAGGAAAAACTTGCCTTAGTTAAGGTTGTGCCAGAAGACGAGAGCTCTATGCTGGAGGGGCAACAAGAAAACGATCCCGTTTTGAGAAAGATTCGGGAGTGAAAGAGAATGGACCGTCGTCCGTTGTGGAGAGAGATATCCTCATCCTCTCCTGCTTTAAAAGCATACTGGTCCCAATGGAACTCTTTAATTTTGGACGGTGGGCTCGTTAAAAGACTTGTAGAAAATTCCAAGGGCAGAGAAACAAGGAAACAAATAGTGGTCCCAAGAAATGCTGTACCAGAAATTTTAAAACAGATGCATAATGATAGTTCTGGAGGACATCTGGGTATCACGAAAACGCTGCAAAAGATCCGAGATAGATTTTACTGGGTATATTGCACTAATGTTAAAGATTGGTGTCGTAAATACACTACATGTGCTGCCAGTAACGGTCCGCACCGAAAACCGAAGGCGGAAATGCAGCAATACCTGGTTGGAAGTCCTTTTGAAAGAATCTCAGTAGATGTATTGGGGCCACTTCCACAGACCGATGTAGGAAACAAGTACATCTTTGTTGTCATGGACTACTTCACTAAATGGGTTGAAGCCTATGCAGTTCCCAATTAGGAAGCCACCACTTTAGCAGATATATTAGTTAAAGAATTCGTAAGCCGATTTGGGGTACCACTAGAATTACATTCAGACCAAGGGAGAAATTTTGAGAGCAAGCTGTTTCAAGAAGTTTGCCAAAGATTAGGCATCCACAAAACGAGAACCACAGCGATGCACCCTCAGTCTAATGGAATGGTGGAACGAATGAACCGGACTATAACCAACTATCTGTCAAAAGTGGTGTCAGAATGTCAGATGGATTGGGATCGACATATTCCACTATTTCTAATGGCAATTCGATCGGGCATTAACGAATCAACTGGCCAAACGCCTGCGAAGGTCCTGTTCGGTAGAGAAATGAGGCTACCATCTGACTTGATGTTTGGTTGTAAACCTGGTGAAGAAGTGGCCCGTGAACAATATGTAGTCGATCTTCAGAATCGAATGGAGAATATACACAACCTAGTGCGTGGAAAACTTCAATTATCTAGTGATCGGATGAAGAGGTACTATGACACACGGACAATGGAAAAGAGTAACCAAGTTGAAGATTTAGTCTGGCTCTATAACCTCCGACGGCGTCTAGGTGTTTGTCCCAAATTACAGAAGAACTGGGAAGGTCGATACACCGTCAAGAAGAAGATTAACGATGTCATTTATCGGATCGTAAAAATTCCCAGAGGGAAACCCGTCGTGGTCCATCATGATCGTTTGGCGCCTTACCAGGGAAACCACAGTGGAGATGCGCAGCAACTCCAAGGAGATGGTTTGGCTGGCTCAGGGAGTGTGCGGGATTCCGATTTAGGAAATAACATTCCAGGAGGAATGAATCTAAGGAGGGGGCAGTGTAACGGGATAACCGTAAAGGAAGGGACCTTAATTTAAAATATTGTTATTGACAGTTGATTTTAAGAAACTTTTAAAAAAACACTGACTAGATTAAAGAATGTTTCTAGAAAATTCTAGAAACTTCTAAACACACTGACTAGATTAAATAATGTTTCTAGAAAGTTCCAGAATGTTCATTTGTAGTATATAAGGGGATGTATGGGCAGTTAACGGCAGTTCAAGTTCAAATAGTTTATTTTATTATCAAGCAGTTTAGACGTTATCTAGCAGAGTTCTGTGTATGTTAACAATTTTGTAAATAAAAATTGTGTTAAAGTTCCCATAAGTGTTTCAATATCATTAATCGCTTTCAGCTAAGCTGCTGGAATCACTGTCCTCGTTTGGATCAATTATAACTGGAAGAATTTCCATTAAATATACTATGGTATGGAGGGAGATGTAATACCTGGTGACCATACTGTTGGGCCAAATCATAAATTAGGTATTTTGGGGGCCGTTTATTCTAAAAAGGACATTTATATAAACCTATATTAATCTGATTATTGTATTTACTGTGCCACAGTATGTAAAAGTTTACTTTTAAACATCATGTCATTAAAAGGTAATTTATTGTTTGTCAACCATTCTCTTATGTTACCCTTATTCCATGAAGTATTAGGAATTTTATTTAATAACATGCTATGGTAAGGAGCATTATCCATTATTATTAAGGATGGTTCAGATAAATTTTTTAATAGTTGATTTTTAAACCATAACACAAAATTTGTCTGATTCATCTCCCCATGATAATCCATCATGTTGGTTTTTGAGCAAAATATTGCCTCGGCACCTTTAATAAAGCCATTTACATTACCAGCATGGAGAATGACGTATCTACAAAAAATATTTATTTTAACATCAACATTTATCATTTGTTATCAAATGTCCCACCTTTTGCCATCGGTTTTAAGAGATTTTACACTTTTCTTGCTAAGATATTGCCAAAAACCACTTACAGAACCATTTTGGAAAATCCACGTTTCATCTATAAAAACGAATTGATACATTCCTGCAAGTTATGTTTTGTAGAGGTCCAAAGTGTTTTTTAAAAAAACTTGAAAAAACTTTATTTTTGTATAATGAATTTCTAAATAAACTACTGTGTTCGGCAATAGCTAAATAGAGATTGAGATTTATTATAATATTTTACAAAGTTGATTATAAAATGACATCACATTAATGAATAAACAATAAAAGATATGAAATGCAAGTAAGCGGTTTTATATAATCATAAGTGTTTTTAATATATTTATATAGGGTATCACATATATAACTCTTCCACCCTTAGAGAGAAATCCTAGGGGCAACAATAGGATTTCTAAGTTCCATGTCTCGGGGGTCGACGTATTCATTATCTTCATTTGGGGTTGGCTGACGAAATTTCTTCCTGTATATCTTCAAACTAAGTATTAAACTGAATATTATTAAGCAGAAATACAATATTATTGTCCATACACTAATTTCTTGAATTTTAAAATGTTTTTCAATACTTTCCAAATTTTCACTTTGAATTTGTATAGTCTTTTACTGTTTTAATTTCGTCAAGGTTTATACTTTCTAGTTTTAATGGTTTCACTTTTATAACCGTGTTTTCCATTGTAGGGAAATTAAAGCCTATTTTTGGTAGATCAATAATTCTGAATTTATTTTTTGAAGTTTGATAGGTACGAAGTTTTAAATCTTTAAGGCAGATGGAACAAGATATTTTTAATTTATTATCAGTCTTCATTGGTTCTTCTGATGAAACAATCAAGGTTTATGTCCATGATTCTAATTCGACTGAGATTAAAATGGGGTTAGAAAGGCTCTCTTCAAGTATCAGTAAGATATCAAATCAAGTGTGCAACCTTAACAATAAAATAAACATACCAACAAAAAATGAAGTAAAGAAAAATGAAATAAAGAAAAATACTTTGTATGCCACTTCAGCCACCCAAACAGATGAGGTCCAAGATTCCCAAGTAATCCCAGAGAAAATTTTAAAACCCACAGAAGAAAAATCGCATTTTGTAGCGACCCAAACAGATGAGGTCAAAGGTTCCCAAGTAATTCCAGAAAAAAGTTCAAAACCTATAAAAGAAAAATGGCATTATGTAGTTGTTAGCAACTTAACACCAGAATATACACCTATACAAGTGGTTCATTTCATTAAAGAGAAATTGGGGTTTAAAGAGTTTATTAGATGTTACGCCCTGCTTAAGGAAAATAGTACTGCAAATGGTTCAACATTCAAAATAGGTATGAAATCTAAAGCCACTATTAACCTATTATTTAATAAAGCAATTTGGCCACCTAACGTCTGCATTAAATGGTCTATTGAATCCACATGTTCCGAATCATTGAGTTTAGCGGCGCCTCCTCCTGAGTCATACAGTAAAAGGTGCAAAAACATCACAAACCCAGTCAGACTGATAAATCCATGTACCATTTCAAACAACATCTCAAAAGAAGAGGACAACATAAACTTAAATGTATTTTCAGACAAGCATGCCATTGAACTTAGCAAAACTAACACAAAAACTCATGCCAATGTCAATTTCATTAAGAGTAATGTGTCAGAACCTACCACAAATCTGGATCCTTTGACCCCACCGAAGGTTAGACTTACTAAGAACTCAGACAGTAGATACCTTCTTGCAAGATTAAGAGAACCTGAAATGCTGAAAGCCATTAAGCTACATCTCGCTTATTTGCAGGACCAGCCCTGTATGTTATGAGGGGTTTACCAATACAGGCGTCAAACTCTTTTTGGCTTCAGAAGGACTTCCTACTAACACTGAAGATCTAAGAAAAATATTTTTAGAATTTCATGATGATTATGGAATTGGTCCAGCTGAGGTGGAAGCTGACCTATCTACATATAGGTCCTTCATTGCTTCTGTTAGGATTATTCATCAGCAAAGATCAAGGGAATGCCACCTGAACTACTTTTCCGCTGTTTCTCCTAAACGAAATTTTTAAATAATTCGACGTGTTCTGAGGATCTAGAATCCTCTAATTCTCTTAACGATGTCAACTTTAGCATGGTTCATATTAATATACGTTCATTAAGATATAAAATAGATGAATTATTTTTATTTCTAGAGGAATTAGGATTTCCCCCGTTAGTTGCAATTACTGAACACTGGCTTGAAGCTAATGAGCCCTTTTTTATAAATAAGTATACCACAATTGCTAGATACAACCGTACAAGTTCAGCTTGCGGTGGAACCCTAATTCTTTCTATAAATAATGATTACACACCGGTAACTAAATATGACTATCTGCTGGGTGAAGGCTTTTTTGAGTTTTCTTTAGTTTATAATAAGACACTCAATCTGTACACACTTTGCATTTACAGATCACCTTGCTCTGATACTGAACAATTTTTCCAGAATCTGCTAAATTTGTTAGATTCGCTGCCCATTGAAAGCAGAAAAATTATATGTGGTGATTTTAACATTGACTACGCTACTGTTTGTGCTGCCCAACTCTTTCTGGTAACTATATTTGAATCCCATGGTCTCTCAATGCACGTCAATTCTCCAACAAGAATCACAAAAACATCTTCTACCATACTTGATTATGTTGTTTCAGATTTCTCACTTCCTGATGTTCAATCTACAGTTATTAGTGCGGGGCTTTCTGATCACGAAGCAGTATACCCTAAGTTTCGCATTCTAAACGTACCTTCCGCGAAACCTCGACGTTTAGGTAGGATTTTTTCCTCTCAAAATTTCCGTAAATTCCAAAATTTATGTTCGACTTCTGACTGGAATTTTTCTTCTAGTGACATTGACAGTAACTTCAGCAAATTTTTAATTAAATTAGTAGCTAACTTTAATAAGGCATTTCCTTTAATAACCATTAGGCCAAAACATCATAAACCTTGGACAACTAAAGGTATCCGCATCTCAGCCAAAAATATGCGTGCATTACTAAATATTAAAAAATTTACTGACAGCGTCTCAGTGATCGAATATATTAACAAATACAGAGCAACTTACCTAAAATTAATCAAAATAGCAAAAAAAACATACTATCAAAATCGTCTAGTAAACTCCAAAAATGCTTCAAAAGAAACTTGGTCTATAATAAACGACCTTCGAAATAAAAGTAATACGACGGATCATACTTTTTCCTTTCCCAACCCTGAGAATTTAAATGATTACTTTATTAATGTTAGTAAAAATTTAACGTCAAATATTTTGCCACAAAACGATCCTATTTCCTACCTCCCCAACTCAAAAAATATCGTTGCTACATTCTGTATAAGACCGGTTGATAAATCTGAACTAATGCAAACAATCAAAAGTATTAAAAGCAAATCGTCCTGTGGTACCGATGGACTATCAGCAAAAATTTGTCACGTGCAGAAATCGGCGTCAATATATTTAAAAGTTAAGTTAATGTTTCAGCGCGATTGTTAGCCTCTTAACAAGGTTCTGGTCACCGCCGTTTGCCTTGACTAGTAGCGAGAGTATTTCTAGTGTTTAAACCGATAATGAGCGGCGCTTTTACTGTTTAAGCTAATAACAAAAATTTTGAATTAACTAAATAAGTGCATCGATTCCTTTTAATATTAATAATACATTTAGCTTAATGAATTCGATTTAATTTTAACATCATTTCGGAAATCAAATTAATATCTAGCAAGCCGTTTTTGCACAACGGAACACACTATTTCCCCTTCTATACTCACAAGTGTCATTGCGGGAAGTTATGCGTGGATTAGCGTGATGTTGGCTTCCTTTTATATTTCAACAATTGTACGAACACATTAGTGCTTTTATCGAATTAAGCAACGCCATTTTGTGAAGTTGAAAGTTCTCTTGGCAATATTCAAGCCATCCTTATGGGTTTTTGAATTTCACTTCAATATATTTTATCTAAGCCTCATTTTTGGTTATTCCTTTGTGATATTTTTGAGTAGGCGTATAGATAACTCCATATTTTTGGGATTTAATTAAATGGTGCTTTCTTCGGTAAGTTATACCTCATGCATAATTATATAATGCCTTTTCTTGACACCGTCATTCGATTATAGTGTGATTGCTAAGGAGTTCGTTACGAAGAAGCGTGGACATCCGATTAAGAATCGAAATTTGCTATAGGTTGTTAGCGAAATAACATCGCAGATTGACTGCTAACCCCTAATCTTAATATAACAGGGTAAGTGTTTACCTGTGTTTATTCAATAAAATCGTAAATTATCATCCATATAATAGCTACACGTACATACCTAAATATTACGTTAAATTTTGGTATTTTGTTAATATTAGATCTATCGTTTTCTTTTATGATTAAATTCATTTTGTGTAATTAAATTTATCAGTCATAAATAAACCCGACTAAATTACTAATTTTAAGTTTTAATGGTTATTATTAATTTTTATATAAACTGTTGTAAATAATTTTGGAATCAGGTGCAATGATTATTTTTTGTAATATGCTTAACCTGTTTTAACTATAATTTAATCTATAAATTTTGAATTTAAATATATTTCATTGTGTTCCTTTATTTTATATCGTATTTTTTTTTGTAAATTGGATTTCTAAATTGTAAATTGTATAATGACACACGTGCATCTGATATAATTGATTCATTTACATATTAATTTCATCAATAATTCTGTTATTGTTTATTATTATGTTTGGTATACCTTTAGATTCTGTTATCAGTAATTTAATCTTTTATTTTTTTTTTTGTAATAAGTAGAGTCAACATTTGTAAATTAACGTTTCTTTCTTAAATAATTTAACTTTGGAATTTTTGGCTAATGCGCTTTTTTCGACTAGGGTTTTTGGTCCTGGCTGAAATTGTTTTTGGTTCTGGCTGAAATTATTTTTGGTCCTGGCTGAAATTATTTTTGGTATTGGCTGAACTTTATTTTTGGACCTGGCAAGTGTATTGTAGATCAGCTCACTACTGAGGAATCAACACCGAGCCTCACCATCCACAGAGCAGCAGGCTATTAACGAAAGCCTCACTACAGATCTGCGAATAAACAGATAAGCCAAAAATTTAATTTTAAGTTAAGTCATTGTAAAGAGTTGGCCTAACCTTTTTAAATATTGTTTATTTTATAGGATTTATTAATTTCGAATCTTTATTATTGCGCTGGGTGATCACTCAATATTAAAACTGCCAAGTTCTTGGCATTATTTGCTGATATTATTATTTATTAACTTTCTTGTTTGATTATATATTTATATATCTTGTAAACTACACTGTTGGGTTTATTTTCGTTAATATAATTGATAGATCTAACTTTGTGTCTTACTCAGATCATCACCCACTCACCATATTTGTTACTCAATCAATTTTTCTTTTTAATTAAGATTCTTAAATTCATTATTTATCTCCAGTAAGATAGGTCAGTGCCTGGAACATCAGGGGTTTCCGATTTAAACCGTTAAAATCGGTGGCGCGACTCACACTTTTGTATATACCCTCTACGGCTGAGCTGGGCACAAATTTGCCAGTAGAGAAACCACTTACCCATCTTAACTGGAGTTGGAGATTTTAATTTAAACCATAAGTTTAATTTTTCAAAATTTGATTTTATATTATTTTTACTAAAAGTACGTGGCAAATTTTTGGCGCCCAACGTGGGATTGTGGATTTTTGAGACCCAAACCTTTTATTTTCCGACCGGGCCATTGGTTGTTGAGTGTCCGGTGGAAAAACCATTTGTTGGGATTTATAGAGGAAATTTTCGGAGTCTATTTGGTAGGAACTTAGGTTTTGTAAACTTATGGTATCTTTCGTTATTTGGATTTAAACTCTTGTTCAACACGACCATCGTCGACTTTTTGTGCCTTGTGGCTGGAGGCCTAAGAATTTCACCACCCGAGGATATTCCAGGCGGGGTGGGTAAAAGTCCCCCAACCTAACTACTTTTTGGGTTCAAGTTTCGTTACACCTTGGGTTGTTTTATTGTTATTCCATCTTACCTATCGTCTTGAATCCAATCTTTTCGACAATCCCATCGTTGATCTCTTTTGCGTGCCTTGTGGCTGGAGGCCTAAGAATTTCACCACCCGAGGATATTCCAGGCGGAGTGGGTAAAAGTCCCCTAACCTTAACACTTCTGGATCCAAGTTTCGTGGTTTATTTCGTCTTGCGCTGTAATGAATAACTTTTACGTTATCTTATATTTACCTTATGTTTAGTTATCTCCTTTACCTGCTTCCGTATCAGTTATCACCGACTTTAGTAGTAACCTCATGGTTTTGGTTTCAATTTTAGTGTATCTATGTCACTTAATTGTGGATTTTTGAGACCCAAACCTATATTTTCCGACTGGACCATTGAATCCTTTTGCGTTTTGGCTTTTAGTTTCGGTTATTAAGTGTCCAGTGGGAAAAACCTAGTTGTGGGATTTGTAGAGGAATTCTCTGAGTCGGATTAGTAAAAATCATATTATTGTCATATCTTATCTTTCGTACTTGGATCCAACACATTATTTTTTTTTTCAACATGACCATCGTTGACTTTAACACTTTAGGATTCAGTTTTGTCGTAACTTTTCTTACCTTATCTTGTCTTATCTTCCGTTCACTGAATCCTCTTCCGTTATTCGTTTTCTTCGTTACTAATTACTTTATTTCTCTTTTCTTTTTTTTCACTCTCTCTGTATCTAATCCCAACTTTTTTTTTCTTCCATCTCCATCTCTTTCAATATCCGGTAAATATATTTACTCCTTTCTTTTTCTTCTCTTTGGTCCTTAATTGCTAGTTGTACTGGTTGTCCCGAGGTTGACTGGAGCCAGATGCCTTTTAGTTTTTTTTTTGGGAGTACTGTTCAACGTTAGGTGTAGGGTTTAATTTATTCTTGCTTTTATTTGTATTTAGGATGTACCCTTCAGGTACACTTCCAAATTGTCACCGGATCCTTCTGATTCGTTTTAGTCTGGTGTGGGCTTTATCACACTGGGTCCCTTCAGGTCCCGGGCTTCGGCCCAAAACTTCCCTCCGCGATTTCTTTGTTTACGGCCTTAGGCTCTGGTGGGTGCCGGGGCTGCACGGGGTGTCGCCTTTAGTGGAACTGCATTGCTTACGCTCCGTCAGTGGGAGGTGGATTGCTCGCCGGCAGGGACCCGAGGGAAAACTGTCACTATGCGGGGGTTCACTACTGCTGTCAGAGTCAGATGACCTTGCAGGGCCTCCCGTGGTAGTCTCGGCAGTACCAGAATCTTTGATACCCTTTAACTTGTCCCTTTTATTTCGTGATATACCGACGGAGGTTTAGAAGAGGAGGAGGCTTGTGAGCGTTGTTAACCGGGTAAGTGGACTTTGTACTCTGTAAGGTGTGAGGTCCAGGGGTGTGTAACCACGACGCGATTGAACATCTTTTCGCGAGGTGGCCCCTGGAAGAGTGCATTGCCTCTGCTCGCCTCGGGGAGCATCGCTCATGGTCCTCTGAAGCGGATAACCGAAGTTGTTTCAGTTTGGTGCAACTTTATTGCACTGGGTGCTTTTGTTCCCGAGCTTAGCTCGAAATCTGTGAAGGTACGTTTGGTTCTGCGACCTTTCTTTTAATTTTATGTTTCTTTTACTTTTGTTGAGTCTTATATGAAGGTATGTATGGTAATTTCTAGCGTGTGCCTATTTCCGAGTTCTTAATCTGTAAGTCATCGTCGAAAATCTTACGAGTAAGCTTTTCTCCTTTCTAAGGGAGGGGGATGTTGTCACGTGCAGAAATCGGCGTCAATATATTTAAAAGTTAAGTTAATGTTTCAGCGCGATTGTTAGCCTCTTAACAAGGTTCTGGTCACCGCCGTTTGCCTTGACTAGAAGCGAGAGTATTTCTAGTGTTTAAACCGATAATGAGTGGCGCTTTTACTGTTTAAGCTAATAACAAAAATTTTGAATTAAGTAAATAAGTGCATCGATTCCTTTTAATATTAATAATACATTTAGCTTAATGAATTCGATTTAATTTTAAAATCGTAAATTATCATCCATATAATAGCTACACGTACATACCTAAATATTACGTTAAATTTTGGTATTTTGTTAATATTAGATCTATCGTTTTCTTTTATGATTAAATTCATTTTGTGTAATTAAATTTATCAGTCATAAATAAACCCGACTAAATTACTAATTTTAAGTTTTAATGGTTATTATTAATTTTTATATAAACTGTTGTAAATAATTTTGGAATCAGGTGCAATGATTATTTTTTGTGATATGCTTAACCTGTTTTAACTATAATTTAATCTATAAATTTTGAATTTAAATATATTTCATTGTGTTCCTTTATTTTATATCGTATTTTTTTTTGTAAATTGGATTTCTAAATTGTAAATTGTATAATGACACACGTGCATCTGATATAATTAATTCATTTACATATTAATTTCATCAATAATTCTGTTATTGTTTATTATTATGTTTGGTATACCTTTAGATTGTGTTATCAGTAATTTAATCTTTAAAATTGCTTTTTTTCTTCTTTTTATTAAGCAGAGTCGGTACTTGTAACTTTAATATATTTTCTTTCTTAAATAATTTAGTGTGTAATTTAATCTTTTAATTTTTTTTTTTGTAATAAGTAGAGTCAACATTTGTAAATTTAACGTTTCTTTCTTAAATAATTTAACTTTGGAATTTTTGGCTAATGCGCTTTTTTCGACTAGGGTTTTTGGTCCTGGCTGAAATTGTTTTTGGTTCTGGCTGAAATTATTTTTGGTCCTGGCTGAAATTATTTTTGGTATTGGCTGAACTTTATTTTTGGACCTGGCAAGTGTATTGTAGATCAGCTCACTTCTGAGGAATCAACACCGAGCCTCACCATCCACAGAGCAGCAGGCTATTAACGAAAGCCTCACTACAGATCTGCGAATAAACAGATAAGCCAAAAATTTAATTTTAAGTTAAGTCATTGTAAAGAGTTGGCCTAACCTTTTTAAATATTGTTTATTTTATAGGATTTATTAATTTCGAATCTTTATTATTGCGCTGGGTGATCACTCAATATTAAAACTGCCAAGTTCTTGGCATTATTTGCTGATATTATTATTTATTAACTTTCTTGTTTGATTATATATTTATATATCTTGTAAACTACACTGTTGGGTTTATTTTCGTTAATATAATTGATAGATCTAACTTTGTGTCTTACTCAGATCATCACCCACTCACCATATTTGTTACTCAATCAATTTTTCTTTTTAATTAAGATTCTTAAATTCATTATTTATCTCCAGTAAGATAGGTCAGTGCCTGGAACATCAGGGGTTTCCGATTTGAACCGTTAAAATCGGTGGCGCGACTCACACTTTTGTATATACCCTCTACGGCTGAGCTGGGCACAAATTTGCCAGTAGAGAAACCACTTACCCATCTTAACTGGAGTTGGAGATTTCAATTTAAACCATAAGTTTAATTTTTCAAAATTTGATTTTATATTATTTTTACTAAAAGTACGTGGCAAATTTTCTTAAACTTTTCTTCCGGATAATGTGTTAGTAAGCTTAGTCTCCCTAATTAACGATTCCTTGAAAAAAGGTACATTTCCAGAGTGCCTAAAGACAGCCATTATAATACCTCTTCATAAAGGTGGCGAAAAATCTAACACCTGCAACTATAGACCTATTGCCTTACTTCCGGTACTATCAAGAATTTTATTTTTATCACAAAATCAGTTCGGCTTTTTGTCTAATAATTGTACTTCTGATGCCATGTTTTCTGTATTACATGAGGTATATCTAGCACTAAACAGAAATCTCTCTACAGCCACTGTTTTCTGTGACTATGGTAAAGCTTTTGATTGTGTTAATCACGACATTTTATTAAAAAAACTAAATTTCTATGGGATTCGGGGAATTTCTTTAAGCTGGTTCAAGTCATATTTGGGGAATAGGAAACAATTGGTTAGAGCAAATGGTGCTGAATCTAGTTGTAAAATGACTACTTGTGGAGTACCTCAAGGTTCTGTATTAGGTCCTATTCTTTTTCTGCTCTTCATTAATGACATCACTTACTTAAACATTAATGGAAAAATTTCTCTCTTTGCTGATGACACTAGTATTACCTGGAGCAATTCGGATATTTCAGCTCTTTATGCAATGATTACCGCCGATTTACTTAAAATAAAGACCTGGTCTGATTCTAACTTACTTTGCTTTAACGTAGATAAGACAGTAGCTTTATCTTAGGGAGCCTTTCAACCACCGCTTCTAAATAACAGCCAAATCAATATAGTTGAGTCCGTAAAATTTTTAGGTATTTTTATTGACATCAATCTAAAATGGTCCCTTCATACTGATTCCTTGAATAAGAAGCTGGTCTCAGCTTGTTTTGCAATAAGATCTGTGTTGAAAGAAATTAATTTATCATCTGCCAAAATAGCATATTTCTCTTTGTTCGAGTCTCATCTTCGATATGGTCTTCCTTTCTGGGGTTCTGGTACAGCTGCCCAATTCAATGCTATTTTCAGATTACAGAAAAGAGCAATTCGATATATATTTGGTCTTGACCAAACAGCGCATTGCGAGAGCTATTTTAAAAATCATGGAATTCTGACGCTTCCCTCTTTATTTATTTTAGAATCTGTTTGCTTAATTCGCAAACACCTACATGTTTTACCGACAAGACCTAACCATGGCTACTCCACAAGAAAATCGGATCATAATGTTTATTTACCGATCCCGTCAACGGCATTGGCAAAGAAATCTATACTATATTCCGCCAAAAGATTATATAATCATCTTCCGATACACATTAAATCTGCAACATCTTTTATCAGATTTCGTAATATGACAAAAGCATACCTCTCTACAAGACCGTATTATTCAGTTGATGAGTTTTTCAATGAATAAAACGATTAAAATCAATAACAGAGGATAAAATAGTATTATGTTCAGTTGGGTATCACTCTCAGTGACTTCATCTTGTTTATATTTTTGATTATTATCTGCATATTATTATAACCTGCTAATTTTTAAGTTCATTCAAATTTTTGTAGTCATTATATTGTTTTTTTACTAATTTTCTTTGTTAGGTTTGCGACGACGTATAAAAGTTCATATAAATTGTTTGTTTGTAGGTACTTGTTTTTTGGTTTAAATTACTTATTTTTTATATTTTGTTATATTTATATTTAGCTTTGTCCATAAAATTGTATTATTTTCAGTGACAATAAAGCATATTTCTATTCTATTCTATCACATGATGGATTTATTTCGAAAACAAAAGTTCCAATTAAACGAATATTGTCTGTAGTTTTACCGCACTGAACTATTACAGTTTGATGTTTTGGAAGAATAACAATCCACTTGTTGTCTTCAATTTTTTGAAATTTATTCTCGAGGATCTCTGCAGGAACGGCTTGGCACATGGTCAGGTTTGAGAGATGATTAATCATTTGAACTTCGCATGGTGTGCTTTCTTGATTTATCTTTATTGGGGATTCTTCGTTACATATAAATTCTTCAGGGACTATTTCTTCACATTTTATATTAGAAGTCATGTAATTTTGATCATTAAGGAGTAGGAATTTGGAAATAGGTATTATTACTTTAAAGGTATTTTCTTGAGGAGTAGGTAAAGGATACAAGTGATAATAGTTATAAATTTCGGTTTCAACAATTGGAATATCAATAATAAAAATAATTTGATTACCTTTACTATAACTTATAATCCTCATAATTTTTTCAAAATTTAAAATATTATCTAAGTTTGGTTGAAAAGGTAGTTGATTTTGACTAAGATTGTTAACAATTGAATTTATTTCGTCAAGTAAATCATTAGGTTCAACAATTGAATTATGAAAAGTGTTAAGTTTTGAAAATGTTATAGCAATTTCAATTGTTTCTAATATATCATAAATTATTTGTAATGCTAAGGTGATTTTAGGAATTATTGATTCAGAATAAATATATTTAATTGTTGATTGATACATATTATTTGTGAAGTCAATCGTGTTTTTTATTTCGTTAATTCTGGATTCTATCAAAAATTGATTGTTTACTAATGTAGAAACACTTGTATTAAATGTTTCTATAGAATCTTTTAAAATCGTGATTTGATCTTTGACTATAGTTTTCATTTTTTCTTGATTATTTAATAAGGTTGATATGGCCTTATCATATTTTTCGGCGTCGCTTTGATCAAGATTGCCTGTTAAGCATTTTATTATTCTTCCGAAGGCATTTACAAGTCCTCTTTTATTTCTAGTATTACTCAAAGGGTTAAGTCTTTTTATTTGTTTCTTTATTTTATTTTCTAGTGTAAGGGCAATTTTAAAGGAATTAGAAATTTCATTTTTAAACATATTATCAATTGTGTTGTTTGATATATTTTGCATAAAATAAATTTTGGCTTCTGTAAGTTTCGTTGAGAGTGATTTAGTTTCTGTAATTTAAGATATATCAAAGATTTGTATAAATGACCAATAATTTACTATGTTTTGAGCAGATCCTAATTTTAAGGGAAGGAGTCCTGGATTATTGGTTAGGTTGTGGAAGACTGGCTGTCCCAGTCCATAGGTAAAGGTGAACGACCTAAAATAATATTGTTTTTTTTAGTTCTTTTATATGTATAATTTCAGATTTATTATTTTTATTGTTTTTAATTTCTACACGATTTCTATCTAGTAGTTTTATTATTTTATAAGGTCCTAAAAATTTATTAGATTTTTTATTTCTATCTTGTCCAGGATTCTTTTTATATACAGTTTGTCCTATGATAATTGTGTATTTCTTTTAGAAATTAATTTTTGTTTTTGTTAATCTAAATTTTGACTAACTTTTTTGTAAACATGTTCAAGTTTATTTTTGTGTTTTTCCGCATAGTCTGTAAAGAAAGTAGTTGGCAAAAATATTTCGTTAGGGTTTCTACTATGAGAATGACCAAAGGTTAATTCGAAAGGAGTATAATTTGTAGAAGAATGTATAGAACTATTATAAGCTATTATTGCATAGTCCATTATATTATTTGATTCATTAGGATAAATTTCTTAAATGTTCCAAAATTGTGGAATGAAAACGTTCTATGATTCCATTAGGTTCATGGTGACCTGGTGTCGTGAAATGAATTTTGATTTTATGTAGGTTTAAAATTTCTTTAACTGTTTCATTATTAAATTCAGTTCCTTGAGTTTTTCGGAAATACCGAATGATCAAAAATATTTAATTAGGGCGTTACTAATGTGAATAGCTGTTTTGCCAGCAACTTCGTGTGATTGTGCAAACTTTGTAAAGGAGTCTATTAACATTAAATAGATTTTATTATCAAAGAAAAACAAATCTAAGTGAACTATTTGAAAGGGTTTCGAAGCAGTTTCAGTAAGCATTAAGGGTGAATATGGATTTTTCCTAGCATATTTTGTACGTTGGCAAATGTCGCACGAATTTATGTATTCTGAGATGGAGTTTTTTAATCCGATCCAGTAATAATTTTGTTTAATTCTTTCAAAAGTTTCTTGTATACCTCTATGGTTCGTTTAACTTTCATGGTAATTTTTGACTAGCATAATTTGTTCTTCTTTATCTTTAATAGTATTTATTAGTTTGGTACATTTAATTAATTTGGGTCCTTTTTCGGAGAAATGTTTTAAATATACTTTGTTAAATGAATTATAAAGCTTATCATTACGGAACCACATACAATATGTCTTTTTTGATATTGTATAGTCTCTTAAGAATTCAAAAATGAGTTTTTCATTATCATGTTCTGGAATTTCTATGGTGGTTATTTTGTGATGTCCATATGAATCATTACTAACTTTAAAATTTGGATAAGTATTAGGCTAAACTAAAATTTGATTTACTTTATTATTAATTATTTCGTCCAGAATTTTGATTCCGTCATTTGTTGTTTCCGTTGCTGTTGTATGTTGTGTATCTGACGTTTGTGGAATTTCATGTTGTAAATTTTGTTCTGTATTGTCAAGTATATCTTCATTTAAGGGGTTTTCGGAATTTAAATTTTCATTTTCGGTATTAAACATTGATTCAGCAAGTTGCCTTAAATATTCTAAAGATTCTTGGTTGATATCACCGGGGTTATTAACAACCGACTCATTTTCGAGTGCATTTAAATTTATTCGTGAGAGAGCGTCTGCTGCGCTATTTAATTTTCCCTTTTTATAGATAATTTCATAATCAAATTCTTCTAACTTTAAGCGCCATCTGACTAATTTAGAGTTTGGTTCTTTTAAATTGAATAGCCAAACTAAGAGTCTATGATCTGTAAAGATGGTAAATTTTCTTTCAAACAAATAGGGTCTAAAATATTTACATGCCCAAACAATGGCAAGAAGTTCTTTTTTAATTGTACTCTATCGTTGTTCAGAATCATTTAAAGTTCTTGAAGCAAAGGCTATTGGTTTATCATTACCTATATTTCCTTAATATAAAATGGCTCCCAGAGCTACATTTAACGCATCTGTTGTTAAAATAATTTTTTTTGAAAAGTCCGGGTATTGTAAAATAGGTGAATTTATTAATAATTGTTTACAATTTTCACATGATTCTATAAAATTTTTATCATGTATAATTTTTGATCCTTTTTTTAGACATTTTGTTAACGGTTTCGTTATTTTCGCAAAATCTTTAATAAATTTTCTATAATATCCAATTAATTCAAAGAAACTTTTAATTTCTTTAGAGGTTTTAGGTAGGGGAAAGTCTTTCACGGCTTTTATTTTATCTGGATTAGGTTTCACACCTTCAGGGGTTATAACGTGTCCAAGGTAATTTACTTCTTTTCTTAAAAATTCACTTTTGTCTAATTGGACTTTAAAATTTGATTGTCTAGGTCTTTCAAAAACTAATTTTAGTTTTTCTACATGTTCTTGAAGGGATGTACTAAAAATAACTATATCGTCTAAGTACACTAGACATGTTTCATTTTGTAAATTACGAAGTATATTATCCATAACTCGTTGAAACGTTGATGGGGCATTTTTTAGGCGAAAGGGCATACGTTTGTATTCGTAATGTCCATTAAGAGTCGAAAAAGCAGTTTTAGGTATGTCTTCAGGATTTATTTCAATTTGATGAAATCCATTTGCTAAGTCTAATGTCGTAAAATACTGACATTTTCCAAGTTTATCAAGTATTTCATTTATATTTGGAAGTGGGTATTTGTCATCAATAGTGCGTTCATTCAATTTTCGATTCAAGTCTCCATTTTCTTTTACCTGATGCATCCAATTTTTTTGGAACTATCCAGACAGGACTAGACCAAGGTGACGTGGAATGTTGTATTATGCCTTGATCAAGCATTTTTTGTATTTGGTCTTTGACTTCATTTTTATGAATTTCAGAAAATCGGTATGACTTTGTATAAATAGGTGATTCATTTGTTAATTTTATGTTATCTCGAATTTGGTTTGTAAATGTTGAGAGAATTTTGTCTGTGTAAAATATGTCTCTATATTCATAAATTTCATAAATTTTTTATAGCTTGTTTTTCTTCATAATTACAATGGTCAACTCGTATATTTTTTAGATTAGATTTTAAAATATTATCGGTGTATTCGTTTAATTCAGAATCGGTTTCCATTTTTTCAATAAAATTTATATCTGCAATATCTAATTTTTCAATTTTAAAGGGTTTATTAATATACTAATTTTTATAAGTTCTTCTCTTGCATTAATAATGGTGGTTGTTGCAAAAAATTTATTTAAATTCACAACTGCACAGGGTGATTCTGCTTGATTGCCAAACTTAATAAAATGTACAAGTCCTGTTCCAGTTTCTATGTCAACGGGTTATTTTACAATTTGGGATGTCCTAGCAGGAATAGTAATAGAATATTTTTTTACTTTAAGTTTCCTTTTTAATTGTGTTAATTCTTCTAATTCGTATATTATTGGTATTTCTGTATTAGGAGATTTTAACACTTTTGTCTCTAAATTTACGGTTGCTTTTAATTGTTTTGTAACCTCTTTTTTCTCCAGATGTTAAAAGGCTCGTTTTATCGAGGTTAACAAATGCGAACGGCACTCAGGGGGTAGGAGGAGAGCGAGCGTGGATTTGACGAGCTAGATGATATTGTATTAAAAAGATATAAGGGGATATATTTACTAGAAAAAATAAAAGATAAAAGAACTTAAAAGGGGACTAAAGAGAAAGTGAGAGAAATGATGGAAAAAGGGGAAGTAAATGGGCGCCACTTATTTTTTTATCTTAAGGATGGGGAAATATAAGAAACCCAGATGGACAAAATGTTAAATCTAGAAATTGGATAAAGTAATGTATTAGATGTTATAGATAAAGTTAAAATAAGAAAGATATAAGGGACGTAAGATAAGATGCAGTAATATTGGGTAAACCAGTAGATGTTCTGGTTAAAATTTTTAAATTAAACACTTTTATTAGAAAAACTAGAAAGAGAAAGTTATACTTACTTTTTGTTCTTACTTATCACAACAGCTCTACTTATTTTGATCAAGTTAAAAACTAAAATTTAAGAGTGAAATACGTCTTATTCTTGTTGTTAATGAGATTAGATCAGAATAACTTACACCAGGTCAGAAAATAAAACATATAAATAAACAATAAACAATATTTATTACGGTGTGTAATAATAAGTCAAACAGATGAACGAAACAAATAGACATATAAAATATCAACAATTAAATAAGGTAAAATACTGCAAAACACATTAGTGTTTAATCACATATAGAAACAATATTACACATTCAATAACAGCTAAGTATTTTTATATTGTTATTTCTGTGTACCCATTTAAGCAGAATGTGATATGAAAAAGGAATTGAAAAGTATCAAAATTGAATAAAAAATTGTAAATCACTTTTAGCTTAAAAGATGTTTTACTCGAGTAAAAAATTGGGGGTACCATATAATAATTTATATTAAAACATTAAAATTAAGATAAACATCAAGAAATAAAAAAAATTTATCATACAGGTGTTACAAAAATATTTAGTCAGACCCTGCGTAACGCTTTCACTGTTAACTAAAGCATGTATACGACGAACTATTTAGAAATTTGCACACTGTAGGAGTCTGTTGATAAGGTGCTAGGTTTTTTATAAAAACCGGTTTCACTGTGGATTTTATGAGCACTTCTTACGTTAATTACCCACACTCTGATATTATTCCGGTGAGTCACAATTAAGTTTTTGTGCCAAAGAAAAAAATGGTATCCCAAATTTCTGGTAGTTAAGAGATAGTAATTATATTAAAAGACTTACAGTTTGTTTCCTAGATAAGAGAATTTAATGGGGCCACACCCAATTCATACGCTACAGTAGAAACTGGTGATTCTTCGATACTACTAGACAGCTTTTTCATCAGAGAGGTTCTCCACTTGCTCACTGACTTTACTTTACTTAGAAACACTAAATTGCAAATAGTTATTTGCAAAGTTAAAGGAAATTTGCCGGTATTTGAATCTAGGGGTTATACGAAATCGACTTATCAGTACAAGGACCCACGCTAGACTGACTCTTTGATCGCGGTCAAAATTAAAACCGCGTCACTTTAAACCACCCCTCTTGCGCCACATCATCTTATTCCTCCGATTTGATTGGTCGGGCTCGAAAAATCGATAGTTTTGACAGTTAAACCGTTAAAGCCGAGAATTTTCTAGAAGGTAATATGATCAGGGTCGGCTTAAGTAAGGAAATATATTAAAAAAATAAAAATTTTGCATAGTGTTTTTTGGACATGCTACACAGCCCCTTCCGAAGAGAAAAAACTGGATAGAAAACAGTTTTTAAAGAAAAATAAGCTATGGTTGGAACAACAGTAGTGTGTCTAAAAAACTGAAGCTGATAAAGGTAGTGAACATCAAGATGTAGAAAAGCGATCTTAATGAGAACGACAACTATCTAAGTAGAATTGGAGTATTAGTGTCAGTTATTGAATGCGATATAATATTCACACTATTCATTAGTGCATTAATATACAAGTGAAACTACACAAGAGTTTGAAGAACCACAAGGTAGGTAAAATGTATCAGATCTGTAGATCTTTGATACTAAGTGACCAGATTTTTATAAACGGTACCGGCCAACCGGAAGATCACAAAGTGATCGGGAACAGGTCTACTCCGAAGTTTCTGCACGGAAACAAAAAAGTGTACAGCTCGGCCTAGACGGGCAGCACTAAGTGGTATCTTTAATGCAAATCGAAAAAAAAGTATTTATATTGCCCTTGACATAAGATGTCAGGACACACGCTACATTCACACACACAAGGAAGAAGGTAAAGAATGCTATGTTCCCATAAGTAAAATTTCCCATAGGAGGCACAACGCGTATTTCCATTTTTAGGAACTCCTATAAAGAAAAAAGCTGAATTTAAACCAAACTGTTAATATTAATTTTGAAAAGGAAGAAAGAAACACGGACGATAGTTATAATTAGGAATCTAATAAGCCTACCGGCTCCATTAGATCCGACAGTCAAGGTAAGTACGTGATACGTTAACATCTGAAAAGATGTTTGGAAAAGTTCCGTCCTGCTTGGTTGATATTAAGGATATCACCAAATATGCAGTAAGGAAGAGAAGAAAACAGTAATTACTTAAAATATAGTTCTCATTGAGAACATTTAATAAAAAAATCTTAAGGTAATAGATCACACTAAGACATTAACAGGAATCTAACAAATCTTAAAAACAAATTATCCTAACAGTCTTCAATAATAGCTGAAAAAAAAATAGAGTAAGTAAAAGAGGAAAAGAAGGAGAGTAGAAAGAAATTTTATCTATCTTCCTTACAATCTCAACAGACCCACTACCGGAAAGAATTCCCTACGGCTTTCCTAGGCTTATCTCTCGTGACGAATTGCAAGGTCAAAATAAAATTCCAGAAGAAGTAGTTAAGATTGAATTTTGTTAGTCAAAAAAGTAAAGTGATTCCAATAGTAGTCATGTTACGGATCAAAATTCTTTAAACCAACGATACGTAAAGGTATAAAATTGTATGAAAGAACGAAAAATAATTTTTAAAAAATTCAAATAAAATTTTCAAAAAAAATTTTCTTTAAAAAACATTTTCATGTGTCTTCCACTAAGGTACGATAATCGTCTTATATCCATATCAAAGATAACAAGTAGTTTATGGATAATGAACGAGAAATAAGGTACTAAAAAAAGTTTCTAAACAAAAAACAGTAATAGATATTACTGAACGATACGATAATTAATTTACAAGTGCTGACGCACCTATACGGTAGGTTAACGGTAGATAAAGGAAAAACTATTTTTTCCTTCAAGAAAAAAAATACAAGTGTTAAAACACTCATAAGGTAGGTAAACGGTAGTTACGAGAAACATATTTTCTCCTTCGGTACGATAACAACAAGTGTTAATACACTTATTAGGTAAATGGACGGTAAATGAGGGAAAGTAAATTCTACTTTCGAGACGATAGAGATAAGTATTAAGGTACTTATTAGGTAGGTAAACGGTAGGTAAGAGAAAAGCATTTTCCCTTTCGAGATGAAATGTTCAAGTGGTAATACACTTAAACGATAGATAAGCGATAGTTATAAGTCTGGATACACTTAAACGAAAAATATAAAAGTGAGGCATAGAGAAAATTATTTAGTGTTGAGTCATAGCGAGAGGTTGAGATATAGAGAAGTCAAAAAAAAAATGGAAAAGGAAAGCTTATACGGATAATTCTGAGGAAACAGAGAAACATTAGTTTCTATTCGGAGAGTTCATCTTCAGAAGAATCATCGGAATCAGAGACATAAGGCTTAAGGTCTTTTATATGCCAGTTTCCTGCTTTTGATCCATCGGGATTTTGTAATGTATATACTAGTGGAGATAGTTTACGGACAACCGTACATAAGAGATATTTAGGAGCTAATTTGGACATAAACTTATCGGCAGCTTTGGAGAGAACTTTATTTCTCCTCCACACCTTATCACCAACGTTGAATTGAATATTTCAAAAAAAATATCCTTTAACCCTTGTATATCTGAAACGTATTTATCGTATTGTTCAGGAGTATTAAGGGACATAGGACGATCAGCGCCATTAGCGAAATAGTAATTTCCAGATATCGGTACATGTCTCGCGAAATTTAAAAATGATGGAGAATATTTGGTGACTTCGTGTCTAGCGGTGTTGATAGCCTGTCGGATTTTAGAAAGCTCATTATCCCAGTTAGAATGTTCATCGATATAACACCTAATAGCGGTTTTATTCGTTCTTTCTACAAAATTACACTGTGGTGAATAGACGGCATTGAACCATATTTTTTGGACTTTGTATTGATCACAGAGATGTTTCATCATGGGATTGTTAAGGTTTCTAGCGTTATCGCAGATAAGGAATTGAGGAACACCAAACATGAGAAATACTTCATTTTCTATGAAATTAACGATATTTTTGGTGGTGGTTTTTCGTAAGGGTTGTAATAAAGTAAATTTAGAAAACCAATCGGTAACAACTAAGAGCCAGGTATATCCTTTTTTGGAGCGAGGGAGAGGACCAATAAGATCAAGTGCGATAATTTGCCATGGGAATTCGGCAGATTTCTCTTTTCCCATTAAACCTATTTTAGTGGAGGTAGGCATTTTTTGGGCTCCACAAATTTTACAAGATCTAACAAAACGAAGGACATCGTTTCTCATTTTAGGCCAATAATATCGTTCTTGGATTCGGTTCAGTGTTTTGAAAAATCCGAAATGGGCACAGGTAGGGGGATCATGACAAGATGACATAATGTCATGTCTCTGGGGTTTTGGTACGAAAACTTTCCACTCTATTTCATTAGTGGCGAAAGGCAATTTGGAAGGGATTAATTTATAAACCAAGTCATTATCTACTTTCCATTGAGGGTAGAGCTCAGGGTGTTGGAGAATTTTAGTACGGAACTCATCGAACCATACGTCTATTCGATTAGTGTCTACCTCAAGATACGAGATTTGGGGTTGTTCAGGGAAGGCACGACTCAAGGCATCAGGAACGAGATGGGAAGATCCCTTACGGTGGATAAGGTCGAAATTATGTTGACGAAGCCGCATAGCCCATCGAGCAAGTTTTCCAGAGGGATTGTTGATATTCTTCAACCAAAGTAAGGAGTGGTGGTCGGTAATTACTTGGAATTTGGTACCTTCAATATAGGGACGAAATTTTTCAATGCTGAAGATGACAGCTAGACATTCTCGTTCTGTGACAGAGTAGTTACGCTCTGCTCGGGATAAGGTTCTGCTAGCATAAGCTATTACGACATCTGAACCATCAAATGACTGTGTGAGGACACCGCCAAGGCCAGTATCACTAGCATCACATTGGATTATGAACGGTTTAGAGAAATCTGGCTGTGTTAACACAGGGGCAGAAATAAGGGCTTCTTTTATTTGGGTGAAGGAGAACTCCGCTTGGCTAGTCCATTCGATAGATTGTTTTTTCTTTTTACCTTTCAATAGATCATTAATAGGAGATACAAGGGAAGAAAAGTCTTTGATGAAACGACGGTACCAGGAACACATACCGATAAGTCTTTTGACCTCTGTGAAAGTTGTTGGACGGGGATAATTGATCATGGCCGAAATTTTATCAGGATCTGTTTTTAGAATGTTGTTCCCTACGATATAACCTAGAAATTTTAGTTCTGGCTTGAAAAATTCACATTTTTTGACATTTATCGTTAGGTTAGCATCTTTTAGCTTATCTCTGACTTCAGATAAGAGACGAATATGTTCTTCAAATGAATTTGTACAGATAATAATGTCATCAAGATAACAAAAGATATTTGGTTCGTAAGCCGGACCGAAGATAGCGTCAACTAAACGTTGCTGGGTTTGTGCCGAATTGCACAATCCAAAAGGCATTACAGTGAATTGAAAAGAGCCTCTGCCGATAACACTGAAAGCGGTTTTTTCTTTCGAAGAGGGATCTAAAGGGACTTGCCAGAAAGCTTTTCGTAAGTCTATTGAACTTATAAATTTGGTACCTTTGAGAAGAGAGAGAATTCGATCTATATTTGGCAAGGGGTAGGTATCGTGTTTAGTTACATCGTTGAGGGTTCGACCATCGAAACAGAAACGATATTCATCATTAGCTTTTTTGACGAGAAGTACTGGAGAACACCAAGGACTATTTGAGGGTTCTATAACACCTAGACGAAGCATTTCGTCCAATTCGTCGTTAAGAATCTTCGACATATAGGGAGACATTGGGAATGGTCGTTTTTTGAAGGGTTTTGCATCCCCGGTATCGATATGCATTTGTATTTTATCGGTACGACCTAGCCGATTAGTATTACTGATAACAGAAAAGGACTCTATAGTATTCTTAGCTAATGTCTGTTGAACGGGAGTTAGAACTTCGAGAGTATTGAGGGATGTGGTGTTTAATTCTGGTTCCATTTCAGAGAGAAACTGGGGTTTAGAAGTGCTGTTGGAAGACCAGGTATTTTTGGAGAAATCAATAATAAGTGAGAAGGTTTTTACAAAGTTATTTCCAAGAATGAAGGTACAAGGTAGTGAAGGGACGACTAGTGCTTTAATGACATGTAAGATATTGTTAGCTACAATTGGTAGATCTACAGTACCAGAGACAACTTGGTTAGTGCCATCTGCTAGGGAAACATTTCGATGTTCAGAAGAATTTATTTGTACATTATTGACTTTAAGGAAATTGAGGGCTTTATTACCAACTACGGTAATTGAACAACCGGTGTCCAACAGGACGACGAAATTTGTCGAGAAAATTTGCATGGATAGGTAGGGTCTTGTATCGGTAGACTTGTTCAGTAAAACTGGGGCAGTTATTTGTAAAGGGTTTTGAAAGAAATTTTTAACAACTTTTAGCCATTTCTCCCATTGATCTTGTTTTTTGATATCGGTTTTACTAGGGCGGTAAAGAGAGAGTGCACCGATACGACATTCTCCCCTAGTTAGTTTTTTGAACATCGGGGGCAGGTAGAAACAGTGACATTTGGGGAACCACAACGATAACAAAAATAGGATTTTTGTTGATTTTGACAGCTAGAATAAATATGTCCTTTCTTATGACAATTCCAGCAGGTAACATCCCTACTGTTAGGAGTATTAGTTGGATTAGAAGTACTCGCTACGTTGTTGGAGGTAGAAGGTAAGTTAGATGTTCTCGGTTTATTAGTTCGTTGTTTAGGACGATGATTAGTAGAGTCAATAGCAGATACTTTGGTTTGGAAAGAAGGTTTTTGAAAAGAGAGTGATTTAGCATCCTCCAATTTTTTGACTAATTGAATTAGATCAGAGACGGTATTTACATTGGAGAGAGTTACGTGAGGAATGTATTCCGGAAGTAAATTTCGGGTGATGTATTTTAACTTGCTAACTTCAGCTGGTTCACGAGAGAGGCGTTTGAAGAGAGAAGTGAGTTGAGCAACAAAAATAATAATAGACTCGTTCTTTTTCTGTTTATAGCCTTTAATTTCCTCCCAGAGTTGTTCATCATTTTCTGGTGGTAGAAAGGTTGATTTGAGAACATTCGTAAGTTCATCCCAAGAGTTGAGAGAGGTTTTGATGCTGCGGAACCATATTAAAGCATCCCCGGTGAAAAGTTCAACCGCTGATTGAAAAAGAGTTTCAGGTAGGATGTTACGGGATTCAGCTAGTTCTTTAATTTTTTCTAGAAATTCAAAAACGCTTTTAGGATCACTGTTAAATTTAATATTCCATTTCGATAAAGGAAAACGATCTAAATATCTAATTTCAGGGGTAGAGACGTTGATTATAGGTACTGTGCCTTCTGTATTCGGAACTGAACTAGAAGAAGGTGAATTATTGAAGGGAATGGTTTTATCTATCATTTCTTGTTCGAGAAGGAGACAAGTGGTTTTAGATTCATCGCGGAAATTTATATCATCCTCGGAAGGATTTTCAGGTAGAGGTAAACGTTGTATTCTGCCTAACAAGTGAGCGATCCTAGATTTTACTCTACGAAAACATGAATCTGAAGCAGAACCTTCAAATTCTTCTATTAGATTGGAAACGCTGTCGATAGAATTTTTAATTGCTACCTTTTCGTCTTCTAAGTTAATGTTTTCTAAAGTGAACGTACCGTTTGTTTCTTTGGTTAACAATCTTTTGAGGACTTTCCTTTTATCCTCTATCTTTCTGTTGGTGGCTGTTCCTCTGATCTTTAACTCGTAGTTAATTTCGTCTGCTGTTAGAAAAGTTACCTCAAAATTGGCCATTGTGATAAGAAAAAGCAACGGAAATTGTCGATATCAAAAGTGTGTAATTTTATTGTCGGAAACATAGGGATTTTATCATCGGGCCCCACGTTGTGGGCGTCAAATTTATGTGTAACCTCTTTTTTCTCCAGATGTTAAAAGGCTCGTTTTATCGAGGTTAACAAATGCGAACGGCACTCAGGGGGTAGGAGGAGAGCGAGCGTGGATTCGACGAGCTAGATGATATTGTATTAAAAAGATATAAGGGGATATATTTACTAGAAAAAATAAAAGATAAAAGAACTTAAAAGGGGACTAAAGAGAAAGTGAGAGAAATGATGGAAAAAGGGGAAGTAAATGGGCGCCACTTATTTTTTTATCTTAAGGATGGGGAAATATAAGAAACCCAGATGGACAAAATGTTAAATCTAGAAGTTGGATAAAGTAATGTATTAGATGTTATAGATAAAGTTAAAATAAGAAAGATATAAGGGACGTAAGATAAGATGCAGTAATATTGGGTAAACCAGTAGATGTTCTGGTTAAAATTTTTAAATTAAACACTTTTATTAGAAAAACTAGAAAGAGAAAGTTATACTTACTTTTTGTTCTTACTTATCACAACAGCTCTACTTATTTTGATCAAGTTAAAAACTAAAATTTAAGAGTGAAATACGTCTTATTCTTGTTGTTAATGAGATTAGATCAGAATAACTTACACCAGGTCAGAAAATAAAACATATAAATAAACAATAAACAATATTTATTACGGTGTGTAATAATAAGTCAAACAGATGAACGAAACAAATAGACATATAAAATATCAACAATTAAATAAGGTAAAATACTGCAAAACACATTAGTGTTTAATCACATATAGAAACAATATTACACATTCAATAACAGCTAAGTATTTTTATATTGTTATTTCTGTGTACCCATTTAAGCAGAATGTGATATGAAAAAGGAATTGAAAAGTATCAAAATTGAATAAAAAATTGTAAATCACTTTTAGCTTAAAAGATGTTTTACTCGAGTAAAAAATTGGGGGTACCATATAATAATTTATATTAAAACATTAAAATTAAGATAAACATCAAGAAATAAAAAAAATTTATCATACAGGTGTTACAAAAATATTTAGTCAGACCCTGCGTAACGCTTTCACTGTTAACTAAAGCATGTATACGACGAACTATTTAGAAATTTGCACACTGTAGGAGTCTGTTGATAAGGTGCTAGGTTTTTTATAAAAACCGGTTTCACTGTGGATTTTATGAGCACTTCTTACGTTAATTACCCACACTCTGATATTATTCCGGTGAGTCACAATTAAGTTTTTGTGCCAAAGAAAAAAATGGTATCCCAAATTTCTGGTAGTTAAGAGATAGTAATTATATTAAAAGACTTACAGTTTGTTTCCTAGATAAGAGAATTTAATGGGGCCACACCCAATTCATACGCTACAGTAGAAACTGGTGATTCTTCGATACTACTAGACAGCTTTTTCATCAGAGAGGTTCTCCACTTGCTCACTGACTTTACTTTACTTAGAAACACTAAATTGCAAATAGTTATTTGCAAAGTTAAAGGAAATTTGCCGGTATTTGAATCTAGGGGTTATACGAAATCGACTTATCAGTACAAGGACCCACGCTAGACTGACTCTTTGATCGCGGTCAAAATTAAAACCGCGTCACTTTAAACCACCCCTCTTGCGCCACATCATCTTATTCCTCCGATTTGATTGGTCGGGCTCGAAAAATCGATAGTTTTGACAGTTAAACCGTTAAAGCCGAGAATTTTCTAGAAGGTAATATGATCAGGGTCGGCTTAAGTAAGGAAATATATTAAAAAAATAAAAATTTTGCATAGTGTTTTTTGGACATGCTACAGTTTTAATAAATCAATACCAATTAATCCGTCATATTTTTGACTAAAATTAAATAAATACAACTTATGTCTTTCGTTAACTTTAAAAATTTTAAAAACTGGTATATTTATAACTTCATTGTGGTATGAAATACTGTGGGCTGTCTGAATGTTAAAATCTTCATGAGAAATAAAATTTGGATAATGTTTGTAGGCTAACTCAGGGTTTATTAAGCTTCTACTACTTCCAGTATCAATAAGAAAATTTGCTTTTAAAGATGGTATATATATGTAGGGTAAATTGGCTTTAACTAAATTCAAATTTATCAAGTTTGATTTGTTGGGAGGCTCTGCATATGAAAATTTTCATTTTGTTGCATTGCACCTGGATCAAATTGATTTTCAATATTACTTTGAGAGGTTTGTGGATTATATTCATAACATTGGTTATAAGGGTCTTCATAATTTTCGGTTAAATAGTCTTGTTCAAAATTCTGTAAATATTGATTAGAATTATTATTTAATTCTTCAAAAGGATTTTCAAATTCTTGAATATTTTGATTATAAAGTTCTTGTGAAGTGAACTTTGGTTGTCGTCTAACAGGGGTGTTACTTGAAGTTGTGTCCATTGGTTCTGGTTTAAAAGTGCGTTTACTTACATTGGAATTTCTAGTAAAGTTTTGATTTGAACTGACAAAAGGTTGTCTTTGAAAGTTTTGGTTTTGAGAATAAAATTGTTGAGTTCTATTAAATGTAGGAGGGTTTTGCCCAAAATTAGATCTTGAACCAAAATTATTTTGAATAGGAGGTGTAGTAAAATTATTTTGAGTAGGGCGGGTGTAGTAAAATTATTTTGAAAATTTGGCAAGGGTCTGTTATTTTGAAAATTAT
Organism: Altica lythri; assembly: GCA_964028335.1. Lineage (NCBI taxonomy): Eukaryota > Metazoa > Arthropoda > Insecta > Coleoptera > Chrysomelidae > Altica > Altica lythri. The sequence continues at coordinate 736,132 of OZ034805.1, read as the reverse complement.
AACTTCCAAAATTTTGGTTTTGCCTTTGGTAAAAATTCTGATTTTGGTTTTTATTTGGATTATTAGCAAAATGTGATTTTTGAAAATTTTTTGAATGTACTATTCTATGTACAGGTTTAAAATTATTTTGTGAATTTAGAGTATTACATCGATTTTTACTATAATAAAAATTTTCCTCTTCTACAACTAGAGGCATTGCTTTTTCTAAGCTATCGGGGTTTCTAAGTCTAACATTATTTTGTAAATTACTTGGTAGACCGCGTATAAATGTTTTTAGGGCTAAATCATCGTAACTTTTAAGTCTAATTACTTTTTCAGCCGCATCAATTGTATTTATACAATTTAATTTTGAAAATATTAAACTACGACAATCTTGGCATCTCATTCTGAAAATATAAGGTGCTTCATTTTTAAAAGGTTGTAAAATTAATAAATCTTGTACTAAACAATCTAAATTCCTTTGATCTCCAAAGCATAATTCTAAAGCTGATTTTATTTGTTTCCATGATTTTAATTCAATTCTAGAACCTATGAGTGTTAGTGCTCTACCTGATAATTTTCCTATTATAGCTCTTAAAATAAAATTATGTTCTGATCTGTAGTACTAGAGAAAGATCTAATTAAATTTTCCCAACTATTTAGAAATATTCCTAAAGTATAAGGATTCCCTTCATAAGTTGGAATTATATCTACATGTAATTTTAATAATTGGCAATTTGTCATTTTGTCTTCTTCTAAATGAGAGTCACTATCTAATAAAATAATATTAAATCTATTAACTAAGTAGTCTAAATTAACAAAACTCATAAAATTGTAATTGTTAAATTGAATTCTCTATGTTTTTACGTATTATCACTTGTAAAACTAAATGGGATGGATAAAAGGATTGCAAAATTAATATAAGTAGTATAAAATGACTTACAGTAATAGTCCTAAAAAGTTTTTCATTTTTTCCCTTAAAAATCTTCGTATTTTTTTCTTATATTCTAATATTTTCTTAACTCTAAACGGATTCCAGCAATGCAGTCCTTCCTCCGGTAACTGCAGAGTTCCAAGTTCCAATTGGCGATTTTTGTCCACAAAGGGTCCTCGGAAAGGCGATTTGTGTCCTTTTCTACAGTTGTTGTCAGCTTTGGCGATGTTTTGTCCTCCACTGGCAACTTTACAAAAAGTCCGTTTTTTTTCCGTTTTTTCTAACACTTTACGCTTCACACACGATTGAAATCGACCGTAAAAAACAAGATTTTTGTTGCTTTTTCCGTCGAAGCTAATCCTACTGTGACTGCGCCAGTTATGTTTTGTAGAGGTCCAAAGTGTTTTTTAAAAAAACTTGAAAAACTTTATTTTTGTATAATGAATTTCTAACACTTTTGCTAGCCAAGTGCAATACCTTACTTGGTTATGCCGCACTGATGACGGCTAACGAGCCAGAAACATGCATGTCTGCGGTTACCATTCTTACTCGTAATCCTATAATCCTTTTTGCGTACATGCCCGTTAATTTACCCCTTTTGTATATATATATATATATATATATATATATATATATATATAGGAAAGGAATAACACTCGGGAAACGTCAAGTGGGCAAAAGATGTTAAACTGCCATTTAGAGTGAAACTTTTATTCTTAACTGCGAAATTTTCTAAATGGCAGTTTAACATCTTTTGCCCACTTGACGTTTCCCGAGTGTTATTCCTTTCCTATTAATACTACGTCGTGAATTATTCTACCTATATATATACCAATTTTCATAATAATCGGTCCATATATATATATATATATATATATATATATATATATATATATATATATATATAATGTATTTAATTTTCTTTAACCATTTTAATATGTTTCTTTTTTTCTTGGGTATAGGTTAATGTATTAAATAAAGAACACTGATTTACAACGTTTCGCACATCCTTTACTGTGCTTTATCAAGTCTAAAAAGATTAAACTATATGTTTACAATATTACAATATATATAAATTGTACAATTTTAACATATTAAAAATTCTTTTAAAATTTCATTTAAAACAGTGTACCTACCTTGGAGTTAAATATTTTAAATTTTTATCTTGAAGTTTTCAATTTACTTTGAATATGTCATTAATTAAAATTATTTTTCCGTCGACCGTTCGTTTATGATGAATTTTAACACACTCAAAATCGTTGATTAATAACCCCTATTAATGAATGATTTTCTATTAATCAACGATTTCAACTAAAACATTTAAAATCGAGTAGCCTGTCTGTCATTGTTACTACTAACTGTCACTGTTTATCATTATTTAGTTTATTGTTTAAAATTCTGTACATTCGAAAAATCAAAAAATCAAGCAGCTCCTCTTGATACTTACTGTCAATGTTAGTAATGTAATAACTGTCATTGTATATCATTATTTACTTTATTTTGTATTTGAAAAATCAAAAAAATGATATTTCTGAAAAGTACCTACGGTAGACGGAAAAGTTTTGTAACGAACTCGTGAATTAAAATGGCGATTAACAATCTCGAACATTAACGCGCTCGCTATGCTCGCGCGTTAAAATATCTCGATTGTTAATCGCCCTTATTAATACACTTGTTGCTTAAATAACTATTAATTAATGACATATTCAAAGTAAATTGAAAACTTCAAGATAAAAATTTAAAATATTTAACTCCAAGGTAGGTACACTGTTTTAAATGAAATTTTAAAAGAATTTTTAATATGTTAAAATTGTACAATTTATATATATTGTAATATTGTAAACATATTGTTTAATCTTTTTAGACTTGATAAAGCACAGTAAAGGATGTGCGAAACGTTGTAAATCAGTGTTCTTTATTTAATACATTAACCTATACCCAAGAATAAAAGAAACATATATATATATATATATATATATATATGTATTTTTTCACGGAGAAGGTTTATATGATATGCTCATTGATGCCACCCGCCACCAGGTGGCGCTGCAACGTAGCAACTTCTGTCCTGTTCAACCGATTGTCATGAAAATTGGTATGTATATGTATTTTTTCACGGAGAAAACGAATATGCTATGCCCATTGATGCCACTCGCCAACTGATGGCGCAGCAGAGTAGCAACTTCTGCCCCGTTCAACCGATTGTCATGAAAATTGGTATGTATATGTATTTTTTCACGGAGAAGGTTTACATGTTATGCTCATTGATGCCACTCGCCACCAGGTGGCGCTGCAGAATATCAACTTCTGTCCCGTTCAACCGATTGTCATGAAAATTGGTATGTATATGTATTTTTCCAAGGAAAAGGTTTGCATAATATGCTCATTGATGCCACTCGCCACTGGGTGGCGCTGCAGAGTAGCAACTTCTGCCCCGTTCAACCGATTGTCATGAAAATTGGTATGCACATGTATTTTTCCACGGAGAAGGTTTGAAGTGGCGCTGCAGAGTAACAACTTCTGCCCTGTTCAACCGATTGTCGTGAAAATCAGTAGGATACTGTATTTTTAATGGTTAATATGAATATGATATTCGTATTAATGGAAGTTACTACCAGATGGCGCTTCCATTAAACGAGCAACCACTACTTATTTAATTACTTTAATAACGCCACCGTAAGGTGGCGCAGTTAATATCACATATATTTAAACGAGCAATCCTTACTTAAGTATTGTGACGCCACCGGAAGGTGGCGCAGTTAATATCACTTATATTTAAACGAGAAATTCTTACTAAATTAAGTATTGTTATACATCTAATATATTTTATCGATAAACTACAAAATGAAAAAAAAATAGTATAAACCTGATAACTAACGAGAAAATATGATGAAAACGATAAAATCAAAATAAATTAAAAAAACGAAAAATGGAAGAATTACATAAATGATTTGCGGTCCGCCGGGTCAGCTAGTAATGAATATTTAAAAGTTTTAATTATATTTGTAGTTATTATGTTTTAAGTAAAAATAAAGAAAATAGTTAAATATATTTAAAATGTTTATGCAAATTTTCTTTTATCGCATTTAGATAAATTCTTTTATGAAAGTAATAATCGTAAACTAATGTTCGTTTGCATATTACCAATGACTTTTTTACATATTTATAGGATTTTTATTTTAAAATAAACCCATTTAAAATAACATAAAATCTTTAATATTTACTTTAAATTTTTTACAAACATTATCCGTTATCGAATTTTTGCTGTAATTATAGGTATGATTAATTCTATTAAAAATACGAGAACAGTAATTATAACACAAATGACATACATAAGAAAAGTGCTTGTAAACGTCTTTAATGTTAATTTCTGATAAGGCTGTTTAATTTTGGAAAGAGCAATAGCTTTTTTATATTTTCTATTAAATCTTCCGTAAAGTTGTTGAACAAATCCTCCCTCGTAAAGTCTCATTAAGTTTTCGTTGAATACCTAAAAATTATTTTAAAAATATCAGTATAGTAAACAAGTTTTATATTAAGATGATTGGTATAACCCGTTCTAGTTTTTCTTTGATCATACAAAACGGGGGACGTATATCGTTCCGTTTCTAATCCCATCGTAAAATAAAGGTAGCAATGAGTCTTTACCTGATAAAATATCGATTTGTTGCCAGGATTAGATATTCATTAATAGATTTTAAGATTATTGTATTTAAAATATACCTACCTATTTACCATTTCATAAGAATTTTGTTAAATACGAAAATTTTGGTTTTTCCAAATAAAAAGAATTGGTTTTATAGTAGGGCGAATTGACAATGTTTATGCATAGAAATTTCGTTCATAATTTTTGTGCTTCCAGAGTGTAAGTGTAGTAAGTTTAAAAGTAACGTACTATACATGGTTATTGTAATGGACATTATATCCCACTGTTATTTTTTTTATTACCGGATAAGTGGTACATTTTCTACTTTACGTGTCTGAATTTGATTAAACATAAATGCAAAGAAATAAATTTGAAATTACAACCTAAAAATGCGGTAATTGATGTTGAGCAAACACATACACAAAGTTGTTGGAAAACCTTAAATAATGCGAATGTGATTGGGTGGAGATTTTACATTAGTCACGCATGGTGGTGAAATTGCAAGAAATTGGACTGGCTAAGGACTATTAAGAGCAGACAGAAATTGGACGAGGGATAGGCTATTCTTTTGGACTTCTCTTTGTAGGTCAAGATTTGCATACACGTGAATAGAGTGTATACTGATTTGTGGCTCCCACACAAAACTGCGAAATGACACGATGCGATACGATTTTGTGAGGCAAACCGTTTGGTAGGGTAACCCACACAAAACCACGAATTCGCATTGCATCGCAAATATCTGCGAAAAGTTTCCATCAGAGTTCATGATCGTAATCAATGGATGAACCCAGAATCTTTTTTTTCTTTTTCTTTTATATCTATTTAACAATAACCACAGTGCAATAATCTTTTTGCGATCCATCTTACCCTTCCTAAAAACAGGTCCGACACGGCTAACTACACTTGAATTTATGATTGCCTTACCAAACGGTTTGCCGCACAAAATCGTATCGCAGAAATTCGCATAGCAAGTTTCTGCGATGCGGCATCGCGTCGTGTCGCTTCGCAGTTTTGTGTGGGAGCCCAAATTTAAGTGCAGTTAGCCGTGTCGGACGCTGTTGTTATTGTTAATAGATATAAAAGAAAAAGAAGATTCCGGGTTTATCCATTGATTACGAATTCGCAGATATTTGCGATGCGATGCGATGCGAATTCGTGATTTTATGTGGGAGCCCTTAATTGAAATAGCTAATGGTTATTTTGATTACAGAACCAGAATCTATTTCTGATTGGTTGGTGTTTAAATTGATGTCAAAAAACCAGAAAAACTCAGAACTGGACCAAATTGTGGATTATTTAACAGACGTATATGTAGAAGATGTAGATTTTCCACTGACGAATTGGGCATCCATAACGGCCTCATCAAACAGAAAGACCAACGCATGTGAATCCTTCCATGCACATTTAAACAAAAGTTTCAATTTTGGTCTTTCAAATATACACATACATGTAGTTAAAACACTTTAATTTTTTAAAGTAATTAATACACAGTGTTTAAAAAAAATGATTAAAGTTTTATTTTAAAAATAACAAAAAATGTTAATTAGGTACATTGCAAAAGTTCTGCACTATTTTTAATATTCTATCATCGGCGTCTCGATATCTTTAATTTAAGAGGTGGAAGTTCCATATATAGATCGCGCCTTTTTTCAATTTTTCTCAGGGAATCAATAAATTTTCAAATAGAAGGATGATGTACGCCCAATTCTTTTTAGAATCGATGATGTGCTGCCTCAGCATGATTATTTGTTCCATTCCATATTTTGGGTCAAAAAAATGAAACTCGTCTTCCATTTCCTAGACGTTTTGGCCTTCCCACATAATTGTCTTCAAACCAGTTCAACAAGGAGATAAGATTATTAGGTAAATCTTTATATAGGTTATTAATGACCTCATCAATATTGAGAATGGGGACAAAAGCTATTGCAATGATCTATAAAAACGAAGACAAAAATTAAAAATTATTTCCTTTTATGAAGAGCAAATTATATGTTCATTTAAGTGCGAACTAGTTCAAGATAATACTTAGATAGAATAAAGTAAAGTTATTTAAGTGCACTCTCGGGATAATTGTAATAATCATTCGTCAAACCTAAAACAGACAAATGTTTCCTCATATTTTGTGATAAATGAATCAAAACATCCATTAATTGTGCTATTAGGAAAACAGTCTTTTACAACTGATAATACGCCTTGTTCACAATCACAATTAATTTGGTAATTTGGTTTGGTAACTTTGCCTTTAATAAAGAAAACATTCGCCTGTATGTAGCCGCTTGTTTATTTTGAAGTAAAGCATGTACTCCACCAAACTTTATCGCCGTATTTATGTAGGTACACTTAACTAAATATTTCAGGAGATATTTTAAAGGTACTTATCATGTATATACCATGTATCTGTTGTGCTTAAATGTTGCAGCTAATCCTCTCTACCAAAAATTAAAATCCTATCTGATGCAGGACCCGTATCACATAGCAAGAAATAGTAACATTACTTTAAAGGTAATATTGCAATTAAGAGAGTCGTCAGGAACAAAGTTTATTTCATTTCTTTTTCTTCTTATTTGTTTCCTCAAAGCTCCGATATTTGGTAAAGTTCCTTGAGAAGTTTGTGTTATTCCTCTTATAGTCTTAAGAATTACTTGGTTAGTTGGTTCTACAGTTTCTTCTGGTCTTATTTTTATTTTTGTAAGAATTTTCTTTACTTCAACATTTGCAACCGAAGAGTCATGCGAATACTCATTTATAACTTTTATGACGTCTTGGTTTTTAGTGGGGATTCGTGCTTTACAACAACCACGTTGTTCACTACGCCAGAACTTTAACTTTTTATTTGTAACACTCACTTTATTAAAAACGTACACAAATCCATCATATGAAAACTTTTCACGGCCTCGTTTACTTAAAATCAAATCATTTATAATCACATAAAAATAAAAACTATAAGAGTGAAGGTACTTTCGTTTATGAAATAAATTTATTTCATTTATTCTTAAAAATAACTCCTCCTCAAACCAACCCAAATTGCCAGTTAAGTAATTTTTCCAGAAATAGGATTAACATTAATAACTACAAATGCTAAAATTACCGAAATTATAATCCCTTATAAAGTTTTAAGCTTATTTCTTGTCTTTTCTGTTTAAACATTTAATAAGAAATTTAATATTAAAGTTATTATTCCAGAAATAGAATTAAAATAAATAACTACAAATGCTGGAATTACCGGAATTATAATCCCTTATAAAGTTTTAAGAAGGAAAGAAATATTCCTTCTTGTCCTTCTTGTTTAAAAATTTATTAAGAAATTTAATAAGTTCTCCATCTTGTTGTAAAAAGTATAAATTTACTTGGCGACAAAACGGCCGATTTTTATCACCTATCTTTTTGTACACTTTTTCTTGATACTGTTTTTGATGCATCGCCATCTAACTTTTCTATCTATGCAGACATGGGCCTTTGAATATTTATATTCATCAATAAAAGTTCATATTCATTAATAAAAGTTCTCCCCTTGGACTAAAAATCGTCGTTGGATTCGCCATTTAAAAATTAAACACTAACAGCAACGAAATGAATACTAACGGACAAAACTATACCGAATAATTGCAATAAATAAAGTGAATAAAACAAATTTGCGCTCATTAAGACTTAATCCCCAACTTTCTTGCAGGTAGGACAGTAGGTTGTAACGATCTATCGAATCGTTTTAGTTAAAGATTTCACCAGACTATTGTTTCCGGTGAGATTTATTTAATTGAAGTCTGAATTGAGCCGTAAGCAGTTTTACTTATAATTGTCTTTTCTTTCTCGTTGCGATTAGTAATTTTGAGTTCATTTTACTCTTCAAAGTACAAGAAATGAAATAATACCAAAAAGAAATTAATTGATCTCCACTTACTTGTCAGAGACTAGACTAGGCACTAAAGTAATAAAATGACTAAAGAACATTTTTTTTTTAAATATTTATTTATTATTAAAGCTTTTATAAATTTACAATAGTAAAAAAAAATCCCTAAAACAGTGCAAATGCACTGGTACCAAGGATATGAAAACTTAAATAATGTGTAACATTGTAACCATACAATTCAAAAAACAAATTATAATATATTCTAAAGAAAAAAAAGAAACAAACAAAAAAGACTAATCAATAACACTCTTATCACTCTAACAACTACATACTTAATTTAATTTAATTTAGGTATAAAAAAGAAATAACAGTAATTTATCAAGTGCCTACAAAAAACATGTCCCCTCTACCTAATTTAACAAATAACTCAAAAGTGTTTCTGAAAATTTTCCCACAGAATTTTTGTGTTTAATGAGTTCTGGTAAACTATTATATGCTGTTACAGCCTGATAAGATGGATTACGCAAACCTACATTAGTTCTAATATTATTTTCCCAATAGATGTTATGTTGAGTCCTAGTGTAATGCTCATGAATATTTTCAGAAAAGATGACTCTTATATTAGATTTTTGGATTTTATTAGTTACCTTAAACACATATTTACCCTGTTCAAACACAAGTAGTTCCCTCAGCATTAAGACACCCAACCCACCATAGAGCTCTATAGTATTTGTTCGCCAATCCAATTTAAATAACACCTTTAATATTTTATTTTGCAATCTCTGCATTTTATCGAAATCTACCTGACCACATGTACCCCATAAAGGAATCAGGTATCTAAAATGAGACAAGAAAAAAGAATTGTAGATATGCATCCTGCTGTTATAGGTTAAGTATTCTCGAATTCTGTATACAGCACCTAGCATTGGTATAATTTTATTGGTTACATGCATTATATGTTCTCTCCAATTCAAGCTATCATCCATTACAAGGCCTAAATATTTTGTGTTTTTTACTTTTTCAATTGAAATGTTATTTATTTTAATAACCGGATCTCTAAAAATTTTATTTTTTTGCTTGAAAAATATGAAGTGTGTTTTTGAAACATTAATTTTTAATTTGTTGCACAGTAACCATTTGGAATACCTTTTAAGATCCGTATTAACAATATGCTCCAAGCTCCCAAGATGTCCATCACTATACACCAAGACTGTATCGTCTGCAAATGCGAAATATCGACCAGTCAATCCAGCTCTTTTAAGATTTAGCACATATAGTGAGTACAGTAGTGGCCCAAGAACAGAGCCTTGTGGCACTCCACACTCACTCACTTTCACGTCACTAGATAACTGATCGACATTTACGGCTTGCTGTCTATCACATAAATAGGACTTTAAAATACTATAAACAGGCCCTCTGAATCCCATATTATGTAGTTTATCTAAAAGTATATCCCGACAAACGACGTCAAAGGCCTTCTTTAAATCAATGAATACCGCCACTACCATTTTTTTTGTTTCTAATTGTGTACTTATTTCGTGTACAAAATCCATTGTAGCACTAAGTGTGTTACTATTTTTTAAAAACCCGTATTGAAATTTATCAACTTGAACATATTTATTTATAAAATCCAACATTCGCATTTTTAGGACCCGTTCTATTACCTTTGAAAAAGTGCTTATTAAACTAATCGGTCTATAGTTACCCATGGAGTCCCGAGAGCCCGACTTAAAAATAGGCTTAATTGTAGTAAATTTTAACTCGTCAGGAAATATTCCAGAAGTAAAAATATTGTTAATCAGTTTTGCAAGAATTCTAATCAAACTAGGACCCAACACCCGAAGATTATTAACTGTAACCTGATCATCTCCAGGAGCAGAATTACGTTTTAAACTATTTACTATATCTAATATTTCCTTATCGGTAACTACTTCTAAATATAAGCTATTTCCAACACGAATTTCATCAAAATTAAAAGTGTTACGAACATTGTGTGGTATGCTTTGCATTTCCATTTGGACCTCATCCACAATTTGCCTACCTATACTCGCGAAATGGCAATTTAAACAGTTTGCAATTTCGTGAGAATCCGTTACTATATTATTGTTTACATTTATTTCCTTTATTTTATTTATGTCTGTTTTTTTTCTGCTTAATAAACTATTTATTACTGACCACTGTTTTTTAGTATCGGAACCCGCGTCAGCCCATTTTTTTCTGAAATGCATATTTTTTAGTGACTTAATTTTATTAGTAATTCTATTTTTTAGGATACGAAATTGATTTTTTATTTCCCTGTTATTCATATTTGTACGCATACATTTAAATAATCGATCTCGCTCTTTAATTAAATTAACAAGTTCCTCTGTTACCCAGATATTATTATTGATGCATTTAATTTTGCGTTCGTATTCAGCTGCAGTCTTACTAGATTGTATTATGTTAATTAGTTGTTGAAATGAGTTTATATCTGTCTCTTTAATTTGTTGTTCAAAAGATTTCTTAAACTTTTCATTATTGATACCTTTAAAAGTATGTGTAGTTTTTAAGTTAGCCTGTTTAATTTTCTCATTTAAAGAAATTTTTAATTTTTCATGATCAGATAGCGCATTGGGTTCCACTGTAACTGTACATTTTTGACTACATTTAAAATCCGTTAAAACATGATCTAAAAGTTTATTAGTATATTGCGTAATTCTTGTAGCGTTTAAGATATTTATTTTGTTAATTATATGAAAGTTGTTGAGGGCCAGCATATTTTTGTAATTAATTATTTCCCTGTTGCTATTATCTAACAAATCTAAATTAATGTCACCAACAATAACATGATTAACTGGATAAGAGCCTATAATACTCTCTAATTTGCTTAATGTTTCAGCATATGGATATGAGGGTGGTCTATACACTAAGCTAACAATAAAAATTTTTTGACCAATGTGGACACATGCCCAGCTAAAATTATCATTTTTTTCAGAAATTTGTAGTACTCTAAAATCTAGACTATTCTTTATATATATTGATGCTCCACCCCCTTTTTTTTCCCTACAAGAATGGATTGATTGATATCCCTCCAACTCAAATAAATGCGTTTCTTCATAAGAAAGCCAAGTTTCAACAAACATAAAAATATCAACAATACAATCTTTTGCATAACACTTAATCTCATCAAACTTATTTCTTATACTCTGTACATTTAGATAAACCATATTTAGATTGTTTTCAACTAGTTTTTTAAATCAGATTCTTTACTTATTACTACAACCCTACTATTTTCATTTTTCTTTAATAAAATTGACCCATTACTGAACCAAAGATATTTATAATTATTTTCCTTCCTGAATAGTTGTGCCTTTTTAAAGAAATCTAGGTTATGTTTTGTTAAATCATGATTTAAGTACACCTTATAATTTGCGGTAAACCCCAACCCCAAAGTATTTAAATTATACCGTTTTGGAGACTTTATAAGTTTTTTCTTAATATCTTCACATTTTAAGTTTATCTTAATGGGTGTCTTCTTTCCTTCTTCTTTGGCTCCAACTCTAAAGGCAGTAAAGTTATCTTCTAAGTTTACTTGAAGCTCCTTTCCAATATTGCAAACTAGCTGGTGCACATTTTCTGTCGCTCTATATGGAACCCCATACACAATGATATTATTAGCAAGCTCCTTTTGTTCCTTCTTATTTAACTGGTCTTTTATACCGCTGAGTTCTAGTTTCAATTCTTCATTCGCCTTAACCTGTTCCTCATATTTCTAGAAAAGAATATCGTACTTCCTTTCCATACTTTTGAAGGCTTCCATGACATCATCAATTGTGTAATTAGAGGCCTTAGGCTCCGGCTTCTTGCTTGTCGTTTAAACATTAAAAAACAATACCTACCATTAGGTCACAAAGGTTTGCAAATAATAAACTACACATGAAATTAAATGACATCAAATAAATGCAGCCATGATGGAGACTGAACTGTCAATGTCAAATGTTAGGTCAAAACATTAGGCATATTTATACGAAATGCCAAGACATCAAATGGGTAATGTCACAAATATAGTAAAATGTCAAAATATAAAAAGACAAATATACAACATAAAAATAGATGTTAAGTATTGACAATGTCAATTGCTTGTGACTAGTCAATCAAAAAGCTTCCTATGTATAGGTGTGAACCTCTATTAAAAGAAGACTGTTTGTTGACACAATTAGGACTGTTCATTTTATCCTTTAAAATTTCTAAATCCTTAAACAGATCAACAGTTTCAACAAGTTCTTATCTGAAATATGATGTAAAAGAGAAAAATCTTTATTAATCATGATATTAAGCTGATTAAATTGTAAGTGATGGGCAAATGTAGAAGTGTTAGCATTATTGACATGTTCGGTGACCCTAGTTCTTAATGATGTACTTTTCCCGGACTCATTTTTATTTACTTTCCGGCTTATCTTTAATGAAAAAAACAATAAAATAGTTAGTCTAAGTCAATTGGTTTCTATGGTAACCGAGTTTTGTATATATTTAAAACTATAAAACAACTTGAAATATTTTGACGTTTAGTTGAAAACGTGAAATTTATTATAAAATGGATATTCAAAATAATGCATTTGATTGTGAAGTAATGGAAGATGAAATTATACCAGATGAAATTGTTAAGGCGGCCACCCAAGCAACGTTTGTTAAAAAACAAAATTAGTTGATAAAGAGTTCTTGTTATAAAATTGTAAACTGAATAATATAAAGTTTATGGTACAACAATGCCCGTTTAAAAAAAAATATTGTACGTAATACGTGCTTCACTGAAAAGTATGGTTGAATGATAACGAATAAAGAAAATTAAGAAAAATTACATACTTGTCAGTTAACAACGGCAATCCAAGTATAAAAACTTTGGTTAAGTTCACAAAATTTAAAATCCATAAGATTAAAAATAAAATTTACACGTTCCACATTAGACAATAATGTCACAAACATATAAAATTATTGATTAAATCATATAAAATGAACGATGTACAAAAATATAAGTTAAATATTAAAATCACATTTTTAAAGTATTCAATTAAATGAAGTGACCTTCTAAAGTGAGAAATGACATTACTGAAAAGTGACATGAACAAACATTGACAGAGCTGCGTTCCGCTATTTAAATTTAAATAATATATTAAGAAATAAAGTTTAAGAAATTTTAAAAATTTTGAAATCACTCAATTAAGTAAAGGGATGTGAAATTCAAGCACAAGTAGGTCAAAATGTGATTTTAATATTTAACTTATATCTTTGTACATCGTTTATTTTATATGATTTAATCAATAATTTTATATGTTTTTGACATTATTGTCTAATGTGGAACGTGTAAATTTTATTTTTGATCTTTTGGATTTTAAATTTTGTGAACTTAACCAAAGTTTTTATACTTGGATTGCCGTTGTTAACTGACAAGTATGTAATTTTTCTTTATTCGTTATCATTCAACCATACTTTTCAGTGAAGCACTGATGATGACATTATGTCGAAAGCGCTCTGCTTGTTTTGAATATGGAGGGTAGAGGTAAGGAGAACTGTCTCCGTGTATTGAATGTGTCCGTCAAAATGTGGTAAATAAGGGTGGCGCTACGATCGTAGTAGGGTAAATTTTAAAAAAAGCGCCATAACTTCTTAGAGTAGGATAGATAAATAAACAAGGAAACACAAATTTCCGCTTTATTATGACACCATTTTTAAAATAATCATAAGATACATAAGATAATCATAAAGTATAAAACGAATTTAAAATACACTAAACTGAATTCGCTGACCACGTTTTTTTATAGCACTTATATAACTTGTGACTTATATTACGAAATCATACGACATTTCAATCAATTTGTCAAAAACTGCTACATTCATTCTGTACCCTACATCTACTTTAGCGCCATTGTAGTGGCAAGTTTGAGAAGTGTTATGTTCCTCTAAAAAGTGGACACATTTTTAATCATTTCCCATTTAAGATCGTTCTCCTTACCTCTACCCTCCATAGTTTTGAATAAAAAATTTTTGCACAAGGAATACAGACTGTTGTTTTACCTACTTGGACTATAAACTGTGCACACAGCCTTCCAAATTTTAATTTATATTTTTTTTACTTAACTTTTAAGTAATTAGATAATAATTAAGAATCTACAAAATCTTTATTTAGTAATGAAACGTTTGATTGATTATATCGTGCTGCACTTACTACCGCGTTACCAGATGCAAAACTATTAGAAAATTCATCCTCAATTTTTTTTTAATTCACTTTCTATCTCATACATTTTTGATTGTGAAACACTTATCAACTCTGTTTCGGTTATACATTGCTTTCCGCACGGTCCTGCATGGTCGAAAACAGTGCTTTCCGCACGGTGTGATGAAAAGTTTTATATTTCGTAACGTTGAAGGAAGCATTGCTTTCCGCACGGTCCTGCATGGTCGAAAGCACTGCTTTCCGCACGGAGTATAATAATAATAATAATGTTTATTTGTCCACTATAATACAAATACAAGTACGATAATAAAATTAATATAGAATGACACAAATAAACATAGTAGGTACTCACTGAAGCAATGTAGTCAACTACATCGCTTGTATGTGAGGATAATATTTAAATTTAAAAACAATAAAATAAACATCTGCAAAAAAACTGATAAGTGATAACATACATGATTTCCTATATAAATGACTTAATTAAAATACAATAGACATATTAACAATAGACATTACACGGTTAAAAATGTGAGTTTTAAGATACATATAAAACATTTAAAAAATACAATAATAATTAATCCATTTATAAAATCATAGACCACAAAGGTTTTCTTATAATTTACGTAACATACTGTGTAATTTATAACTAGATATTGGGTCATGATCGGGTTCATTGTCATAATTGGGATTAAGCCAGTTTAGGTTTGGTATATACCAAAACAACAATTTTTAGTCAACGAACGCTCTCCATACAAAAAAAAATGCCATTTAATTTATTACTGCACCAAGTCGGCTACCTTTTGTTTTTCCGAATTTAAAATCCAATATTTAATTTTTTGTTTGACGATAGTTTTATTTGACCTTGAAGGAATTATATTCTGTAGATCCAGTGGAATGGCATTGTATATTTTGGGAATTAGACACTGGATACTGCGTTGTCCTACAGTTTTGTTGCATTTAGGAACTTTCACCGAATTTTCTCTGCTTCTAGTTTGGTACAAATGATCCACTGGAATTAACAAATTAACATATTTGCTCATATGAGAGAGAATTCGTTGAACAAATAGTTGTCATGTGTCACATATTTTACTTATTTGGTATAACTTTTCGGAAGCAAACGTAATCCGTTTCTTGTAGATTATTCTTAAAATCCATTTTTGTAACACATTAATCTTATCTAAATAGACATTACATACACCTCCCCACGCCAAAATTCCATACATCAGATGAGATTGAACAAGAGAATAATAAGTGGCTTTTAGAATGTAACTGTCCAAGAACTGAGAAAGATACCTAAATCTACTTATTAAACCTCTAATTTTATTTGCAACATTATTGATTTGAAGATCCCAGCGGATGTGTCGGTCGATGATTATTCCTAGATATTTTACGGATATTACTTCTGGCGTTTTTGTATATTGATCAACTTCAAGGTCACCGAGTTGCGGAAGATGTAACGAACATTAGTTCGTTACCAAGGGCACGCCTATGGTAAGAATTGTTTTCGTTTTTATATTCCTTTCAACGATATAAAAGACGGACCATTCCAACAGAACGGGAGTTCAGTTCGAGCGTGTTGAGCTGGAAGGAACTCTCCTAGGCCTGACGTGTTGAGTCGACCCAAGCCACTGCGGCCCCGTCTACGCGTTGAGTTAACCGAGGCCTTGCAGTACCACCGCCGTACGCGTTTCCAGTCTCCAGGTTATTCCAACGCCGTGAAGGACTTCCTATCCCTACAGCCCGTGTGTATATATCAATCCAGAAGAATGTTTTATTTGTTTTAATTTTTTTTAGGAGAATATTTATTTTGTTATTTTACTTGTTGAATTAAATAAATAAATTTTAAAATTATAACCTGTTTAAATTATCCGGACTACATCACAAAGATTATTTGCGTAAGATGTAAATGGCATATACTGAGTTTTTTTTATATTAAGAGTAAGTTGATTTAATTGAAACCACTTTTTAACTTGTATAAAATCGTTTTCTACTTGTCTTTTTAGTTGATCCCAGCTATTTGATTTATAGAAAATAGCGGTATCGTCAGCGAAACTAGTTATTGATCCTTGTATATTAATATTTAAAAGACTGTTTACATAAACTGTGAACAAGATAGGGCCTAAA
Organism: Altica lythri; assembly: GCA_964028335.1. Classification (NCBI taxonomy): domain Eukaryota; kingdom Metazoa; phylum Arthropoda; class Insecta; order Coleoptera; family Chrysomelidae; genus Altica; species Altica lythri. The sequence continues at coordinate 719,391 of OZ034805.1, read as the reverse complement.
ACAGTTCCCTGAGAAACTCCGAAGGTCACTCTTTCTGTTTCGCTGGTTGTACCGTTAAGAGAAACTAACTATTGGCGATCGCTTAAATAACTTTTAATTAATTCATATACGTTACCTCTAATTCCATAAGCATATAACTTCTTTAAAAGTATATTGTGTGAAACAGTGTCAAAAGCCTTAGAGAGATCAACGAATATGCATAGTGCAGGTTTTTTATTATCCATTGCATTATATATTTTTGAAGTTAAATCGCAAATAGCATCTTCCGTCGACATGCCCTCTCGAAATCCGTACTGATTACTAAACAGAATTTTATGTTTATCAAAGAATTTAATTAGCCTACTTTTTATAATTTTTTCAAATATTTTTGACACAGTGGAGATTAAAGAAATCGGTCTGTAATTTTCAACAACACTTTTTTCACCATTTTTGAAAATAGGTTTAATAACTCCGATTTTTAATAGTTTTGGATAATAACCTGCATTGAAACATTTATTAATAAGTACAGTTAACGGAGATGCAACGATGTCTGAAATTTCTTTTAGAGTTATACCTTTTAGCCCTGGAGATTTTTTTGATTTCAGGCTTTTTATGGTTTTCAGAACTTCTAGCTCATCTGTTTCAAATAGAAACATGGAATTTTGCAGTGAAATTATATTATCTTCAAAGTCAAGAGGTGTATCAATATTATTTGCGTATTTCTCTCCAAGTTGACTATAATATTTGTTAAAACAATTAGCAATATCCTTGTTATCTGTTAAAGGATAATTTTCAGCTATAATTTGAGTAATTTTTGTTTCCAGTTTTGATTTACTGCAGAGGTTATTTACACAAAACCAAAGTGCCATAGAGGAGTATTTATTTTTATTTACTGTATTTTTTACGTAGTCTTTTTTACTTTTTTGTATGTCGCGCTGTAATTGAAGTTTACTGCTCCTATACTCTTGTTTTAGATGCTCATTATTTGGGTGTTTTCGCAATTGTGAATACAAATTGTTTTTGTGATTTATTAAGTCTAGTAAAGGTTTTGTAATCCATGGTTTTTCATTTTATGTTTTGGTTAAATTTTGACTGTTTTAGTGGAATTGTTAATATTTGCATTTAGGGTGTCTATAAACTTTTGTGTGAATGCATCTATGTCTTCTGCATCAGTAAAAGAACTATTGAACTCAGATTAGCTCTCAGGGATGGAAAATCAATATATTTTTTATAATTTTGATGATTGCTGTTATCGTGTTTGATATTAAAGTAGTTATTAAATTCAATGCTTAAAATAGTCGAATAGTGATCAATTTCGTCAGAGATGTAAATGAATGAATTACAAACATTTCTATAATTTGTTTTTACGAAGAAATGATCTAAACAGGTATAATTGCTCTCCGAGTTATGTCATTTATATACGATATAAAATCAAATGAGCTGAGAATGTTCAAATATTCTTCTACATCAGGATCAGAATCATCTAAGATGTTTATATTTATATCGCCAGCAATTATGTGATTCTCAGTTTTAGTATTTAAAAGGTACAGAAGGTCAGTATTAAAGTGTTTAATAGAAATTGATGGTGATCTATATATGGCTGTCAGAGTTACTTTTTCTGAAAGATCTAATATGTCTAGTTGAATTACTCTGGAATCTCCTAAATGTATAAGCGGATAATCATAATTGAAGACATTATTGATATAAACAATCACTCCATCATGGTAGTTGAAATTGCCTTCATTGTAAATTATATTGTACCCTTCAATGGAAAATAAATTTAAATCCCCTATTTAAAATGTTTCTATAAGAACAATTAAATCAAATTTAAAATCTAATTGACTCAATAGCAGTCTCAAATAATCAAAGTGTTTCTGAAAGCTTCGAATATTCATGTGAAAAATTTTAAGTTGTGTGTTATTTTTTGATTGATTCAGAATACAAAAATCAGAAATTTTCTCGAGAAATCTGGCTTTTACTAAATCAACATTATATTCGCTAATATATGAGTCCATAATTATTAAGAGTTAAGTTAATTAGTCCTAAGAAATAAGATAGAAAGGAACTACATTTACTTCTTGTTACTACCAGTACTGGACTGTGAATTTGACCGTAGGGATCTACTACCACTTACAAATTGTTGACTACTTCCTTTTTTTGAACTGTTTTTTTGGTGTATTTACAGAAGGTAATTTGTTGAATTTTCCGTTTCTGCTTGACTTATTTTCTAGCTTTTTGATTCCAATACTTTGGGGGCTTTTTTCAGGCGAATTTTGAGGTGTAATCAATTCTCTTGGGGTTTGAGAAGGCGTCGATGGTTCACTAGTGGTTTTGCTTTCTTGCTCTGAAAATTTTATCTCCTCTAGTTCTTGAGCTGTGTAGGCATTATTATTAATAAACAGTCTGTTTCCTTTTATGTACGATTTGGCGGAACTATCCTCTCGAGATTTTTGTAAAAATTTTCTTAGTATTTTGTTTTCGCTTCTTTGTTGAAACGTTAAGTCTTGATAAATGGAAATTCTTGTGCCTTTTAGTTTTTTACAATTTTTTAAAATTTCAACCTTTTTGATATGTGAAATAAATTCAACCTTAACAGGGTTCGGTATATGTTTTAATTGATATACGTTATTGAGATCTGGTTTCTTAATATCTACTTCCAACAAATTATTTAGTTTTTGGCAAATTTCGGGCGCTGATACTGCTTCCGAGGAGTCCAGTCCAAATATCAAAATATTGTTCTTTTTCTGTTCTCTTTCTAAAAATTCTAATCTTCTTGATAAAAGCGTATTTTCTCGTTCAACTTTAGTTACTTTTCTATTTAAATCTTCAATTTTTAATAAAAGTCTAGCTTCAGAAGCTTGAATAGATGTTCTCATCTCAGTTCTATTCTTAATGACTTCATGGTTCACATTTTCGATAGCTTTTCGTAGTTCACGCAATTCATTCTCCATTTTTTTTTAACAAATATTTAATTTAAACTGTTTCCGAAAATAGAGAGCAACTGGCAACATCGGTTTTAGCTCTTAATAGTATCACACTGTTATCATGAAGGTTTAAAGTTCAATTGCTAGTAGATTCAATGTTTACTTTAAGATGTCCCCAAAAACATAATATTTGAAGTTAATGAAAACTTACTGGTATATCCTATAGAACTGTTACTTGTCATACACTAACAAAATAAATTTTTCAAATGACTTTAAATTCCTTTTTAAAAGGATTGTAGGTTAGCACACAATTCAACGTTTCACTTGCAGAGTTGCCGACAATGAAATAGTACATTACGTAACGAATGCGGGAAGCAGGTGATCCCATCACGAGTGCGTTTATCGCGTGAGCCGAAGGCGAACGCGATTAAAAGCACGAATGATGAGATTACCTGCGCACGGCATGAGCTGCGTATTCTATTTCTCATCACTCCGTGAGGAAAGCTCTTGAATTTGTATAAAATAAAAGGAAAGAAGATAATAAAAGTAGTATTAGGTCTGATCCGCCTGCACCGCGAAGGCGCTGAAGGAGGGTTGGGGTAGGCGGATCCCCCCATTAAAACAAAAATTTTTAGAGTTGAGAAATTATAACATTTTTATTAAAAAAAAACACTTTTTTATTACAAAATTATGTATAGTTATGAATCTTTGTTAAATACGTTAAATGTAATATTTGAACAGCTGCTTAATTTTGTAGACATATTTTTTTTTCAACCTAAGTATATTAGATAATAATTGAGAATCAACAAAATCTTTATTTAGTAATGCAACGTTTGATTGATTATATCGTGGTGCATTTACTACCGCATTATCAGGTGCAAAACTATTAGAAAATTCATCCCCAATTTCTCTTAATTTACTTTCTATCTTATTTATTTTTGATTGGGAAACACTTATCAACTCTGTTTTGGTCATTAATTGCTTTCCGCACGGTCCTGCATGGTCGAAAGCAGTGATTTCCGCACGGAGTGATAAAAAGTTTTATATTTCGTAAACTTGACGGAAGCATTGCTTTCCGCACGGTCCTGCATGGTCGAAAGCAGTGCTTTCGGCACGGAGTGATAAAAAAATATTCCCGTACAGTTAAGAGTAAGGAAAAGTTCGTTGCCCAGCAACGGACTAAAATACGAGAATAGTCTATTTTGCGGCTTAAATTTGATCCGAGAAACTAGACATTTCCAAGCGATTTCATAAAAATAAATTATATAAATAAATACCAAATTAACTTACCTTAAACAACGGATGCCCTTTTTTAAAACACAGTACAAAATAAATAAAATCATGATAATCATCTTCCAAAACATTTATAATTGGTTTACTATCAGAATTTAGATAAAACTTTGGTACCTTATACTGAACATTTTTTAGTATACCCATGGTAATCAGATTTTTTTGAAAAGCTGTTTGATTGATACATATCCAGTAGTCACCATCACACAATTTTGGATTCATTTTCGATATCGCATATTCAATAGGATCTTGAGAAGCAGAAAACAAGTTTAAAAGTGATTTGTGTATTAAACCAAATTGAATATTTGAGTTAATTGCATCACTACGTGATGTAATAAATTGGTGTCGAGTATCTGTACTCATTAAATCAAAAAGTTTAGATTTGTATACGGTAGTAAAAACTACAACAAATATTAAATAAGTAACAAAAAGTATTTTTATTGATGGTAATTTTGCATGTATTATCGCTGTTCCTTCAAATAATATACTTAGCATTATTACATATAAATTTTTTAGTTGACTATCAGGAATTAGAGTTGATATTAGATAAAAAACACTATACAGCGTTAAAAGTGTTAATAGAAATGCGTACCAAACGTATTTATGATATTCATTAGTAAATATTTCAATATAATTGTCTTTGATAATACTAGGAGTAATACACACAACTTTATCTTCACTTATTTGGATTGTTTTATCAACAAATTTCAAATCATTGCTTCTTTGTAATAGTAGTGATACGTATACATCATATTGATTAGATTTAAAATCTGGTGCTATTTTTAATGCTGGTGTAGGTGATTTTAGTTGTGTTTTATTTAGACGAATATTTAATTTTTTAGCAACAATATCAAATAATTCAGTATGGATTCCTTTATTTTTATTTATTACAAATGGAGGATTTTTTCCGTATAAAACTTTTAGCGATTTAATTTTTGTTTGTTTTAAATTAAGTAATTTTGTAGTGTAGTTGTTATGAGATATATTTTTAATAATTATTACAACTTTTTCAATGTAAAATATCTTTAAAGTTTTTATAAAATCTGTGATATTTTTATTTGTTATTATTACAAATAAATTTCTGTTGTCAAGTATTAATGACGAGTTTAAAAAATTTAATACTAACGTTACGTTTCCGGATATTATATAAAAATCAGGTATAATATCAAAGATTGTATCTCCAATAAAATTATTGAAATTCATAACAGGAAAAGTTGATTTAATATCCACATTAGCCATAAAAATTGTACCATTTTTATTTTCTGATTTTATAATTTTATTAACATAACTTTCTAATGGGTTTTTATATGCAACTTCTATTTTAGAAATCACACAAGGTATAACAATGATAATTAACCATAAAGTTATTTCCTGTTTAATCGACATTTCTATTTGAAGTTCCTTCAATTTGTTGATTCTAGTATATTAAGTAAAAGTAAGTAATTTGTTTAGATAAAAAGTTTGATAATAAGGCTAATTACAGTGTCATTAAGCCGAATTGGTTATTTTAATATTTAAAGAGGTTAAGTAAAAAACAAAAAACTACTTTCTATTTAGATATAATTGTTTGTAATAAATTAGCCGAATAACTATATGATAAATTATAAATTAGAAAAACATTAAAATAACATTAGGAAGAAACTAGAACCTGCAGATTCTGTATAGAATTTTTAAATTGTAATAATACTAGTTCTTTTAAGTGATACTTCTTTTGCCAGAAAAATATAGAGTAAATTTTTATGATGCGCGCGCACACTATCATGAAAATCAGACACGACAGGAAGAAATTAGTTTGTCAACATTTTAGTTTTTTTGCGTAATTTTGAATTATATTTGCACTTATTTTATTAATTTTGTTAATTTTTTATTAAATACTGCCACGTACTTTTAGTGTAAATAAAATAAAATCAGATTTCGAAAAAGGTTAATCAAATTTTTACTATTGAAATTCAACTCCAGCTGAGATCGGTAGTGGTTTCTCTACTGGCAAATTTGTGCCCAGCTCAGCCGTAGAGGGTATGTAACAAAATAAAGTGAGTCGCGCCACCGATTTAGACGGTCAAAATCGAAAACCCCTGTTGTTCTAGGCACTACCTTACCCACTGGAGATAATTAAATAAATTTTGAATATTAAACAGTACTAATTAAATTGCACTATATAAAAAAATAACGATAAAGTGAGCTAAATGAAACAATATATCAACTAGACCCTGCTTTAATAAATAAATATTAAGAATTACAAAACTGTCAAGCCTCGTGCTTGACAACGCTATCGATATTTATAAAGCGTTAGAATAATATTATTCTTTTCTATCTATTGATAACACGCTTTATTAAATATGACAATGATACAGTTTTCTGTAAAAATACTTTAATAGTATCAAGACGAAAGTCTTGTTGTCAAATCGAATTTTGGTTTGCAGTTAGAGGTAAAGATGTCACTACTATCATATCTTTTACACTTTCGTTATTGAAAGATATATAAAGATTATGATTTTAGTGCAATCTTTAGTCAGCGATTATGCTTTAAGCTCGCTGACGGATAACATATACCTTATACTGACGAGGTGCAAATACACCGAAACCGGTCTATAAGTTATGTTGTCCCTTCTAACTGCAAACCAGAATGGTTGGTTTAAATATCTTGTAGATATGCCAACCCCGTTTGACTTTGAAGTATAATTCAATATCCGTTGGGGCATATAGCCCAGGAGGTAGTTGTTTCTTCTTAGTTGAACGGTCATTGTCTTTGAAAATGTTTTTTCAAAAACTTATAAAGCGTTAAAATAATATTATTCTTTGCTATCTATTTAAAACAAAGAATATGTGAATAATATTAAAAGGAAAATTAACCAATATGTGTAATCACACTCAATACAAAAAAAAAGACAAGAAAAATAGATTTTTAACTAAAACTAAAGTTGCGACTTAAATCTAATTAGGCTTATCTGTTAATCCTCGGCTTTTCTAATACTTAGGCCGGTTCCAAAAATCAAGCCTGTTCCAAAACCAATAGGCTTGCACCAATCACAATAACTTAAGCTCGTACTAAGTATCAGGTCTGCACCCAAAATTAAAGCCTGTATCTAGCGCTGTATCTAGGATTTCAGCCTATAACTAGGACCCTAAAATCGTAATTTGGAATTAACGATAGCTCAAACAAATTTCAATGACTCCTTAAATTAATTGATTTTAATGACGTTAAACTACTTTACTAACTTTAATACAATTTGAATACATTAACTTATATTTGCTTAACAATAAAAGAATAAAATGAATTTAAATGAACTACACAAGATTTAGAAGCTGACAACTCTGAATTTTTTTTTACAAATATTAATCAAACTAATGATTTAAATGCGCTTAACAACTTAAATTTGACTTGCTAGTCACAACAAAATTATCACAATAAACTAAATTAAGATTTATCATAAAGTTAATTAATGATAGCACAAAAGAACTAAAAGGAGTCTAGTTTCACAAAAATAATACCTACATACAATACACAAAGAAATACACATGTAAAATCAAGATATTAAAACTAAGATTGCGACTATATGGCGTTATTAATCTTATAAAAATATAATATCGTAACTAACCTATAAAAATAGGGTTTCTTTCATTAAACTCGTGACACCCTAGCTGGTAAACGGGTAAATCAATATCCTCGTTGCTATCTGCAATAATGGGGAATTCTGACCACGATTTGCTGTCTGAACGGTTTTGAATTACCAATTTTTCCCACTGTCTGCTCTGTGGGCTACCTACACTTCATAGGGAACGAAAGAACCATAAGAATCGAACAACCACATGAATAAAGAAACGTGTTACTCACCACTGAAGATTTTCTAAAATCCGCCTAAGCGATTTTTTAACGAATCCACCAAAATAACCGGAAATCTCACTCCAACACAATTCGATAGGAAAACAGGGGCTTAATTTCGTAAATCCAAAATTAATTGACTCCGATGCACAGAGATTACAAACTTAAACCCAAAAAATCTTCTCAGAAGCATCCGCTCGAGACGAAGGCTGACAGTTAAAAAGAACTTTCTACGTTTTACAATCCATGAAATTGGCACACTTCGAAATAAATGGCCTCTACTACTATAAGAACAATAACCGTAGGATCTTCAGCTACCAATTTACAAACAAACAGTAGTCGTTTGATACGACTAATCTTATTACTCATCAAGATAACAGCAAAAATCTCAACATTACTTAATTTCCTCGTTTATTTTCAATCTTATTACGCAAATAACAATTCCACGAAACAGCTGGCTGTAGAGCACAATACTAAGAGTTATCCACCTAAAGAGAATTGTCAACCTTTTACATACGTCAGTGGATGATTTATAAACAATGCCGCTACATTTGAATTTGATAGATATACTTCGAGACAATATTAACAATAATTTATGGCAGAATATATTTATAAGTTGATGATTAACTATAATTGAACTAAAATCAACCTAAACCTGTCACGATTTAATCCTTAATAATGGAGAATTCATAAGGTAAGCAATTAGTTATAACTATAGTGAATTTAAACCCGTGACACATCCCCTCCCCTAAGAAAGGAGAAAATCTACCGAAGATTTTCGACGATAACTCAATAAGTATTAAATAAGCCAACAATCACAATGAAAGAGACAACAAGCCCAAACAATAGCTACGAACAAATTGCTGTAATATCCAACTATATAGAACGCCATATTCGCATACCCAACTCGTAAAGAATACGAACCAACAACACAACAAAACCAAAGAAAGAAAAACAAAAGTTTCGAGTAATACTCGGGAGCAAGCACCCAGTGCGTTAAAGTACGACCAGACTGAAACAGCACGAAAGACAACCAAAAAGAGAAGGAACAAACCAAGAAAAGAAAAACACAGAAAGGTATCAACGATGGTTGTTGATAAATTGGCTGGATTCAAGTAATGTAGCAAAAGGTAAGTAAGGTAACGAACACATGTTTCCCACTTAGTCGACCAAAATTCTTTGACAAATCCCAAAAGGTGGTAGGAGAGATAAGGTAGGATAGTCGTAGGATTCTCTGAACCGCTTCAGAGAATCTCTCTCAACTACCACTAAGGCTTTTTCCACCAGACACCCAAAACCAATGGTCCAGTCGGGAAAACAAAAAGGTTTGGCCTCCAAAATCCACAAAACGTGCAACAGCATAACAGCCACATAAAAAGAGGCCCAAACCATGAGGGTAATTAAAGTCGACGAAGCAGGCAACAACATAAAAGGTAAGATAAGGTAAGATAAAGGTAAGGGAAGTTAAGGCAAAGATAAGGAAATTACTTGAATCCAGAAGTGTTAAGGTTGGAGGACTTTTACCTCCCCGCCTGGAATATCCTCGGGTGGTGAGATTCTTCTACCCCCAGCCACAGGGCACAAAAAGAGTCAACGATGGTTATGTTGAACAAGGGTCTGAATCCAAGCAACGAAAGATACCTATAGTTAACAATACTTAAGTTCCTATAGGGAACATGCAGTATTTTTAGTTTTGTGTTTATTTTAAGGAATTCCATGTCATAAACATATTAAAAAATTAAAACAATCTAATTTAACGTAAAAAATGCGGTTTTAAATAGACCGTTTAAGTATTCGCGCCAAAACGGACCTGTAGTTCCGATGACGTCATTCCTGTCTGTTACTGGTTGTGCTTGCCGTCGTTAGCTTAACAAATTGCAAGTTTTCTCGACTTTCTACTTATTTTTTTGTAATAATTTAAAATGGACTATCCATCAACATCAGGTGATCAAAATAATACCCCTAAAATTCCGAAAAAAAGTCGTGTTAACTCATGTTTTTTGCCAATTCTTCCATCTACTTCAACAAAATTTCCAAATAAATTGTTTTTGACTGGACCTTCTGACCCAAAATTGAGAAGAAAGTGGTTTCAAGCTGCAAAGAGGAATGACTATTCTCCAAAGACTATTATGTGAAGACCACTTTGACGTAATTTGGCGAATACTTGTTATTATTGCGTACTGTACCTAAGTATTTACAAAACTTCTTAATAACATATTTTAAATTTTACAGTTTGGAGAACGACGTTGAAAATTGGAAGAGGTTTAAAATGTTTGGGGGGAAACTTTATCTAAAAAAAGATGTGGTACCTCATATTTTTGAATGCGAAAATATAATGATACAACTAAAACCTAGATCAGTAATAATGAAAAGGAAAAAAACGTGAAATTCTTGAGAGCATTGAAAATACTGCAGCTATAATATTGATGTATTCTTTCAGATTATTTTATTCTTACACCGAACATTTAAACTCACATTTTTATAATGATATAAAAGTTTTAAAACTATGATTCATGCATACCGTAGTAATTTAGTCCCTTTCATTTCTACACTTGAAAACTCTGGACTCTCGACAAAAAAAGTTACTACCATGCCGACAGTAACTCTTGGTAAATTCCTGGAGTCTGTTTTGATAAACCCAACTTCCATTTTTATTAAAAACGTAAGTACTCGAACCCACCATCACTGCCTTATACGCAGGCACGCTTTAACCACTTAAGCTATTGGATGATCAAGTGGTTAGGAAGCGAAACGTTATAATGAATTCAAATCCCATCAGATATGACATTCACTCACTTCCTCCTTAAGCATATGTTACATGACGTTAATGAGAGAGAAGTTTTGTCAAATCGACAATTGATACTTCAAACTCTAAGTCACTTTATTTGTGCCCTGTCTTATATTTTTATTCGGTTAGGAGACCGGAACCATTGATTTTTAGTAAACTATTATTTTTGAGATAACCCTCAACGTATTTTTTAAATTTAGAAATTAAACAAATAAGAAATTATTAAACTGACATTAATAAAAATATAAGACAGGGCACAAATAAAGTGACTTAGAGTTTGAAGTATCAATTGTCGATTTGACAAAACTTCTCTCTCATTAACGTCATGTAACATGTGCTTAAGGAGGAAGTGAGTGAATGTCATATCTGATGGGATTTGAATTCATTATAACGTTTCGCTTCCTAACCACTTGATCATCCAATAGCTTAAGTGGTTAAAGCGTGCCTGCGTATAAGGCAGTGATGGTGGGTTCGAGTCCCACTGGATGTGACATTTTTTCAATTTCTCCTTAATGTCAGTTTAATAATTTCTTGTTTGTTTAATTTCTAAATTTCAAAAATACGTTGAGAGTTATCTCAAAAATAATAGTTTACTAAAAGTTACTACTTAGCTCACTTTAAATATAGCATTTACAAAAATTACAACTACCGGGATTTTAAATCCACCCAAAACAAAATGTCGCCCCATTTAAAACAAAATGAGGCCCCAATCAACAAAATGGCACTAATTAACAAAATGGCCCCAATTAACAAAATCAGCCCCACGTTGGGCGCCAAAAATTTGCCACGTAATTTTAGTGTAAATAAAATAAAATCAGATTTCGAAAAAGGTTAATCAAATTTTTACTATTGAAATTCAACTCCAGCTGAGATCGGTAGTGGTTTCTCTACTGGCAAATTTGTGCCCAGCTCAGCCGTAGAGGGTATGTAACAAAATAAAGTGAGTCGCGCCACCGATTTAGACGGTCAAAATCGGAAACCCCTGTTGTTCCAGGCACTACCTTACCCACTGGAGATAATTAAATAAATTTTGAATATTAAACAGTACTAATTAAATTGAACTATATAAAAAAAATAACGATAAAGTAAGCTAAATAAAACAATATATCAACTAGACTCTTCTTTAATAAATAAATATTAAGAATAACAAAACTGTCAAGCCTCGTGCTTGACAACGCTATCGATATTTATATAAAACAAAGAATATGTGAATAATATTAAAAGGAAAATTAACCAATATGTGTGATCACACTCAATACAAAAAAAGACAAGAAAAATAGATTTTTAACTAAAACTAAAGTTGCGACTTAAATCTAATTAGGCTTATCTGTTAATCCTCGGCTTCTCTAATACTTAGGCCGGTTCCAAAAATCAAGCCTGTTCCAAAACCAATAGGCTTGCACCAACCACAATAACTTAAGCTCGTACTAAGTATCAGGTCTGCACCCAAAATTAAAGCCTGTATCTAGCGCTGTATCTAGGATTTTAGCCTATAACTAGGACCCTAAAATCGTAATTTGGAATTAACGATAGCTCAAACAAATTTATTGATTTTAATGACGTTAAACTACTTTACTAACTTTAATACAATTTGAATACATTAACTTATATTTGCTTAACAATAAAAGAATAAAATGAATTTAAATGAACTACACAAGATTTAGAAGCTGACAACTCTGAATTTTTTTTTTTACAAATATTAATCAAACTAATGATTTAAATGCGCTTAACAACTTAAATTTGACTTGCTAGTCACAACAAAATTATCACAATAAACTAAATTAAGATTTATCATAAAGTTAATTAATGATAGCACAAAAGAACTAAAAGGAGTCTAGTTTCACAAAAATAATACCTACATACAATACACAAAGAAATACACATGTAAAATCAAGATATTAAAACTAAGATTGCGACTATATGGCGTTATTAATCTTATAAAAATATAATATCGTAACTCACCTATAAAGATAGGGTGTCTTTCATTAAACTCGTGACACCCTAGCTGGTAAACGGGTAAATCAATATCCTCGTTGCTAACTGCAATAATGGGAAATTCTGACCACGATTTGCTGTCTGAACGGTTTTGAATTACTAATTTTTCCCACTGTCTGCTCTGTGGGCTACCTACACTTCATAGGGAACGAAAGAACCATAAGAATCGAACAACCACATGAATAAAGAAACGTGTTACTCACCACTGAAGATTTTCTAAAATCCGCCTAAGCGATTTTCCAACGAATCCACCAAAATAACCGGAAATCTCACTCCAATACAATTCGATAGGAAAACAGGGGCTTAATTTCGTAATTCCAAAATTAATTGACTTCAATGCACAGAGATTACAAACTTAAACCCAAAAAATCTTCTCATAAGCATCCGCTCGAGACGAAGGCTGACAGTTAAAAAGAACTTTCTACGTTTTACAATCCATGAAATTGGCACACTTCAAAATAAATGGCCTCTACTACTATAAGAACAATAACCGTAGGATCTTCAGCTACCAATTTACAAACAAACAGTGGTCGTTTGATACGACTAATCTTATTACTCATCAAGATAACAGCAAAAATCTCAACATTACTTAATTTCCTCGTTTATTTTCAATCTTATTACGCAAATAACAATTCCACGAAACAGCTGGCTGTAGAACACAATACTAAGAGTTATCGACCTAAAGAGAATTGTCAACCTTTTACATACGTCAGTGGATGATTTATAAACAATGCCGCTACATTTGAATTTGATAGATATACTTCGAGACAATATTAACAATAATTTATGGCAGAATATATTTATAAGTTGATGATTAACTATAACCGAACTAAAATCAACCTAAACCTGTCACGATTTAATCCTTAATAATGGAGAATTCATAAGGTAAGCAATTAGTTATAACTATAGTGAATTTAAACCCGCGACAATACATTAATATTTTAATATTTACCTGATACTTACCTACTGTTGTTTACCTATTCTTTTATGACAATTTTTCTATTAATGACAGTTTTGCCCCTAAATAAATACAACAGCAGTAAAAGGCTATAAGTGTTATAGTATATTACTTTACGAGTGGAGTAAATTGCATATTACAGCGAGTGTGTTTGGGCTGAAAGAACGGGCTAAATATGCAATATGTTCCTCCAGTAAAGTACTATGCTTTACCCACGACTTACCAAATGGTTTTGTATAAAACTAAAAATAACAAATATAAAATTAAAATTTTGGCATAAGTTATCAAAAATATTTGATTTTGCAGACAGTTCTATCTGAGAAATGTCAAATTTTAGTTTAATTTAATGTATACAGTAGGCAACCAACATAATAATACAGGTTTCAATCTACTTACTTCACTAGTGCAGTAAATAAAACTATAACACAACTCCTCAATAATTTGACACTTACTGACAGAGATATAAGTTAAAAAATAGACAAATAACTTATGAGTCGTGGGTAAATAATATAAATAACATCAGCAAAGATGAAATCATACTAGCTGGGGAAAAAGCTTAAAAACAAAATGACATCTACTCGTTTTTACACCAAAGTTATCTGACGTTATGGACTCAGATGGATGTGATATGCACTGACTTCTCAAAGGCGTTTGATAGAATGAATCATGGTGTTTTGATTAAAAAGCTTAATCAGTTTGGTTTCTCTCGTGGTTTTATATTGTCAGTCTTATTTACATAATAGACAACAATTTGTTTACTATAATGAATATAAATCACATAATTAATGTCTCACTCGGGTGTACCTTATGGCTACAATGTATTATTTCTATTTTTCATTAATTATTTAGACAGATGCTTTAAATCAGCAAGATTATTTTATGCTTATGATTTAAAAATCTATTTTGAGATCCTCATTGGGATGACTGTTTATATCTCCAAAGTGATCTCAAAAGAGTTTTTGAATACCTTCTTTACTCTTAAAAGCTTGTGCTCCTAACCTGGCGCCAGTTTTCACTAAGCTATTTCAACTATCATATGATACTGGTATTTTTCCAGAATCCTGGAAAACTGTTCGAGTACAACCAGTCTTCAAGAAAGGATGTAAATCCCTGCCTTCTAACTACAGACCTATAGCTCTTATTATGGAACAAACATATTGCATCCATAGCAAGTGCAGCAGGAAATAAATTAGGCTTTCTGTTTAGAGCACGGAAGTATTTCTTTTCATCCAACTTAGCTACTCTTTACAAAGCCCAGATACGACCTAGTGTTGAAGACTGCTTGCAGGTATGAGGTTTGGCAGCTCCGTCAAGGCTCAGAGCAGTTCGACTAATATACAACACCCGTATTACCAAAAACCTAGCCCCATTGTCCCACCGAAGAGCAATGTCTGATCTTTCCTTGTTTTACCGATACATAAACGGATTTTGCTCAGAAGAACTCCGCTTTATATTGTCTCCCCTTACCAGACCAGCAAGAGCAACGCGACGTGCACCCTTATACTGTTCAGTGCCAGACACCGAGAAAGAATCGATTTAATCGTTCCTTCATCCACACGGTCTCTAGATTGTGAAACTCCTTACCTTTCCACGTCTTCCCCATTCGTCCTAACTTGCAGGCCTTTAAATCCCAAATTATTAAATTGTCTCTTCTGCCCAAATAGATGTTCTCGGTACATTTGTATTTAGGTCTATACCTATTACCTATGTGGACATCTTTAATAAAAAAAATAATGGTGCCTTGACAATAAACGTTTACTAAATAAGTATAATAAGCACAATTTACAAAAAGAACTTTTTATAATAGAAAGTTTTTTACTGATTTATAGGTCATATTTTGTGTCATTTCAACAATGCTCAGCATCCCTGATTTTGCAAAAATATTAAGTCATACAACGCTGTGATTGATCATAGAGAAGATTGTTTCCTTGTTAACAAAATCAAGGGTAGTTGTATCTAAAAACTTTCTAAAACAGTTTATTTTATTACCAGTTAAAATAATAATTACTGTTTTCACATGTAAGAACAAAAAAAAATGGCCCTTGGTAAGCCAGGCGCATCAGTAGATTTATATTAATTAATTATATTAAAAGTATACGTTTTAGAAAAAAATGTTTTAGATAAAAGTTGTAGGTCTCTTAAAGGCAAACAAAAAAGTCCTGTAACATTTTTTTGTACAGGGTGAAGTAAAAAAGTTACGAATTTTTTTCCATTTTGATTTGATGTCACGCCCAAACGGCTTTACCGATTTGGCCCATTAACGAACTCGACCGAGATTTTGGGACGATTGATTTTTGTACCAAATTTCATTCCGATCCGTTAAGAAATGCGACCACTATCGTGTCCACAGATTTCGTTATATCGGAACTATACATACATACATACATATATATATACATATATATATATAAACTTTTGAACGGAAGGTGTTTTTGAGGTCAGGGGGGCCTAAAACGAAAAACTGTAGTAAAATTTTCCCGAAGTCGTGACCTGCGAACCAGCTGAATAGTAGATATAAATCTACTAAAAGAAAAAAAAACTTCTCTGTCGCGTAATCGATCCCATTATGATAACATAACAGAACTATCACAAGTGGACTGATCCGCCGCCTAACCAACTACGCTACGAACGATTTATTTAATAACTTTCAAAATAATATTATCTATACACAACTTAGATCATGTTTAATATCAATTCGGTATAAATTTCGAAATCTATGTATATGCCTAAACACACTTGAAACATGCATTGTCATCCAGTTCTTAGCTATCCTGAAAATTTCAGAGCTCTAGGTAGTCGGGAAATAGGTTTAAATTCGATTACAAATTCCACGGAATGACACAGAGACACAGAACACGGCGAAAATATAAAAAACTTTCTAACAAAATGAAAAGCAGTGACATATGCCAGGAGCAAATCATGCATTGAGTTTACATATGAATTGAATAATAATGTATTATCACGGTATTCTTCCAATAAAGATCTGGTTTGGTCTTTGACTCAAGTTTATACATCACCGAACATATACATTCCAAAATGAATGAAGGTTATAAAATGCATGAATTCTTACTTAGAAACTGTAGGGGATTTAATGATATACTTGTTTTAAAACTTGAGTACTGTTCAACAGTCTGGAATCTTATCTATAGTAACCACATTAACAGAAGCAAATTATAATTTAAAATTTTTTTAAATGTCTTATTTCAATAACGATATATAGTAGGTACTTGGAGTAAATTCTCTCAGATTTTTTGAATTATTTTAACAGTAATAAATATTAATTTCAGTATCTACTTTCAAGAATTGTACTGATATTTCTTTTTTAACATTTGCACAACGCGGTGCACAGTCATATTTTCCTAACAAAAATTGAAACTATTAGATGCAGTGCTTTTTTTAGAAACTGTTAAATGTTTCAATTTATATCGAAATATTTTATAAAAAGTTTTGTTTTGAGATCGATATTTTTTTTAAGCTCAACGAGCCTTGGAGGAGTAGGTAGTTAAGCAATAGTAATAATATAAAAAACTTACAGTTTGATTCCTGGATAGTATAATTAAATGGGGCCACACCCAATTTATACAATACGGTAAAATTTAGTTATTCTTCATTAATAATCGACAGCTTTTTCGTCACAACGGTTCCATCACTCATTCACTGACTTTAACTTAGTTAGAAACACTAAATATCAAGTAATTTTTTAAAAATCTTAAGATAATTTGCCGGGACTTGAAACTAGGGGTTGTACATATGGTCTTGATAGCACAGAGATTCAAGCTAGAGTGATTAGGAAATGGCGGTACTCCGAGATGCTGACTTTCGCGTCCCATCATGTGATGTTAAAATCGGAACCCTATTGGCTAATACACCGATCGATATTTTGCTTAGCGACTGAAACCGTTAAAGATGTACAACGTCTAATAAGTTGAGAATACAGGGCGGTAATAAGTAAGGAAGAATTATAAAAAAAATAAAAAATTAAATTTTATACTTAGAGTTTTTCAAACACGCTACAGCATTACTTATTTTAGTAACAATTTGTTTTTTTTAAGCCTTTTTATGCATTCTTTTACCACTTTCTTCCATTCACTTCTGTCTTTTCACTTCTCCATGTTTCTTTTTTGCAAGTCTTCATATACGTTGTCTGTCCACCTCTTTATTGGTCTGTGTTGAAGCTTTATAACAACCTGAAGAACGGGTTCAAATATATTCAAGTTCGAAAGATCTGTACTGCTTTTTTATAAAGTCAAATAGTTGTGGTTTTTAAAGTATTTTTTATTATGACAACATATATTAATTAATTGTGACAACGACTTATTTTTAAATATACAGGGTCATATATAACATAATTAAATAACAAATTAAAACATATACAAAGTAAAATATATTCACAACATTCTCCTCCCCAGTAATGACTCGAGGTTCGAAGCATTACTACCTATTCTACTGGTTTAATATCTAATATACAGAGTTTGCTAACTGGTCTTTTTAAAATGTTTCCATTGGCTAATTTCACATCCACGACACGTACTTTTCCATCTTTTCCGGGGTACAAGTGAATTATCATACCCTTTTGCCAAATATTCCTTGGTCCGTTCGGGTCAACAATAATTACGACATCACCAATTCGAACATGTCTATTGTCTTTATGCCACTTACTTCTTTTAACCAGAGATGGCAAATATTCTTAAGTCCATCTTTTCCAAAAGTGATCAGTTAGTTTTTGAGCAGCTCTCCACTTACACATTAAATTAAGATCTTTCTCATTTGTTTTAGCACAAGGCAAAGCTGCATATGACGGCCCAATTAAAAAATGATTCGGCGTTAAGGCCTCAGCATTGTTTGAGTCGATAGAAACCTGTGTTAGAGGTCTGGAGTTAATAATGTTCATGGCTTCGGCAAATACAGTACGAAGTACATATTCTGGAGGACATTTAGAAGTTAAAATCTCTTTCATAACTTTTTTAACTGAATGAATAAGTCTTTCCCAAACTCCCCCCATATTTGGAGCCAAAGGACAATTGTAAAACCACCTAGTACCTTTTAATGAACAAAACTGTGAAATTTCTGTATTGTTTAACTCTTTTATTTCATACTAATACATTATAAACAAATAAATCCTTAGTTACCGTAACTATAAACATGTTCATAACTCCCTTGGGCAATTATAAATCCTTAACTCCCTCTAATGTATTTACAAAAATAAATTTACAATTGTCGAATTTCCCACTGAAATTGTTGCCCGAATTGCAAGAATTTTTCGTTAAACTATTACTACTGTCTATTACTGTAGTCAGACATGATGTTGATGCCTCACTTTTTTCATCTGACACGCCAGCTAACATTCTTGCAGTTTTTTTCTTTAATTCCATGCTATCGGCCAAATACCCTTCTGCTACAGCTGAACTTCGCCATCCACCATGTCTTTTCAACGTCGTCATATTTGCTCCTGCATTGACCAAGGCAGTCGCGGAAGTCCGCCGCAGACAATGTCCGGTGAAAGCTTCGGGATCTGGCAAACCCAAAAAACTAGCAATTTTGCTAGGAATTTTTCCGAATGTATTTTTTCCAACGGGCTGAACTGTGCAAGGCTGTTCGCGATACGTTAGAAAAAATCTTTCTGGACCCGATGGACGTAGAGACATATACTTTCTCACCAGGCTCAATGCGGAAAACTCATTTTCTTCTACAATTGTAAATTTCTTACGGATATCTGTTTTACTTTCTGGAATATCAACCACCATAACTGAGCCCCTATCTTCAATATGATTAATCTTCATATTTAGAAGTTCTTGACCTCTGCAGCCTCCGAAATAACCCATAATCAGAACCACCTGTACAATAGAGCAATAAATGTGCAATACTTTACGGTTTAATGCATTACCTTGTGTAACAAATGTGTTTTATCAGAAGCATTCTTCAAAAATTTGACAACGTCATCCCTAGTGAACACTTTTGACTTTCTTGGTTCATAGCCTTTACTTTTTCGTTTGAGAAACGCTTCCAGTTCATGAAACTTACTCCCATCGGTATTATTATAAATTACCATCATTGATTTTAACATGGACCACTTAGTCCACAGGGAATTAGGACTGTACGATTGAGACTGTAATAAAAGTAAATCAATATCACTTATGCTAGAACGTGGAAGAATAAACACATACCATGTCTTGAAAGTACGCCAACATTATGGTTTCAGTTATATTTTTCTTTTCAATACGGTTAACTTTCAGCCACTGTAGAAACTTGTCATATTCTTTTTTATATTTCGGTTCTGACTTTGTCGGTATTAGTACAGCACGAGCTTTCTCAGCTTTTTGTAACAAATCGCCTGAAATCTCACTTCTCTCCATGTTTTCATTCATTTTTACAAATTAATGAATTTGACAAATTTTTATTTACAAATTTGTCAGTCGATATATCTATAGTAATCATGCCTACTTAATTATTAAAAAACGTTGGTTTAATTTTGAAAACCAGAAAATTTTGGTTTTCACATTTAATTAGTATGAAATAAAATTATTTATCTATCACGTGAGTTATTGGATGTTAATAATCTCGTGCAACGTAACAATCCCTCGGGACTAGCGTCCCTCGGGATTGCAACCTGTTGCCCTCGATAATTAACATCCTCATAACTCCCTTAATACATAAATAACTATTAATACTGTAATTAGTTCGTTATCAGCACCTTTAAAATTAGTTCCGTTATCACTATACATCTCTTCTGGAAATCCACTCAAACATCCAAATTGTCGGAAAACATGTATAAAACTGTTGGTGCTGAAGTCGTGACGAATAGTTAGCTCGAGTCTACAAAGGGGTAGTTGTCCCATAATTGGAGATTCTGGTACAATTTTATTATTTTTACATTTTTGGCAAGATTTTGTAACTTTCTTTACTGCTTGACGAATTTTAAGTATCCAAAATTTCTGTCGTAGATTGTTTATTACTGTCTCTTGTCCCTGATGTAGCACTTCTTCATGAAAGGCTTGAACAATCAATTCAGTCACTCTATGTTTCGAGTCGAGTATAATTGGATTTTTTGTATCATCTTTAAGCTGAAATGAATTATTTAGTCTACCTCCAAGCCGTAAAAGTCCGTCTTTGTCCAATACACAGTTAAAGGTATATATTCTGCTGCTTTTAGAAATCTGTTTGTTTTCTTTTAGCAAATTTACTTCTAGAGCAAATGAATCCATTTGAGCTTTTTTATAAAGAAGAATTTCCGCTTTTTTTAACTCAGAAACATCTAGGTTTCCCATAATTTTTCTTCCTTTCATATTATCAATGAATCTTAGTATCCATGCTGTAGATCTCTTTATTCTATTTCACTTTGAAAATCTTTTAGGATCTGGAATTTCTAAATCGTCTAAGACTGTATTAAAAACAGCATAATTTTTTATTTCTAGATCTCCATCAGATTTACAATTTATTAAATACGTTTTTTCCTTAGGCCATTCGTCTTTAGGATCTTTTAAAAATGCAGGTCCAAATAGCCAAGAACTATTTGCTGAAAAATCAAGTTTTCGTGGTTTTGTTGCCTCGTCAGCTACATTAACTTTAGACGGTATGTAATTCCATTGGTCGGGGTTTGTCAAGTCCTGAATTTGTCCAATCCTGTGAGCGACAATTACTTTAAATCGTTGAGCTTCTGATCTAATCCAATATAAAACGGTTTTACTATCAGTCCAAAAATAAGTTTTATTAATACTTAGCTTCAAGTTAGAGTTTAATGAGTGTCCTTATCGAGAAGCTAACAAAGCTGCCTGAAGCTCAAGTCGTGGTATAGATATAGGGCGCAAAGGAGCTACTCGGGCTTTTGATGTCACGAAAGATGTCTGAATCGTGTCTCTATCATCGACTCTTAAATAAGCTACGCAAGAATAACATCTATCGGATGCATTTGCAAAAATATGTAGCTGAATTTCACTTGAATTTCGGTCCAAAATAAAATACTGTCTGGAAAAAGAAAATGTGTATATATTCTGTAAATTTGTAAGCCATGAAATCGATTTGATTTCAAGGTGATCCGGAATTTGGTCATCCCAATCTACTTTACATCTCCATAAGTCCTGCAAAAGTATTTTTTCTTGAATTGTAAAATTAGTAAGAAATCCTAAGGGATCAAAAATAGACATAACTATTTTTAAAATATCTCTTTTGGTTGGTCGTTGTCTATTTTCGAGAATTTCTTTACTTATTTTAGCGAAAAGTGTCTTTTAGAGAATTCCACCAAACGCCTACAATTCTTTGAACAAAGGTTTGTGGATCGTCACATAGAGTTTTATCTCCTCTAGCTCTTAAATTCACGTCAATGTCGTCAAGTAAAGTCAAAGAATTACCTATCCAGTTGCATATCGAAAATCCACCTTCCTAAATCACATGAATAATTTCATTAATTAATTTCTTGGCCTCTAATTCTGTATCAGCATTCCCTAAGTAATCATCTATATAGAAGTCTTCTATTATGGCTTTGGATGCGTTTTCATAAAGAGATCTGTGATCAAGAGCATTTTGAATTCGAACTTCTTGTGCAAGACATGGACTACAACTTGCACAAAAAAAGACTACGCCAATTTCGTAAACATCTGGACTATTTTCTCTATCCAATCCTCGCCACAAAAATCTCTGTGAACTTCGGTCCTCCTCTCTTACTTGGATTTGTAAAAACATTTCTTTAATGTCTGCTGTAAATGCATATTTTTAATTCTAAAATTAAGCAATATATTAAAAAGAGAATTATACATATCAGGACCAGTGAGTAAATGATCATTTAAACTTACTCCATGGCTTTTTGCAGCTGCATCAAAAACAATTCGGAGTTTTTTTTAGGTTTGTTTGGATTACCAAAACCAAAATGTGGAAGATACCAAGTTTTAGGACTAGTGATTAAGGTTTCTTCTTTGGAAAGTTTTCTAATGTATCCTTTCTGTTCCAAATCCAACATCTTATTACAGTAGGCTATACTAAAGGATTCATTTTCATCCATCTTACTCTCAGTACATTTAAGTCTCTTTAAGGCTGTAGTTTTGCTTTCCGGAAGTGCTACATCCTCGTCTTTCCAAAGAAGTCCGGTCTCAAATCTATTACCTCTTCTTTTCAAGGTATTGGCAATTATGTCCTTTGCTCTAATATCTTCTTTGGATAATGTCTTTGTCTCATCTTCGATTCCTGTATTGTCAAGGTTCCATTGTTGTTTAGTCATTTCGTGAATTATATCTAATTCGTCTTTTTCAAATTGGCTAACATGGCAAACATATTTATTTTATGTCGAAAAACTAGTCTGTGTATCTACATTTCCATGAAGGACCCAACCCAAATGTGTCTTACTTAATGCAGGTCCGTTCCATGGTCCATTAATCAGTTGTCTAGTCACTAGAAGTGGCCAGTTGTCTTGACCTATCAACAGTCTTGGTTTTGCGTTAATCATAGATATGGCATTATTAGTAAGCATCCCTCTGGATCCCGAGTAGATCAACTGAGATACTCGAGGAGAAGGAGGTCGTGCTGCGTCGGCTAAGTGGGCAAAACCCTGACCTCAAGGTCTCGAGATGGTGCTCTTTCCACCACGAGGCCAAAACAGAACCAAGGGGGCATCTCTTCGTCTTCGGAATAGGGGACGAGGACTTGACTACTCTTAATCAAAAGTCGATGAGGTTGAGCTATGCGTTCACCTCATTGACTATGAAGGTAAAGGCCGAAGAGGCCAAGAAGGAAGGTCAGGAGGAGACCAGCAGTGGCGTCAAACTAGGAAGTCTGGCGGCAGACGAGGCACTTGAGGAGGCACCTGAAAAGATGCAGATCGACGGGTCCTCAGAAACGGTCCCCCTGACCAAATAAATAATTAATTAAAAATAATAATAATAATAATAATGGAGCGTAGAGGAGGAGCCGACACGACTTCATTTATTCAGTGTAACCTTCAGCACAGCAGAGTGGCCATGGCAACTATCAGCCGCCACCTTGCTTAGCAACAGGACACAATTGCATTAATCCAAGAACCCTGGATAAGGAAAACCAGAATCATTGGTTTAAGTATTTTAACTGGTAAAACTTTTTATTTTGCCAGCAATGACCGCCAAGGACTGCTATATACGTACCTAGGCAGATTAAATTTCATCCTCTGGCACATCTCTCCTGCTCAGACTTGACTGCAGTAAGGATGGAATGTGCTAGTTGTGACGGACAACCAAATACCGTAGTCCTGGCATCAGTGTACCTCCCCTCTGATGCAGCCGCACCACCACCTAGCAGGGAACTGGTGAAGTACTGCCAGCACCAGAAATTGAAGCTCATAATCGGCTGCGACTCCAATGGACATCACGTCAACTGGGGCAGTAAGGACATAAACGCCAGAGGTAAGTCACTTTATGACTATATAATAGGGAATAACCTCTGCATTATGAACAGAGGTACCACTCCCACCTTTGTAAACTCTCGAAGTCAAACCATAGTAGATATAACGTTGTGTACAACTAAAATATCAAAACAAATCCGATGCTGGCAGGTGTCTGACGAAGTATCAATATCAGATCACCGGTGGTTAGCATTTAAAATAGATCTGGGTGGTGTGCCCTCAACTCTATCCCGCGACCCTAGAAAGACCGACAGAGCAGCTTACGCTTCTCGGTTGGAAAGGACTCTGCGGGAGTGTGAGGTCACCACACCCGGAAATAATAGTGATCTGGAACGGTATACAACAACGATACAGAACACAATCTTACAAAAGCTCTTGCCCCCTAAGGCTGACTAATAATACAGGCAACTTTACCCCTTGGTGGTGCCTAGAATTAGAACGCCTAAGGAAGATGGCGAGAAAGGCTTTTAACAAGGCAAGTAGTTCAAAACTCCTCGAGGATTGAAACATATACAAGCTTCACCTCAAGGAATACAAGAAAGTCGTTAGGCAAAAACAGAGAACGGCATGGAGAACCCACTGTGAAGAAATCGAGGATTTCCCACAGGCAGCGAGACTCCAAAGAGCCTTAACAAAAGATCCATATAGAGATATTGGTATACTAAATAAACAGGATGGTAGCCAAACTACCAACCTGAAAGAAAGTTTACATCTCTTGCGAGAAATACACTTCCCCGATTCTGTTGCCACAGTAGAGGCAAAGTGGAACGAGGAACATCACATACCCTCGACAGAGGACTGGCACATTGCCAGACTCATTGTTACCGAGGACAAAGTTAAGTGGGCAATATCTAGCTTCTCTCCCTTCAAATCACCGGGAATGGACGGAGTTTATCCAGCCCTGCTGTAGTGGGGTCTGGAGGAGCTCCTTCATCACCTAGTGCAAATATTCAGAGCTTCCCTAGCTCTGAATTATATACCGAAGATGTGGAGAGAAGTAAAGGTTGTCTTCATACCAAAACCTGGAAGAATGGATTACTCAATTCCAAAAGCTTACCGACCTATTAGGCTTACATCATTCTTATTAAAAACGCTAGAGAGGCTAAATGAAAGGTACATAAGTGATACAGTGATTAACACCAAACCACTGCATCCCAATCAACATGCATACACAACAGGTAAATCCACCGATACGGCCCTACATCATGTGGTTGGTCAGATCGAGCGATCATTGGACAAGAAAGAGTCCACCCTGGGCGTATTCATAGATATCGAGGGAGCTTTCGACAAAACCACGTTCCCTAAAATAATGCACTCGCTAACTGATCGAAATGTACCTACAACAGTAAGCGGATGGATTCTCAGCAAGCTCTCCATGCGTGCAATAGAAATAACTGTAAATGATGTCAAGATACGAGGCAAGGTTATGAGAGGCTGTCCACAGGGAGGGGTTTTATCACCTCTACTGTGGAACATTGTTCTAGACAGCCTAATTCACCGCCTCAATGAACATGACAAAATCTATAAAGTAGCCTACGCAGACGACATTGTTATTCTGCCAACAGGAAAGTCTTTGCGAAAGAATGCAAGTGGCTTTCAGAACTTTAGAGACATGGTGTAAAGAGCAATCGCTGTCTATTAACCCCAAAAAGACAGAAATGGTTCTCTTCACGAAAAAAACGAAACCTAGGGGCTTAAACGCACCCAGTCTTTTTAACGTTAAATTAAGCTTTGCTACAGAAGTGAAATACTTAGGTGTTATCCTTGACAGCAAGCTGACGTGGAACTCACACATGGAAAGCAGAGTTAACAAAGCATTTATATCTTATGAGCAATGCCGTCGAACCATAGGACAGACCTGGGGATTATCCCCCAAGGTCACCATGTGGATCTACACGGCAATCATAAGACCTATGCTAACATATGGTGCTGTCGTGTGGTGGCCTAAAGTGAAACAAACGACAGCTATCAAAAAATTAAACCAAATCCAAATCTTCTCGTAACAGGAGCCATGCGAAGCAAACCGACCAGCGCAATGGAAGTCATACTCGGTCTCACCCCCCTTAACATATTTGTTAAGGAGGTCGCATTGATGACCATGGTACGCTTTCGCACGGTTGGTATCGAACCCACTGTAGGGACTGGCACCCATAGGGACAGTCTGTGGAGGGAATCGATAAAAGTGATACCACTCCTACAGGCAGACACGGATGCCGTCACACCAAGATTTGTCTTTGACAAATCCTACAAAATATTAACAAAGCAAGGTGTAGGATGTGGAATTTACTCTAGATCCTTAAACCTAAAAATAAAATGGGCTATGGATGGCTTGTCAAGTGTGGTTCAGTCAGAACTCACAGGCATAACCATAGCTGCAAAAGAATTAATCAATAGAAACATCACAGGCAGGAATATAAATATATACACAGACTGCCAACCAGCACTACTAACCTTGAATAGACCACGTTTCACTTCAAGTTTAGTACTAGAATGTCACCAATCTCTAACTGAGGCCAGCCAGAATAACGTGGTCACTCTCAGCTGGATCAAAGGACATGGGAACTCTAAAGGCAACCGCATTGCGAACAATTTAGCAAGGAGGGCTGCGGGCTACAAATATGTTAGCCCCACCCATCTACCAAGCTAACATTGTCCGCAGTCATGAACCTTATCAAACAGCCATCTCACAAAAAATTTATACAGTGCTGGGATGAAACTACGAACTGTAGACTGGCCAGAGAGTTATTACCTCATCCTGGCGAGGCAACAGCAAAAAAATTTAAGGCATTGACCAGACAAAATCTCCGAACAGCTGTGGGAATCTTGACAGGTCACTGCCTATTGCGACAACATCTCTTTAGGATGAAATTAACAGAATCGCCGCTATGCAGAGGCTGCGAACAAGAAGAGGAAACAGTAGAACACATTATGTATGACTGCTCTGCTTTTTCTGAAATCAGAAGATCCGTGTTGGGGGAGTATTGGCTTACACCAGTCGATGTTAGGGAGATCCCCCTCGGGAGCCTCATCACCTATTTTAAATCACTAGGCCTGGTGACAGCCTGAGGTGAGGATATCCCTACAATACGGGAGGATGCACAATGGGTCATATGTGGCCTCAGTGCTGGCTAAGCACTAGCTCGCCCCTCCCAAATTTCCAGATCCAGATCCAGCCCCCCGGATTGGCCTAGTCAGTGGCAGCAGCATGATAAGCGACGCTTCGTATCTAAGTATCTAGTATGATCGATCTCCTTAAAAAACCCAAGCTCATCTGAAAGGTCATCAATTTCTGTGTAAGAAAAACCACTGCTGCATTTTGCAAACAGTGGAGAAAGTGGTTGCTGCAGCGATTGAAGGTCGCCATCTGCGCGGCTGCATTCGGCGTTTCAATTAATTTTGTCAGCAACCGACCATTTCCTTTCGATTTTTAAGGGTTGAAGACGCGCCCCACGGTCACATATAAATAATTTTACAAGTCGTTGATTGTTTCAACAAATTAAATCGGCAAATTTTATGTGATATTATTCGATTTTTCATTCATTTTCATGGTGTTTGGTAAAGTCGCGGAGACGATTCTATTAAGAATATTTAACTCAAAAGCCTCTGAAATTTATATGCTGGTATTTAAAAGATACTTTTCTCCA
This sequence comes from Altica lythri, assembly GCA_964028335.1. Classification (NCBI taxonomy): domain Eukaryota; kingdom Metazoa; phylum Arthropoda; class Insecta; order Coleoptera; family Chrysomelidae; genus Altica; species Altica lythri. The sequence continues at coordinate 691,630 of OZ034805.1, read as the reverse complement.
TCAATTAAAGATTGCACGCGTGAAAAACGGTGTGCAGAATATATTTCCTATACTATCGTAGGAGCTGACCAAATCAGACCGACTGATTTTGTGAAAAGCTTACGAAATCGAAAGTTCAAGGAAGCTCTCGTGAGCTTTTTAGCTGAGCACTGGGCGAATGACAGTGTAGCGTCGATTTTTCAAATTAAAATGGTTTTGCTTACGGTTGAAGATCACTGTTTTGCATACCAAGTAATCGGTAACCGCGTCGTGAGATCAGAAGATGCAAATTACAAGTGTTCGCACGAAGAAGCAGACACGAGAATTCTGTTTCACATTTCAAAAGCAGATCCGAAATGTAGAATAGTAATAAAAGCGTCGAATACGGATATTCTGATTATTCTTCTGGGAAATATGCATCAGTTCCCAGAGATGAACATATGGATGACGAACAGTTATGCAAAAGCGTCCGATAAACCGGTAGTCGACTGCTCAAAATTAGCAACAGCGTTAGGACCAGACTTATGTCGTGCGTTGCTCGGTTTCCACGCTTTCACGGGGTGTGATAATACAGAGGAGTTTTTTTAAAAAGGCAAAGTGAGTGAAAATATTAGACAAAAATGAACGATTGCAGAAAGTTTTCGCATCTCTAAACGATCGCACGAATTTGGAAGGTGAAAATATAGTCGACACGCTACCAGAATTCACCTTACAAATGTACTCGGTTAAAAATTGTAAGCGCGTGGATGTTGCCAGATTCGAGCTTTTCCAGAAGCAGTAGTTCAAATAAGGTTTTTTGGAAAAAAATAAAAGGCTTTGATTCAAGCGTCATACCACCATGTTTTCGGTTTTTGAAACAAAAAATATTACGCACTATATACGTCACCAGCATGTGGCTAAATTCAACTTCACCACATTGCGTAACGCTCCATTTCCAAGAGTACGGCTGGGAGATGCGGGAAAAACTGCATGCTCTCTGGTATACAGGTCAACCGACGCCACTATTCGTGGACGATATATTGGCTTTGTCGGGTGACACCAAAGAAAACGGTGAGGATGAATTCAATTTCGTTTTATTCGATTCGGATGACGAAAAGTAGCGTAAGAATAATTACCGATAAGAAACAAATAGTTTACAGAAAGAATAAAAAATAGTTTATAAGAATAAGAATTTTTAATTAAGACTAATCTTGTTATTAGTAGTTTTTTCACACCTCATGTTCTTGACACGTCATGCTGTCGTTTTGTAAAATAAAAAAATATATTGATAAAATTATTAAATTATTGGAAAAACAAATCTTCGTTCTTCATTGCCCGCATCCAAATTTAAAAGTACCATTTCATGTTTATACTCATTCAAAATTATTTGTTTAAACAATCAACGACACGTAAATTTATTTATATGTGACCATGGGGCGCGTAGTCAACCCTTAAAAATTGAAAGGAAATGGTCGGTTGCTGACAAAATTAATTGAAACGCCGAATGCAGCCGCGCAGATGGCGACCTTCAATCGCTGCAGCAACCACTTTCTCCACTGTTTGCAAAATGCAGCAGTGGTTTTTCTTACACAGAAATTGATGACCTTTCAGATGAGCTAGGGTTTTTTGAGGAGATCGATCATACTAGATACTTAGATACAAGGCGTCGCTTTTCATGCTGCTGCCACTGATTGGGCCATTTAGGGGGGCTTGCAGCACTGCATTATCGTATAGTTCTATCACTCCCCTATTTCGAGGAACAAATAAAAATTGCGAGTCTTATCATACTAGAAACCGTATTTTTTAATATTTTTTTTTAATCTTCTTTTAGGACATTGCCAGGTTTTTTGCATTGCAGCACCGCCATTCCGTGTTCCTCTAATAATGACGTGACTAATTATATATATTTCATCTGGAAGTCTTATCGAACTAGGTTTAGTGTCGTGGGCTCTTAGACTATAATTGAAGGAAGCTCAAGCTGACAGGCTATTGAAGCTTTTGCCTCCAACCATAAACTAAATTGAACTAGTTTTGGGCTTCTGTCATCCTGATGGGATGTATGCTTCAACCAATTTTACTTTAAATTTATGGGAAGCTTATTTAGTAGCTCTTGAAATATTAACGGATTTCGTAAATAATCAATTTTACCTAAAGATTCAATAGTCCCAACCATACTGTTGATTTCATCTGAAAAGTTTACAAGTGTTTCTAATTTATCATTTTTAACAAATGGAAAGTTTTTAATCTTTTCTAAAAGGGATTTAACAATGAGTTCAGACGGCCGAACCTTTTCTCCAAAGAAATAATAATTTCGTCAGTGCATTGAGGTAAAATTAATAAACTTTCAACCGTTTTTCTAGCAGATCCTTTTAGACATTTTTTAAGTCGTGTTTGATTTTCTTCTGCTGAAAAATGGCATAGGTTTGTAGTGTTTTTAAATTGAAATATAAAGTTTGGCCATTCAATGGGGTCACCACTAAATGATGGCAAATCACTTGGCATAGACTGACGAGATAACATTTTTGATAAATAAAAAGAATGTTCAGGGTGATTTAAATTTGGTTCTAGGGGTTTTATATTTCCGGAATCTTTTGTCGTTGGTGCAAAACACTCAGATTGGTTAGACGACTTCTCTTAAGGGTCTTATCCTTTAACCCACTGTTTAATATTGGGACCATAGTTAGAAGACTCACTTGAATCATAATCACTTAAAATTTCTTCCTCTTCCAACCATGCCAGTTTCATTGCTAACTCCAAATCTAACATTTCCTGCTGATGTTTATATTCTATTTTTTTTTTCATCTTACTTATTTCAAATTCTGCTTGGGCTCTTAATATCTTTGAAGTTTTACTAGACCTGCTCTTTGTTTTGGACTTTTCTTTAAGTTGGGCATTCAAAGATTTACTAATGTCATTCTCTCTTTACTCTTCCATTGCATAAGCTATTGCAGATTTGACCTTTCGATTGTCTGACATTTTTCCCTGTTGCGGTTTTGTCTGTCTGGGCTCCTTAAAAACCTTAACCGCTGAGGTGGTCTTGCTAATGTCTGTCGTCTTCTTTAGCGTCGTTACCTTTTCTTTCAGGCGTTCACTCCTACGTAAGTCAGATGTGGACATCATATAGTGCCGGTATCTTTATCTCGATCGAAGAACCAAAATTTGTTGAAGCTTTATAACAACCTGAAGAACGGTTTCAAATATATTCAAGTTCGAAAGATCTGTACTGCTTTTTAGTAGATTTATATCTACTATTCAGCTGGTTCGCAGGTCAGGACTTCGGGAAAATTTCACTACAGTTTTTCGTTTTGGGCCCCCTGACCTCAAAAACACTTTGTTTATTATATATATATATATATATATATATATATATATATATATATATATATAATGTACTTAATTTTCTTTAACCATTTTAATATGTTTCTTTTTATTCTTGGGTAAAGGTTATAGTAATAAATAAGGAACACTGATTTTACAACGTTTCGCACATTTTTTATTGTGCTTTATCATCATAAATTATTTTTAGACTTGATAAAGCACAATAAAAAATGTGCGAAACGTTGTAAAATCAGTGTTCCTTATTTATTACTATAACCTTTACCCAAGAATAAAAAGAAACATATATATATATATATATATATATATATATATATATATATATATATATATATATATATACAAAAGGGGAAAATTATTGGGCATGTACGCAAAAAGGATCAATAAGGCCACGAGTAGGAATGGTATTGATCCTTTTTGCGTACATGCCCAATAATTTTCCCCTTTTGTTTATATTAATACGCGTTTTCTTGGCACTTTGTTTATATATATATATATATATATATATATATATATATATATATAACGTGAAGTCAATCGTGGAGTTGCAGTCAACGTTTGGCCAAGGTAAGTAAAGAAATTAAAAGGAATACTGTTAAATAATTCATACCCTTTGGGATTATTAAATAAATTAATTTTTAGTACCACGTGCATTGCAAGAATAAGTGACAACAATAATTTCAATCAACAACAAACATTTGACATTGAGAGAGGTGTCTTGTCTAATGAAATTTCACAGCCAATTTTTGGTTCTTTACCTTATATCCCACAACTCACTCCTAAACTTTTAAAACTATTCAAAAATTATGAAAATTTTAAAATAGGCACGAAAAATATCAAAACCATTTCTAGATTATACACCCGAACCAAAGATCCGCTTAGTAATTTAGAAAGTTCAAATGTAGTATATGAAATCACTTGCTCGGATTGTGAAAGGGTGTATATTGGGGAAACATGCCGAACTGTACACAGCAGGAACATCTCGCATAAAAGTGACATTAAAAATAATAAATATAAAGCATGCGCACTAACTGAACATGCAATTAAAAATGGTCATAGTTTTAAATTTGAAGAAACAAAAATTTTAGAAAGGGAAAGGAACCTTAAGAAACGATTATTCTTAGAAATGACACACATTGACAGAAGGGAAACATGTATTAATAGAAAATCGGATATAGAAGGGCTGAGTAATATTTATTGTTACATTCTGTCGTTTCAAAAATAAATATAAATTCAATATATAAATATAAAGATAAATAAACAGTAATAATAAATTAAAACATGATTACAAACATAAAGATTAATATAACACTAAAATAAATAAAAATAAAAACACAACAACGTTCATAAAATTTAACAAATACATTTTTATATTAAAATCCCGCATTTCATGACTACAGAATTTTACTTGATATAATAATTAAATCTAAATAAATAAATCATCTAAATGTTTTGCTCTCCTACTGTGTTAAAATAAAAACCATAAGTATATAAAAAACACACAGATAAAAAAAAGGAAATTGAAGACACATTAAAATTCAATCATTTACAGACAAACCTCCATGCTAAAAATAACAAAATTATAAGTTTTATGGTGTAAATGTATATATTTTTATGTATTTTAATAGTGATGTACCTGATTTTTAAAATGTTTTATTAGTGTAATGTTGTCAAACGGAATTCGTCGCTTCTTTTATAACCTCACGATTAGTAAGTCATCACATTTGTAACAATATTTCTTTATTATATAAAAATTGTTCTTCACCACAGATGTCCTGAAGAAGAATTGAATATTCGTATATATATATATATATACGAATATTGGTATAGTGACTGGTTCAATATAACGTGAAGTCAATCGTGGAGTTGCAGTCAACGTTTGGCCAAGGTAAGTAAAGAAAACTCTTTGATTTCAGTCAAGCTTTCGAATTTATTCAATTCTTCTTCAGGACATCTGTGGTGAAGAACAATTTTTATATAATAAAGAAATATTGTTACAAATGTGATGACTTACTAATCGTGAGGTTATAAAAGAAGCGACGAATTCCGTTTGACAACATTACACTAATAAAACATTTTAAAAATCAGGTACATCACTATTAAAATACATAAAAATATATACATTTACACCATAAAACTTATAATTTTGTTATTTTTAGCATGGAGGTTTGTCTGTAAATGATTGAATTTTAATGTGTCTTCAATTTCCTTTTTTTTATCTGTGTGTTTTTTTATATACTTATGGTTTTTATTTTAACACAGTAGGAGAGCAAAACATTTAGATGATTTATTTATTTAGATTTAATTATTATATCAAGTAAAATTCTGTAGTCATGAAATGCGGGATTTTAATATAAAAATGTATTTGTTAAATTTTATGAACGTTGTTGTGTTTTTATTTTTATTTATTTTAGTGTTATATTAATCTTTATGTTTGTAATCATGTTTTAATTTATTATTACTGTTTATTTATCTTTATATTTATATATTGAATTTATATTTATTTTTGAAACGACAGAATGTAACAATAAATATTACTCAGCCCTTCTATATCCGATTTTCTATTAATACATGTTTCCCTTCTGTCAATGTGTGTCATTTCTAAGAATAATCGTTTCTTAAGGTTCCTTTCCCTTTCTAAAATTTTTGTTTCTTCAAATTTAAAACTATGACCATTTTTAATTGCATGTTCAGTTAGTGCGCATGCTTTATATTTATTATTTTTAATGTCACTTTTATGCGAGATGTTCCTGCTGTGTACAGTTCGGCATGTTTCCCCAATATACACCCTTTCACAATCCGAGCAAGTGATTTCATATACTACATTTGAACTTTCTAAATTACTAAGCGGATCTTTGGTTCGGGTGTATAATCTAGAAATGGTTTTGATATTTTTTGTGCCTATTTTAAAATTTTCATAATTTTTGAATAGTTTTAAAAGTTTAGGAGTGAGTTGTGGGATATAAGGTAAAGAACCAAAAATTGGCTGTAAAATTTCATTAGACAAGACACCTCTCTCAATGTCAAATGTTTGTTGTTGATTGAAATTATTGTTGTCACTTATTCTTGCAATGCACGTGGTACTAAAAATTAATTTATTTAATAATCCCAAAGGGTATGAATTATTTAACAGTATTCCTTTTAATTTAAGTAAACCTTGGTTTTTAAATTTTGGGTGTGATAGTTTTAAAACCCTGTCTTTTAATCCCAGAATTAGGTTAATCTTAGTTCTTGGAGGGTGTTCAGAATAAAAATTAATAAACCTGTTGCTGCATATTGGTTTACGGTACCATTCAGTTTGTAGGATGTTGTTTTGTGTGCGATGGACGATTTAATCTAGGAAAGGTAACCTGTTATTAATTTCTTTTTCCACTGTGAATTGCAGTTGTTTACATTGGTTATTAAAAATTTTTAGGACAAGATCAACTTTATTAAATGGTATCGCAAGTATTAAATCATCAACAAAACGTTTGACAAAAGGAATTTTGAATGGTATTTGATTAATACTTCTCTTTACCAAGTCATCCAGTACAAAGTTACAAAGAATCGGGGACAAAGTACTACCCATTGGTGTGCCTAATATTTGTTTGAAAAATTTGTTATTAAATTTACAGATATTGGTATCAAAAATGAACGTTAAAATTTTTTTAAAATTAGTTAAGCTTAATTTGCAATTAGGTTCAATGTTAATCCACTGTTTTTCAATGCAATTTATTATTAGTTCAGTTGGCATATTCGTGTACATGGAGACAACGTCGAAACTCACTAGAATATATGTGTCAGGAATTCTAATGTTGTTAATGAAATCACTAAAATGGAAAGAGTCTCTTATTATAAAATTATTATTAAAATTATAGGTTTTAGATAAAATAGATGTTAAAAGACTAGCCAATTTACTGTTGGGAGAATCTATAGATGACACAATGGGGCGCATTGACAAAATGGGTTTATGTATTTTTGGGAGTGCATAAAATCTAGGAGCTACTGAATTGTATATTCTTAATGATTTTGCTTCTATTGAGGAAAGTTGTGATTGTTTTTCCAAGTCACTTATTAATTTATTGGCTTTCTGTTGAAATGTACAAGTAGGATCATTTTGTAATTGTTGGTAATACCTTTCGTCATTGAGTAACAATTGACTTTTTTCGAAGTATTCCTCCTTGTACATTGCTACAGTGACGTTGCCTTTGTCACTACGAAGAATATACACTTCAGGGTTTGTTCTGATAAATGTTCTAGCTTCCTCAAAAATATCGTTTAGGAAATGATTGTTTTTGCCAGTTTTATGTAAGAAATTTGTAATGATGTTGGTGGATTTTGATCTGAGCAAATCTTTATTGTTATCATTCATGTTCTGTATTAACTGTTCAAAATCAGCCAATAATGATGACAGTTTAAAATCCCTAACATTTGGAATGAGGCAAAATTTAGGTCCTAATGCTAAGAGTTTTTTAATGTTAAAAGGGAACTGAATGTTGGTTAAGTTTTTGAACCATTTTGCATTAAATTTAATTTTTGAAAAGTGTTCTATTTTTAAGTTGTTGAATTTTTGTATGTTATTTATTTTAATTTTATGAAAAATGGTGTTATAATTAATATCTTGTCTTCGTTTGTATTCTTTTAGGATTTGACTAGGAATTACTTGATATAATTTAGATTTTATGTTGTCTAATTTGTTTTCAAGAAATTTTTTATCAGATAGAGTGCAACTAATTTCTAGATTTATTATTTGTTTTTGAAGTTTTGTGTTTAGATTTAGTATTTTATTACCTGTTTTGCCTCCTCTGTGATGTAACAAGTTATTTACATTAATTATGCTGTTTTTAACATGTTTAGGTGATACATCATGTCTTCTGCATTTTAATAAGAAGATGTGTCTGTTGTTTAACTTCGCCAGCTTGGTGTTAATTTTGGCCCATTCTTTGAGTAAACCAACGTTAGTAGGTCCATACCTTGATTGGATGTTCTCAAAAAACCCCATTTTTATGAAATACGAATATTGGTATAGTGACTGGTTCAATATAACGTGAAGTCAATCGTGGAGTTGCAGTCAACGTTTGGCCAAGGTAAGTAAAGAAAACTCTTTGATTTCAGTCAAGCTTTCGAATTTATTCAATTCTTCTTCAGGACATCTGTGGTGAAGAACAACTGCAACAGACTGCAACTCCACGATTGACTTCACGTTATATATATATATATATACATATATATATATATATATATATATATATATATATATATATATGAACAGTAGTGGTGTTCCGGGTTTCAATCCGTTGGTTGTTTGTGTCTTCACGACGTTTCGCCAACATCTCAGCTGGCATTTTCAAGTGATGCTTCCTTTGCAGCCGCAAAGGAAGCATCACTTGAAAATGCCAGCTGAGATGTTGGCGAAACGTCGTGAAGACACAAACAACCAACGGATTGAAACCCGGAACACCACTACTGTTCATTCTACCATCCGTGAAACACTACATCATAACATATATATATATATATATATATATATATATATATATATATATATATAAAGCCAGGGTAGTTCTTTGCTGGAACTAGTTAGGAAAAACTATTTGTGTAATTCTTTGGGGATAGCAGCAAAAGGTAAAAAGTAAACTCTATGTAGTTACGCTAGCTTTCGGAAATTTTATTGACTTAAATCCATCATCAGGCAATCTACAATAGAATGAGGTAATGTCTTAATTAATTGTCAAAAGAAAAACTGAATTTTACTTACAACTATGTGAGGTTGAAAAAGCTTATTGTTGGAATCACTATGAATTATCTGAAGAATATTAATGAATACACTAACTACCATGCAAATATTATTTACAACGATGTTTTATATAACACATTTTACAACATTAATTTAAAATCTATATTATTGATTATTGATTCATCTCGGTGAACATGTGGTTTTAAAGTGATAGGTTAAGTCTTCCCTTTCCGGCTGTCGACTATCAGTATTGACAGATGCCAGTCGTGAAAAGAAGAAGAAGAAAAAGTGGCCTTTTGCTGTTACCTAGCCACCAAACTAAAATTAATATTGATGTCACCAACAACCAAAATTCTCCAAAACGAGGAAGTAAGGATGGATATTATTATCATAAAGTCAACAATTTAGTATTAAAGCATCCTACATCAAGAGGTTATTTATAAATTTCCACAATTCAGTACTTCCCATGAGTGTATTAATTCTGTTTTAAAGGTTTAATCGTTATCATGATCTATAATTTTCTTAGTTTTATCTAGATTTAATACACTCATTTTCCTGAGCTATCCAGGCCATTTCCAGAAAGAGTCTTTTACTGTGATTGCTTTCCTTGTCTAACACTACAGCTGAATCATAGTCTATTATGTGATCTAATTTGAAAACATGTTCAGCCAAGGAGCATCTTTCTGGATACAGTCTGGCATCACTTTTATGAGATATTGTAACGGGATAACCGTAAAGGAAGGGACCTTAATTTGAAAGATTGTTGTTGACAGTTGATTTTTAGAAGTTTGTAAAAAAATCAACTGACCATTTTAAATAATGTTTCTAGAAAATTCTAGAAACTTCTAAACACACTGACTAGATTAAATAATGTTGTATATAAGGGGATGCATGGGCAGTTTACGTCAGTTCGAGTCAAGTGTTCACAAGAGTTCATTGTATTGTCAAGTAGTTAGACGTTATCCAGCAGAGTTCAGTGTATCTTAACAATTTTGTAAATAAATTGTGTAAAAAGCCCCCATAATTGTTTCAATATTATACGACCATTTAGAGTCCTTGATGTTTCTCCTACATATACTTTGTTACAATTTTTGCATGGAATTTTGTAAACTATTTCTGACATAGATTCTTTCGGAGTTTTATCTTTTACTTTGCTAAAAATGGATTCTATTTATAAAGTTGTTCTGTTAGCTATCTTAATGTTCATTATGGGTTTTAATATTCTAGTTACCTTAGGTGTTAGGTCTCTTATGTATGGTAAACTTACATATGTACAATGAATTGGGGTTGCATTATTATCATTTTCATCTGTATGAACATTATCCATAACTGGTGGATTATGGATTGCGTTTTGTCCACCCACCTCGGCTACTTGTGTGAGTGATGTTGTATTAAAAAGTATGTTATTAACCAATTTTGTAGGATATGAGTTGTCTATAAATAGATTTTTTAAAATGTGTAAATTTTTGTTGTGGAAACTTTTGTCCGATATCTTTAAAACCCTTGTTTTCATTTGTTTGATTAAAATTATTTTCATTTGGTGTTTGTGATAAGAGATAGCGCCCAGAGTGACATGGCTTTCTATACCAATCTATCTTAACCACGTTCTAGTGTCCAAAAACGGTACAGATTTATCCTGGTCTTCGGTTTCAATGGTGAATTGTATATACGGGTCATAGCTATTAAAGATAAAAAGGAGTTCCTTACAACTATCATGAGGGATTGACAAAATCATATCGTCTACATATTTTTTTAAAAAAGGTATGTTAAATGGTAATACTGGTAAAACTGTGTCCAGTAGAAAATCCATCACATAAGCAGCTAAAATGGGTGACAAACTTGGTCAAATGGGTGACAAACTTGGTCCCATAGGACAACCAAAAGTTTGTTTATAGAAATTATTGTTGAATGAGAAATAGGTGTTATCGTATAGAAATGATATTATTTCTAAAAACATTTCTTTACCGATGTTACAATAATTTTAAATGCGTTCCCAATTGTGTGTAATAGCGTTGATTGCTATGTTTAGGTGAACGTTACTAATATATATATATATATATATATATATATATATATATATATATATATATATATATATATATATATATATATATAATGTACTTAATTTTCTTTAACCATTTTAATATGTTTCTTTTTATTCTTGGGTAAAGGTTATAGTAATAAATAAGGAACACTGATTTTACAACGTTTCGCACATTTTTTATTGTGCTTTATCAAGTCTAAAAATAATTTATGAAATATCAAATTATGTTTACAATATATATAGAATGTACAAATTTAAACATATTAAAAATTCTTTAAAAATTTCTTTTAAAACAGTGTACTTACCTTGGAGTTAAATATTTTAAATTTATATCATGAAGTTTTCAATTTATTTTACTTTGATGGGATCTCCTATCTCTTCTACAATAGCACAACTAGTAATGGAATATTTAGAAGAAAACGTAATAAAAAGCCTAAATTTTAATGTACTTTTCTTTCAAAGATTTGTCGATGATTGTATAACAGCAGTACCACAAAATAAAATCACTGATGTATTAAATGCTTTTTTCTACGGTTATTATACAAATGTATCATTTTTTGACAGTAATCTCTAAAGAAATAGGGTACGTTGTTATATCTAATAAAGAAATATCTCATTTCTTTATCTGATAACACAAAATGTTCATTTCTTTATTGTTTTAACTTAATCAAGTATACTGTGACAATTATGTATTCATATATTTGACTAACAGTACAGATTGACAGTAATAAAGTAGTGACAGGTACAACAGATAGTTTTTAATACATTATTTAAATTAGATTGTTATTTAAGTAAAAATGTTAAGTAGTGATAAAAATGAATTAGAATTAACTCATCCTGAAATAAGAGAAGCGGCAAACGAAGCTTGTCAGAATTTGATTCCCGAAATTTCAAAACATAAGTACCAGAACGCATATGATTTCATGACCTGGCAAAAGAAAAAGGCAACAAATTCCGTTTCAGAAACTGTGCTTTTAGCTTATTTTTCTGAATTAACAAATAAATTTAAGGTATGATAACTGTAAATATTGTAAATAATAGTTAATTTTACTTAAATAATATAACTTATATCGTTATGTTTTGTTTTGTATTGGATTTATTTTTGAATTATTGTATTATTATGTGGTATAACCGTAGAAAAAGTATAGTGTTTGACTCGCAAGGAATAACTCATTTCCCACTCGTACGATTTGCAGCATTCGCCTGCGGCTCTTGCTGCAAACATCGTACTCGTGGGAAATGAGTATCATTCCTTGCTCGTAAAACAATATACTATTAATAACTTCCACCGAAAATTACAATTTACAATGGAAGTTGAAGAAAACAATCAAATTAATTTTCTTGACATCACCATAATAAGAGATAATATACATGAAAAATTAAAAACTAAATGGTATACCAAAGATACATGGTCTGGCCGTTACCTCAATTTTAATTCTTGCCATTCAAAACACCAAAAAAATGGAGTTATAATAAGTCTTACCGATCGAGCTATTGCTCTAACATCTGCGGAATATCGACCAGAAACCTTACAAAAAGTTAAAGATACATTAATAAAGAACCACTACCCAAAAAACATCATTTCCAGAATAGTTAATCAAAGAACATACCTATTTTATAATAAATCCAAAATAACACCAAAAAATAAAAATGAAGAAAACAAATATATAGCTCTACCATTCACTGAAGGTCTTTCACAAAAAATTAAACATATTCTTTCTAAACATAATATAACTGTTTGTCATAAACCACACAACTTAATAAACTCGTTATATACACCACTAAAAAGTAAAGTACCAAACAAAAAGAAATCAAATATAATTTACTCTATTCCATGCTTGAATTGTCCTAAAAAATATATTGGAATGACAACACAATGGTTAGAAAACAGATTAAATGGACACAAATATACGAAAAACGCTTCAACTGCCTTACATAAACACGAATCCCAAACCAAGCATGAATTTAACTTTAATGAAACAAAAATACTAGCACAAGACTCTAATTACAGAAAATTAACCATAAAAGAAATGATTGAAATAAAACGAGAAAAAGAAGCTGTTAATGACAAAAAAGATATAAATAATTTAAGCCAAATATACTACAACCTAATAAAATAAGTATAAATAGTAAGTAGGTAGATATATTATATGTTTAATAACACCAGATACACTTTTAGATAATTTTTTTCACTCATTCATTTACTTCCCTATCTACTAAATAATTTGTATTAATGACATATTCCATCAAAGTAAAATAAATTGAAAACTTCATGATATAAATTTAAAATATTTAACTCCAAGGTAAGTACACTGTTTTAAAAGAAATTTTTAAAGAATTTTTAATATGTTTAAATTTGTACATTCTATATATATATATATATTGTAAACATAATTTGATATTTCATAAATTATTTTTAGACTTGATAAAGCACAATAAAAAATGTGCGAAACGTTGTAAAATCAGTGTTCCTTATTTATTACTATAACCTTTACCCAAGAATAAAAAGAAACATATATATATATATATATATATATATATATATATATATATATATATATATGTTTTTGTGTTTCTTGACACATGTTTCCCCAACATTCTTTGCTCCCAAGTACCCAACACTTTTGCTAGCCAAGTGCAATACTCTTCTTGGTTATGCCGCACTGATGACGGCTAATGAGCCAGAAACATGCATGTCTGCGGTTACCATTCCTAATTGTAACCTATGATCCTTGTTGCGTTACATGCCCGTTATCCCCCTTTGTTTTAATATTATTACGCGTTATATGGCACCTTGTTTTATATATATATATATATATATATATATATATATATATATATATATATATATATATATATATATATATATATGTATATCCAAAGATGATACATAAAGTATCTAGTGCCTTACTGTCAAAAGTAATAATTTCAGTTTTGAACTGAAATGGTGTCGGTTAGAAATTTCTAACACTTTAAAAGACACCTAGGATGCTGCGATATAAATAGATATAAATATCATTCAATCTTTTAAAGTGTTAGAAATTTCTAACCGACACCATTTCAGTTCAAAACTGAAATTATTACTTTTGACAGTAAGGCACTAGATACTTTATGTATCATCTTTGGACATTATTAGACTGTCACAAAACGCTCTGTTCGTTATATATGTATATATAGTTCCGATATAACGAAATCTTTGGACACGATAGCGGCCGCATTTCTTAACGGATCGAAATGAAATTTGGCACAAAAATCAATCGTCCCAAAATCTCGGTCGAGTTCGTTAATGGGTCAAATCGGTACGGCCGTGTTGGCGTGACATCAAATCAAATTGGAAAAAAATTCGTAACTTTTTTACTTCACCCTGTACAAAAAATGTTAGGGACTTTTTTGTTTGTCTTAAATAGACCTACAACTTTTATCTAAAACATTTTTTTCTGAAACGTATACTTTTCATATATTCAATTAATATAAATCTACTGATGCGCCTGGCTTACCAAGGGCCATTTTTTTATAATGTCAAATAGTTGTGGTTTTTAAAGTATTTTTTATTCTGACAACATATATTAATTAATTATGACAACGACTTATTTTCAAATATACAGGGTCATATATATAACATAATTAAATAACAAATTAAAACATATACAAAGTAAAATATATTCACAACAGTCTGCCGTTACTCCCTTTTTGTATGGGCTTTCGTGAGAGTATCATTTTCGGCATTCTTTTTTTTCCCATTCTTTGGATGTGTCCTAAATATCGTATTATCTGAGATTTAATTATAGTCGTTATTTTTGAATCTTTATATAATTCTTCGAATATTTTGTTATTTCTTTTTCTTCACTTATCATCTATTTTCACACCTCCACATATTGATCTTTGTATTTTTCTCTCCCATCTGTCTAATAGGTTTATTTTTGATTTGTTGAGCATCTAAGTTTCGCTAGCATATGTAGCTGTGTTCCTGATAACTGCCTTGTAGATACCAGTTTTTACTTTTCTTGGTACGTATTTGGATGTCATTAGTTTTCGTAATGCTCCATAACTTTTGTTTGCTTTTGCTATTCTTGCCTCCATCTCCCGTTTCTCATGTCCCTTTTCATCTATTTGAACACTCAGGTGAGTTACTCTTTAACTCTTTTGAACATGTATGTTTTTCTCCTTCTATTTCTAATCTTTTGTCTACTTTTTTTATTTCGCCCATTAGGTACCATATATGTAGTCTTCGCTTCATTTATTGCAAGTCCAAGTTTTCTTGCCTCTTTTATTATATTATTTATCTGGTGATTGAACCCCAAAATGAACCTATGGTTGTGTACACAAGTCATTAGACCAATGTAAACCTACGGTTTGGTGGTGTGGTGGAGTAGAACGCAGCAGTCCGGGGTGATCAGGCAGCTGGAAAGCATTCAAAGCCAGGCATGTCTGAATGTTACAGGTGCCATGGAAACCGCCCCAACGGACGCACTACAGGTTTTACTCAACCTACCACCATTGCACATTTACATTCAGGGCGAGGCTATGGCAACTGCTCACAGACTGCTACAAGGCCAGGCCCCCATTACCTTATTAAAGGGCAAAAAGCAAGCAGAGTTATACAATAGGGTTAAGGCAGATCAGGTATAACTTTGTGAGAAACTTTCGAGTAAAAATACTGAAAAGGGACTCATGGAACAATGGCCCCCCAATCCAAGGGGAGTCAATTTGGTGTACAGATGGCTCAAAGACAGAGAAAGGCACAGGGTAGGGTATATACAGTAGAGGACACAGGATAAATGTCCAACTAAGTCTAGGTGCGTATGCCACAGTGTTTCAGGCTAAAGTAACGGCCATACAACACTGTGCAACGGAGATCGTAAGTCAGGGTATAACGGGTAAAACCGTAGTCATATACTCGGACAGCCAAGCAGCTCTAAAGGCGATAGTCTCAGCACAAATAAGCCCACAGCTGGTGTGGGACTGCGTTGGGGCCCTAACACATGCCGCAAGTCAAAATTTTCCGGTTTTGTAATCGACATGGAAATAAATACAAAAAAATCCCGGGGAGTAATTAGGAACATCCGGGATTCATTTAATGTCATACATTGTAGATTCTTCTTTTATGGTACAGAAACTTAAATTTTTAAATGATTATTATAGTATTTATTTATTATAGATATGTTAAACCAAATAACGAACAGACCAGCTTACAATTAGGCAAGAAAGAAAAATTATCCGGATTCTCAATATTCTTTATTCCGAGTAAACTGCATCATTAATCTTCGACCTTTAACTTTTCATTAGTTTCTTTTTAAATTATAAACAACGCATTTTAATTAACAAAGAAAGAGTTTTAAAATCGCCATTGGCTATAAGTTTATTGATTATAAAAACAGGTTTATAAAGATATCATTTTAAATTTTAAAAGAACTGATAAACGTTTGAAAGTCTCAGATACGCACTGAAAAGTCTTTGGGATCATTTTTAACATTTTAAAAGAAGTTAAGTATCACCGCAAGCTTTTAGAAATTATTGAAATTATTGCAAAAACCTTAGAAAGAACCTGGTGACCTTGGGAATTGTTTGGAAAATATGACAAGAGGCTGAGACACATTGAAAGCTTGTGAAAATCAATAAAATCGGTTTAGTAATAATTATATGAAGAACATTGGAAGAACCTATGGATCTATGACAAGTCTTTGAAGACACTGCAGTAAGAACCATTACAAAAATGGGCACCCAACGTAGGGCTGTTATATGAAAAAAATTATAAAGATCATTTTTTTAAATTGAGAAAGCTTTAAAAGCCACAAATAAGCACCGAAAAGTCGTTGAAATTATTTGTAACATTTTACAAGAAAATAAGGAACACTGCAAGATTTTAGAAATCATTAAAATTATTGCGAAAACCGTAGAAAGAACCTGGGGACCTTGAGAATTGTTTGGAAAATATCACAAGAGGCTAAGGAATACTAAAAGCTTGTGGAAATTAGTAATATCATTTTGGTAATTATAAGAAGAACTTGAATACCTGTGAGAAGTCTTTAAAACCGGTGCAGTAAGAAATATAACAAAACGTAGGGCTAAAATAGTAACGAGAGATAACCAATTAAAACAATCAGTACCAGTGAGAAATTATATAAAACAAACTATATACTGGGCGAGGCTGAGGCAACTACTCACAGGCTGCTACAAGGCTAGGCTCCCATAACTTTAATAATAGGAAAAAACAAGCAGTGCTTTATGATAGGGTTAAGGCGGATTAAATCATGAGTATGCTTCAGGATAGTCCCCAAGTATAACATTGCGAGAAACTTTTGAGTAGAATCATTAGAAATGAATTCATGGAAGAATGTCCCCCTACTTCAAGGTAAGTCAATCTGGTATACCAATGGCTCAAAGGCTCAGAAAGGCACAGGGTCGTATATATATAGTAGAAAACACAGAATACAAATCCAATTAAACCTAGGTATGCTACAAATACATTCAAATAAAATTTTCTTAAAAAATTTATTATTCGCACCATGATATTTGTGTTCAGTGGCCCCAAAATCTCCCTAGAAATGAGTGCACACTCATATTGTATCGAATTTGCGTAAAATTTCTGGAGACGAGGTCCGTCCTGTGTACCACGTGCCTCGGAGAGTTTCGGCATCATGATATTCGTCTTTAGCGACCCCAAAAACCTCCGAATACAAAAATTGAAACCATTTCCAGCCATTTTTACCGAATTGTAATTTGTCTGTTCAAAATGCACTTTCCAGTTCAGTTTTTTAATGCAGAAATGCAATTTCCCATTTTTACATTATGAAAAATGGTGACAAATTTTCCTGATGCTCTAACGAATCAAATGCAAAAATTTCGGAAGATCCAGTGCTTTATTTCCTCGACTAGAAATGTATTTTAGGAAATTTTGAGTTTAACTTTTTATGACTTGGCATGAATACTTGTCAACACACTTCTTCTTGAAATTTGGTGTATATTGCATTTCAAGCATGGACTCGGAAGTTCGGACTTATAGTATAGTACGTCTATGCTTTAAGCATATAATGATTTTGCTAAATTATTTCCATTTCCATACAAGTCTAAGCCCGAACGCGTGTAAAGAAGTATAACTTTTACCGGTAGTCCCACTGACTTCCACACCCGTTGTTTTTTATTATTTTATTAACACAGTATTGGGGTGTGATTGTTTGTCTTTAAATGAATGCTTTAATAGATAAAATCACAACAAATGGGGCTCAACGTGGGGCCCAACTAACAAGACAACCAACCACCAAGATAAACAGAAGCAGTAAAAAATTGAAATTAAGGCAAGATAGAAAAGAAGCCAAACGGAGCAATTAAAATTAGGGAAGTAAAGATAAGAGAACCAAATACCCAAAAAGGAAGAGCATAAAACTAAAAAATTTCTAAAGCTAAACTTATTTTTTTTTTTATTTAAAAACTATTAAAGACAGTATAGACCATAACAATTGGCGACCCAAATAACAAAACAACTAACTAATCAAGATAGACAGAAGCAGTAAAAAAATATAAAATTGGAATTAAGGCAAAATAGAAAAGAAATGAATCAATCAAAGAACAGTAAGAAATTAAAATTAAGGGAGTTAAGATAGGAGTTAAGGCAACAAACTAATAAAAAAGAAAGAAGAACATAACACTAAAGTTTCCAAAGCCAAATATTAGTATTTTAAAATAAGGAAGAATCTTGTGTTAGTTAGTTTGTTTTTTTAAACGATATTTTGGTAAGAAATCTTCTATACGTTGTGGTTTTTGGTGAAGGATTTTCTGTTGGTGGTTGTTTTGTTAAGGACTCTTCTGTTAGTGATTATTTTTGTCGAAGAATCGTCTCTTGGTGGTTTTTTGTTAAAGAATCTTCTGGTGGTCATTGTTTTGTTGAGAAATTATTGGTTAATGGATGATTTTGTTTAAAAATTTTCTATAAATGGTTGTTTCGCTGGGGGATCTTTTATTGTTAGTTGTTTTATTGGAGAATCTTCTATTGGTGGCTGTTTTTTAGGAGGATCTTCTGTTGATTTTTAAAGGGAATTTGTTGGTGATTGTTTTGTTGGAGAATTAACTGTTAGTGGTTGTTTTTTTAGAGGACTTTTGTCGGTGGATGTTTTGTTGAAGTATCTACTGTAAGTAGTTGTTTTTGTTCGAAGATCCTCTATTGATGGTTGTTTGGTTGAAGAATCTTCTGTTAGTGTTTTTTTGTTAAAGTATCTTCTGTTGATGCTTGGTTTTGAAAGATGATCTCTCTTGGTAATTGTTTCGTTAAAGTATTTTCTGTTGCTTACTGTTTTATTAAAGGATCTTGCGTGGGTGATTGCTTTGTTGGAGAATATTTTGATAGTGTTTTTTTTTGAGGACTTCTGTTGGTGGTTGTTTTTTTTAAAGATTTTCTGTTGGTGTTTGTTTTTGTTAAGGGATCTCCTATTAGTAATTGTTTTGCTAAATAATTCTTCTGTTGATGGTTGTTATTGTTAGATGATCTCAGTTGGTGAGATTGTTTCGTTAAAGTATATTCTCTTTTATTAAAGGATCCTGTGTTGGTAATTTTTTTGGTAGAAAATTTTCTGTGATTGTTTGTTTATTAGAGACCTTCTGTTGTTAGTTGCTTTGTTGATAGATTTTCTATTTGTGATTGTTTTTTTAAAGGATCTTTATGATGGTGGTTGTTTTCATAACTATAAATTAATTAATGAAGATTGTTTTTAATACCAAACTCAGTTTTCTGATACCTAATATTAATAGAGATTACAGGTATATGTTTTGTTAGTCGTAGCAGTATTTCAATTTTTTCTTAATGTTCTTTTTTGTGTTTATAATTTCTTATTTAAAATTTAATTAATAACTTCTTTTATTAGAAACAATTATCCATAAAAATATATTTATTGGTTAAAACGTATAATTTTATACTACTTCTTTAAATATTTAAATACCCAATTCACCTAAATGACAGCAGAATTATTTATTGCATGATTATCTGTTTACAATCTAAAGAAATTACTTACCTTTACTATATATAGGTAAACGACAAATTTAGGAATCGTAAAAAGTTCAAATAGATATAAAAATTAAACAGAAAAAAATGTGTTTATGGTTAATCCTCATTGTAATACCTTATACAAATTCCAAAATAGAAGTTGAATATAAATTTCCTTTAGAAAGTTATGTTAATGACATCATAAAATCAGCATATAAAAATGGTACAATATTTATGGCTAATATGGATATTAAATCAACTTTACCAGTAATTCATTTCAATAATTTTAATGGAAATACAATCTTTGATGTTATACCAGACTTCTATATAATATCCGGAAACGTAACGTTAGTTATAAATTTCTTAAACGCATCTTTAATACTTGATAATAGAAATTTATTTATTTTAATAACAAATAAAAGCAGCACCGATTGTATAAAAACTTTAAAAAGATTTTATATTAACAAAGTTGTGATAGTTATTAAAAACATATCTAATAACAACTACACTACAAAATTACTCAATTTGAATACAACAAAAATTAAATCGCTACAAGTTTTATATGGAAAATATCCTCCATTTGTAATAAATAGAAATAAAGGTATCCATACAGAATTATTTAATATTGTAGCTAAAAAATTAAATATTTGTCTAAATAAAACACAAGTAAAATCACCGACAACAGTTTTAAAAATAGCACCAGATTTCAAATCACATAAATATGATGTATACGTATCAGTATTATCATATACAAGTACAGATTTGAAATTTATTGATAAAACTTTTGAAATAACTGAAGATAAAATGGTTATTATTACTCCCATTCTTATCAAAGATAATTATGTCGAAAAATTTACTAAAGAATATCATAAATATGTTTGGTACGCTTTTCTGTTAACACTCTTTATTCTGTATGTCGTTTTTTATCTAATATCAACTATAATTCCTAATACTCATCTAAAAAATTTATTGGTAATAATGCTAAGTATACTTTTTGAAGGATCAGCAATAATACATGCAAAACTAGCATCAATAAAAATACTTTTTCTTACGTATTTAATATTAATTGTTGTTTTTACAACCGTATATAAAGCTAAACTATTTGATATAATGAGAACAGATACTCGACACCAATTTATTACATCTCGCATTGATGCAATAAACTCAACTATTCAATTTGGTTTAACAAGTCAATCACTTCTAAATAAGTTTTCTGCTTCTCAAGATCCTATCGAAAATGCGATATCGAAAATGAATCCAAAATTGTGTGATGTAGACTACTGGATATGTGTTAATCAAACAGCTTTTCAAAAAGATTTGATTACCTTTAGAGGTTTGAAAACTGTTCAGTTTTTTATACCAAAATTTTATCTAAACAATAATGGTAAACCGATTATAAATGTTGTTGCAGATGATCCTCATGCTTTGTTATATTTTGTTTTGTGTTTTAAAAAAGGGCATCCGTTGTTTAAGGTATGTTAATTTGGTCTTTTTTATATAATTTAGTTTTAATATGCATAGAAACATATACCTGGCTCAGGATTGCATTTTTATTATTCGTGAAATTTACTTACTATAAAAGGCTAATCATAAGCGGAAAAATACTCTATTGCTGTGAAATTTTGTAAATCAATATCGATTTTTATAAAAAAACTAGCTGACCAGTCGCACTTGGCACAGCCTGACACTGATATATTTTTCTAATTTTCCATTTTTTTTTAAATTTATACGATTTTGTATTTTTTCTGTTTACATTTTTTTTGGTTTTGTTGTTTTTATATATTTTCCTTAGTTAACACGTTTTTACTATATTTTGTAATTTTTTGAGTAAATATTAAAACACTTAAAGGGACTTATAGCACAATTTATTTAACAAAATTGTAACAAGAACTGTCTAAACAGTTTTACATTGACAATGAAATATTCGAACTATTTGAACTACCCTTAAATGCTCATATAGTCCCTTTCATAGAACGAATATTCTAGTCTTTGCGAGAAGATGATCTAACCTAATACTATATCTAGAAGATTCTGGAATACATAACCCAAAAACAGTCTTTAAAGTAAAGTTTCTTTCCTCATTAGGTTATCCCGTTACACTGCCCCCTCCTTAGATTTATTCCTTCCGGAATGTTATTTCCAAAATCGAGATCCGCACACACCCTGAGCCAGCAAAACCATCTTCTTGGAGCTGCTGCACATCCCCTCTAAGGTTTCCCTGGTAATGTGCTAACCGATTATGATGGACCACGACGAGTTTACCTCTGGGAATTTTTCTGATCCGATAAATGACATCGCTAAACTGTTCCTTGGTGGTTAATGGACCTTTCTACTTCTTCTGTAATTTGAGAATAATGCTTTGACGCCGTCGCGTGTTATGGAGCCAGATGAAATCTATAACTTAGCAAATCTCGAAATTTTCTAAAAGTCTTTTAAGGAGAACACCGTCCAAAATTAAAAAGTTCCATTGGACCCAATATGATTTTAAAGCAGGAGAGGATAAGGATATCTCTCTTCGCAACGGACGACGGTCCATTGTTAAATCTTTTTCAGAACATCGTTTTCTTTCATGTTCCTTTATGTTTGAAAATTCGAGGTTTAATTTCACAACATACTGGGCTATTTTCTTTACGTCTTTGAGTAAAACTGGTAAATTTTTGCTACGAACCCAGTGATATGTTCTAAGATATCCAGATTAATCGATTTTTTATGTGATAGTTTAACGTTTAATTTTAAGGTGGGATGAATGTATATATGACTAAGTTAATACTAGTTTCGTTGGAAATTGCAACTGTTTAAATTTAGATTATTGTCATATTGTCAGTGTAATGTCATTCTATATTTTATGTATGTTTCATTAAGTTGATTAAATTGTAATAAAAGATTGTCTCTAATCAGGCTTTAATTAACTTAATGAAACACACTTCGTGCAACATACATAAAATTTAGAATGACATTACACTGATAATATGACAATATTCTAAATTTAAACAGTAGTCGTTATAGTGAACTTTCGCAACGTATCAAGAGCATACGCGAAACTGGACCCGACAGTAGTAACAAGAGTGATTATCATGTGATAAATACTTAAGATTTACAAAGAATCGAATCATCTTATGTAATTCTACATAGAAGATCTGAAAAGATTATTTAACGTTTGAGTGAATGTTATGATGCGATTAAAGCTGCCCATCAGGGAACTGGGCATGGAGGGCATTAAGCAACAACAGAATTATTAAACGAAAAGTATCACAACTTAACACAGGAAATGGTAAAATTGTTTATTGAAACTTGTGAAAATTGTCAGCTTAAACGGAACAAAACTAAAAAGGGAATTGTTGTTAAACCAATTGTTTAAAATCATTTAAACTCTCGATGCCAAATCGATCTCATCGACTTAGAAGCTAGACCAGATGGTGACTATAAATTTATTTTTGTCTACCAAGACCACCTAACCCAATACGTCCAAGTTAATACTGAAACCCCAGTTTTACCCGAAAATAATACTAAAACCCCAGTTTCGCTCGAAGTTAACAATAAAACCTCAGTTTTATTTCAAGAGCAAGCAATGGCGTTGCTCTCTACTGAAACAACAGAAAATACTCTCAATGAATCATTACCACAAAAATGCTTATTATGTTCTGAAGAAAACGTATGTGACCATTGTCAGAATAAAAACAATATTAAAGCGATAAGGGATTTATGCCAGGAAAGTCTAAAAAGGCAAGCACAAAAAATGCTATAAACTTCTCGCAAGAAATTTAAACCAGAAACTGTCGGCATGTCTGTGAGAGTACCCATTTCAGATGTAGATCGAAGTCGGTCAGATCATAGAAATATATTGGGCGTCATAATGAGTGTAGAAGATAAATTTTGCCGAATTGGAACTGTTCACGGTGTCCTAAACAGCTCTATTCCCGCAACGAATTTGAAATATGTAAGCAACAATTTTTAAAGTTGGAAAATGTAAAGACGGGCACCAAAATAATATTACGAAGCGCTACAGGAAAATTTTCAGTATCGGGTTCAACCCAAGGATATGTGCGATGTCACTGCAAGAAGAGTTGTGCGAATAAAAAGTGTAAATGCCTTGCGTCTGAATATACGTGTAATAAATAGTAAGTGCCACAACAGTGCAACTTGCTCCAACAAAAAATACTGTTCTTTATTTGGTGGTTTTAATGCCCTGACATATTTTATTGTTAATATTTTGTCACCTGGTATTATTTGAGCTATATTTCTTTTACATACTTTTTCTAAAGTATTAATAGGTACCTGTAACAATCTTACATTGTACCAATAAAGAAACCATTTTTGACTAAGGATTTTACTAAACTAAATTATCTTAAGAGAATTGATAACTTTGTTGAGTAATATAATATATAATAACCAACTCGTTGGTTATTATGTATTACTACCAATATCAGGTTCACACTTAATCCAAAGTTTACAAACTAGCCAAAAATGCTAGCTAATTTGTGTAATTTCCTTATGGTTTGTGTTTTAGCGATAAATTTTGTATAGTTTGTAAACTAGCTGGATAGTATACAAACCAGCCGTTACCCGTAGCTATTTTAGTGAAAATATGATTTTTCATCAAAATAACCAGGCAGTTGGATAGTTTGTATACTATCCAACTAGTTTATATACTAGCCAAGTAAATACTTTAACCGTAACATATATATGGCATACGTCAATAGTGTTCTAAGCTTCGGTTCTATAATTTGAAATTCCTACTATAAATAATTGTTATATCTACAGATTACAAAAAATTCATCATAAATTAAAACATGTTACCAATAAATTTCATGCTTACTTAGACTTCGAAACTTGCAAATGAGAACTGAAACTTATATCATTGGCTAATCGACGTCAATTTTCAGATGTTAAATTTATATATTAACGGTCAAATTGAATATAGTGAAATCTTAAGAAAAATCGGATTCATTACTCCATCATATAATACACGAGAGAAAAAGGTCTTTAAAGTCAATCATAGCTATACTAATTACTACTTGAATTCTCCCCGGCAAAGATGCAGTAAATCATATAACACAATCTCGTTGAAGTTTAGTTAATAGTGAATACTGTACTGGGCTCGTCCTGTTTGTATTCTTATAAATAAATAAATAAATAAATAAATAAATAAATAAATAAATAAATAAATAAATAAATAAATAAATAAATAAATAAATAAATAAATAAATAAATAAAGAGTGTGCGTGTAACCTTTACGCGCGATTGAAGTAAAACTTGTTGACGTACGTATCGGAAAATAAATATTTAATTACAATTCAATCATATTTATTGTCTATATACTTTACAAAAAATGAGATGTTATATTTATATTATTCATTAGAAATAGGAATTTGAAAGTGATCATTATTTTTTATATATGAAATAATAGGTTTATGATAACTAAAATGTGAAACATAGATTATACTCTTTAAATACCATTAATGTGTTTGAAACCGTTTGAAAATTTTGAAAATTTCATAAATAAATTTTGAAAATGTAAGCATCTCCCATAGCTGAAATCACACCGTTACTTCCATCAGAATCTTCCGTTAGAATCTTACGTTAGAGTTACCCCTAGTCGCGCCTAAAGAAATTTTGCTTCAATAATAGGTAAACAATATTAAAAATATACACACATTACGTTTAGAATGTGTGATTTTGTAGCTGTATCTACCTTATTGTAATACAACACAACACAAGAGCCTTCGATAGTTAGATAACCATTTCATTTTGTAGCATTTTATAGCATATTCCATAAAATTTAAAATCCTGAGTTGAGTTTGTTTTCTTCACGTCTACGAAGGATCTGTTATTGCTGGTAAAAGATCAGCCATCCTGACTAGTGGTTTTATGGCCTTTATGGCTACCTAACCAAACCTAAAATAAGTATAAGCAAGTGTTAAAACATTTCGAATATTATTATTTTATGAACAAAAACGTGCAACATGCTTCTTTACTTAACGTAAAGCTTCCCTATAAATAATTATTTACTATCATAATATGTATGTATGTATATAAACGTACTTAATCAAATCATAATGAATGTCGCTGTCTCGTCTTTTTTTCATTTTCATTTTTCTTCAAATCTTTCTGGCGCTTATAATATGCCCTTTGACGTTCACTTTTTAGCTTTTTAAGTCTATAAAACGAAAATAGCTAGGTATAAATAATAGGTATAAATAATTAGGTATAAATAGTGTAATTACACACCAAAAATAAAATGTATACATATAGAGTAGGTACTTACTCATTTTCATTTAATATTTTTTCATCACTTTCTTCATTAATAAATCCACTTTGTTTATTCGTATTTAAAACAAACACTTTATACACAAATTTAAACTATTTACCACCAATGTATTTTGGTTGACAAGATGACAAGCTGTCAATTCATACAACTACAGATTTAATTTTATTTAATATAGTAGGCAAAATCGTGTTAGGTATTATGGATCGAGTTTTGTTTCCGGTACGCAGTACATTAGAATGACGTCACGTCCGTTAGAATTACTGAGTTACCCCTAGAGCCGCTAAAGAAGTTTTACTTCAATAAATAAATAAATAAATGAATAAATAAAAAAATAAATAAATAAATAAATAAATAAATAAATAAATAAATAAATAAATAAATAAATAAATAAATAAATAAATAAATAAATAAATAAATAAATAAATAAATAAATAAATAAATAAATAAATAAATAAATAAATAAATAAATAAATAAATAAATAAATAAATAAATAAATAAATAAATAATCTAGTAAAGAATGTTTTCAATTAAGTTAAAAAGGGACCACCGACACCTAAGCATCATAAATATATGCACCAATATACCAATATAATATGCCACATAAGATGACAAAGATGAATTCTACGAACAACTGGAAAGAGAGTACGAAAAACTTTTAAGTTTCGATATCAAAATAGCAATCGGAGACTGCAATGCTAAAGTTGGTAAAATAGATATATCTTAACATTAGCAGGAAAACATGATATATCGAACAATAATGGAAAAAGATATGTCAGATCTGGAACATAAAACAAGCAATTTAAGACACAAATTAAGAAACTATAATAAAGACTAATATAAAATACTAAACAAAGGAATGGTATGGTGAAGAATGTCAAAAATTAGCATAAAAAATCAGAAAAGTAAGACTCAAAAATCTAACAGAGAATACCCTAGTAGAAATTTATCTTGGCGCGATATTGGCCAGATATTGGAGCCAATATTCGACAATATTGGAAATAGAAAAAAATGTTAACATTTTCCAATATACGTCCAATATTGGCGCAATATTGCAGAATATTGCGCCAATATATAGCCAACTTTAGGCTACATTGGAAAGCAATATTGCCCCAATATTGGCCAATATTGATTTTCCAAAGTAGCCTAAAATTGGCCCGCAATATTGGGCCAATATTGGCGCAATATTGGTAGCCACGATAGGTTACAATGGCGTGCCAATATTGGGACTATATAGCACCAATATTGGTAGGCAATTTAGGGTTTTTACTGTCACACATTGGAAGCGAATATTACGCCAATATTGGCAACCAATAAAACCCAAAATTGGGCGGCGAATATTGCGTCAATATTGGCGAAACATATAGCCCCAATATTGTTATACAATTCAGAACTAATATTGGCAAAATATATAACCCCAATATTGGTAATGAATATTGAGGTAATATCTCCAAAATACATTTCCCCAATGTTGCTAGCTCATATTGAGCCAATGTGGTTCTCACCTGGAAGTTCAATAATTGTACAATATTAACAACCAATATAAGCTATATATTGTATATATATAAACCGACTTTATATATCTGACACTTAATAGTAGCCTAGCATTGGTTTGTAAAAAATTCAAAAGCTATTTGTTTGTTAATAATAGACCAATTTGATGTACGTACGTACTTAAACTGAAAAATTTTTTACCTATGCACCATAGTGTCGTCACCATTATGTACCGAATATATAGGTATAGACAATTGAAAACAATTTGTTATATTACATATTTAGCTTAAATTGGAAGTTAATATTTCCCTTTTGTGGTAATTGAGGAGGTGTGAAATATTCAAATTAGTTAATTTTTAATGGATTTATTAAAAACAAAAAAAGAAGTTTAACAAACAATTAACAAACCTTTGTAATAATTCTTAAAGAGAAGTTTAAAAAAATGTTACTTCTGTATAACAACATACAAGAAAACAATTACAAACAGGGTGCTGCATATTCAAGAATCCTCTGAAATTGTGAGCTCTTAACACCAAGTCTAAGTACTCCCCAAGGCGCTAAAAGATTTCTCATTTAAAATACACGCAAACTTTGTGATTTTTTCATATTTATATTATTAAACTTGCAATCCGATATTTTATCGATACGATATATTTTAGAAACAAATTTCCTAAACAAAATCTCTTGTCACCTATGTAACGGAATGCTGTGAAGGTAAAATATTGACTTATTATTAAGTGGTCGTGAACAGAAATATTTTAAAAAACATCTGAATTTGCGTATATTTCAAATGGGAAATAATGTAACGCTTTCAAAGATTACTTAAAAGTTTATATGAAAAAGTCAAATTTTCAGGGGATTCTTTTTTGGACTTTTCCAACATGATTTTAAGTCGGAAGCGAAAATAAAAAAAAATACTTTCTAAAAAAAGCACCCCAATATATCTAATATATGAACTATCAATGAATGGGCACACCCTGCATATAATTCACATAAAGGGAAAAATAACTAACTAAATAATACTTATTTAGAGTAATGAAAATATCGTAAATTATACAAAAATAAGAGGAACTCAGAAATTCTTAGCAATAAACATAATTGCACAATTCGAATTCTGACAAGTGAAAATATGTTTAAAATATAGTATGATTGGAATAATAACTATCCACAAAAAAAAAGAAAAAATCTTTTGCAAAAAGCTACTACATAAATAAAACATACATGATGATCCTACAACGCGATAATAATATTAATAAAAGATATACTTTACGTATTATATCCTAATGCACATTACCACACTGCTCAAGTCCTATATTGTATCACAATTACAAATCTGTATCGTCACTTTCCATTAGAGTCGACGACAGCGGTGTATCACTACCTCTTGAAGATGCAGTGGAATTTCCTGAAGAAAAAGACGGAGTAGAAGTACCTAAAACAATAAATAGAAAACTTATTAGATAATTTGCATAAAATCAACCATGAAAAATTGTTCAATGGCATATTTTTGGAAATAGTTTTAGCAGATTGTCGACCCTGCTTTCTCCATTTGCGTGAAGTTCATAGGTACAAAACAATATCAAGTAATTTTAAACTTACCATGTTCTTTCGTTGATCTCGTTCTTCTGCCTCCATCACGATCACCAGATGTTGCCAGTAATAACGAAATTCTTTTTAGTATAACAATATCATCTACGTCGTTGTAATGTGTTTTAACAGCTGCCGATATAACCTTTGTAGTGCTGTAAGTTCGAAAAAATTTTCTTTCCTTTTCTACCGACACTCCTTTTTTAGAGACTGAGTTCCTTAGACAACGTTTTTCGCAATATATTGGAAATTAGGTTGTGCATGTCTTTTCCTCCAACAAGTGAGACAAAAGCAAGCTAAAACACAACAAAGAAAGAATTCATAATTATTGAAGTAACATCATAATCGAATTCAGTTGTATGTATACTCCACAAAATATACTCACTACTTTTTGGAAAAATTCATGATTTTGAAGCTTCAATTCAACATCCTGAAGATTTTCTTCAGACTGCATGGGTAATATTGAAGCTATTTCAACATCTTCTTGTGGAATATTACTTTTCGCTATAGCTATGTTCGAAGTTGACAATTGTTCACGCAGACCCCTTAGTCCATATTGAATGCCACCAAGTATTTTTCCCAAGTTACTTTCCATAACATTGGATACCTTCTCCACAAAATCTGAAAATAAAATCATTGTTAGCTATTTATATACCTGCAATAACAGTAAAAGCTACTGTCCGAATTGAGCATTACCATTGAAACAATCAGCTGTTAAACATATATTGGCAGTAGCACAGTACCCAAATTTCTTCTATGTGCAAATTTCATTGAGCAGGCTACAAACTTATTGCATCTCCTGGTTTTTACTTACTTGTAGCAATGTCCACCCTGCAACTGCATAGTTCTAAAAATTTCTTTCTCCATGTTTGGAGGAACAACCAACTGATCTGTATAATATTTTTCTTCGAAGTAGTGGACATGCAGGTAGGTGCAATAGTCTCTCAATCTACATATAACAAAAAAATCATTGGTCTACATACATCAGAGGTCAACTTGAACATTTTTGAGCGCGTAACTTGATGAAAAAATGTAACAGTACTTTTTGTAAAGCGTTTAATTTTCTATAAAGATCAATAAAGCCACTCATTAGCCAATAGGTAAGTCTTTTGAACTGTATAAAAATTAGAAGCAGCAAAAATATCTTTTCGTATGTTACTTTTACAGAGTTGGGTACCTAAGTATTTCAAATAAAAGTAATTGAAATATACCAATTTAAAATACAAAATGGCATTTTCTATTTTGTAATTCAAATGCTTTTTTAAAATCCATTTGTATTTTGCATTTTAAATGAAAAATTTTGTAGAAATCCATTTTGAATACAAGTATTAAATAGTATATTGTAATACAAGTGTTACAATGACAGAGGTTTCGTAGTACGAGTTCAAGAACGAGTACTACAAACCGTCATTGTAATTCGAGTGTTACATACTATTTTTTATGATGAACTTTTAAAAGTATAAAAAAAATGAGAGTTTTTCGAAATATTTATTTATGTTGGCAATCTTGACAGTTTTGACAATTGTCAGATTTAATGATTTTAAATTAGCATGTTTGTCAAATTTGTATAAAATATTCCGAATTTAGCAATAACGCTGATAATGTAGTTAATAATTTACTACAACATACTTCTTGATTTACTACCTGAACTCTTTCGTTGAAAATCAGTGCAGTGCAACCAATTGTGTAAAACAAAAAGTTACCAAAAACAGTGTTACAATGAATCTATTTCGATACTGTTTTTAGTGTCGAAATAGAAACTTTGTGAACGTGAATTATAAAAAATAGATTTGCCAGACTACATGAAATGTTTTGTTTTGCTACTCTCATCGGTTTTTCCAAGACCTATTTAATATAGGACCAATATATTACCTATTTTGTATTCATTTTTAGTTTAATGTTTATTTTCGGTATAGGGCAGGTAGCAGGTAAATGGATTATAAAAACCGCTTATTGTATTTACATCCTGTTTTTGTTATAGTTGCATTATTATATCTACAATAAATGAATTTTTATTTAAAAATTTTATAATAGACCCAAGAAAAAAAATACTTATACAAAATTAAGCTTTTATTGCTTTTAATAATCAACAAATTTACATTTGATAAGCTTTGTATTGAAATTAAAAATATTGAAATAAGAGTTGCTGATTACATATACATAATATAAATTAGAGTCTCTTAAATAAATTTCTCAATTTTTTAGCAAGGAAAATTGTTATTCTTATAAGAAATATTATAACCCTCCCATACAGATTTTGTTTCTATATTTTATTTAATAACTTTATAGTCGAATAAAATTATTTTAAAAAAATCAAAGATGTAATTGTAATGGCTTTTTCTCATGTAAATTTAAATAATCTCCTTGTTAATGAATTAAAGACGCAGAATAGTAACAATGTTAATTTAGGCAAAATAATAACTGCAAAACCAAAAAAAAACTGATAGGTAATTATTATATGTTTGACGATAATGAATATACTGATGCACTAGGCGAAAAAAATAGTTTGGAATTAGAAGCAATCCAATATTTGGCCTCAAAAAATGTAAATATTAATATGTTAGAAACTTTCCCGAATATAAAAAAGTTATTTTATAAATATAACACATGTTTGTGCACGTCTACGCCAGTGAAAAGGCTGTTCTCATCTGACGGAATGATTATGACAGCTAAAAGAGGCAATTTAATAGATTCCAACTTTGAGAAACTAGTTTTATTAAAAGTAAACAAAAATTGTTTATAATATTACTATAAAATTTTGATCAACTTGTATATTTTTCGTATTTTTTCTATGAATATATTATTTAATAAATCTTCTAAAAATAATTTTTGTTTTTATTTCAAATAGCTATTTTCTATTTTGCATTTTGCATGATTTTGAAAAAAGCATTTTCCATTTAGCATTCCAAATAAGTTTTATAAAAGCATTTTGCATTTCAAATACTTTTTTTTAGCAAAGATACCCAACTCTGTACTTTTATGGGTATTAAAGAAATGCGATCATGAATATCTTAGTTTTAAGAGCTCAAATCTTAACTGGTGTCTATTTACGTCTTTACGTCAGAAATAAACTTCTCAGCCTGTTTGTAAGAGGAAAAAAATCATATATTTTTTTAATCACTCTATATCAACAATAATTAATAATAGCAAACGTTACCTACTAATTGAATCCAAAAATAGAAAATGAGCATTCAGCAGTTGTTTGGAAATATATTTTCATTTTCGTGTTCCAGCACACTGTATTTTTATGACATTTTCATTATTTGTATTTATAGAACACCTGATGCGGACTTGCAAATTTTTTATCAAAATTTACTGAGCTTACTTGAATCCCTTCCTTTAAATGGTAAATTAGTTGTATGTGGTGATTTTAATATTGACTACTCCAGTGTTTGTGCTGCAAAAGAATCTCTTCAGAACATTTTTGATTCTTTTGGAATAATCATGCACGTCAACGCGCCAACCAGAATAACTAAAACTAGTTCGACCACCATAGACTATGTCACTTCTTCTTTTGATCCGAAAATCGTTGACTGTACCGTTTTTAATTCGGGTTTTTCTGACCATGAAGGAATATTAACTACATTTCCCCTAAAATCCAAAAGTAAAAATGTTTCGCGCAAATTAGGCCGTATTTTCGGAGATAAAAATTTCCAAAATTTCAATGAGTTGTGTCTAACATCTGACTGGAATTTTCTATCTGATGACGTCGACTCCGAATTCTCTAGATTTGTAAAGATAGTGTCTGATCTTGCATTCAAATCCTTTCCTCTCAGGCCTATTAAAGTGAAGCAACACAAACCCTGGTCTACTAGAGGCTTACGATTATCTTCTAAGAACATGCGCTGTTTATCATATTTAAAAAAATTCTCAGATGGCGTCTCCTTCCAAAATTATGAAAAACTGTACAGGAAAACTTATATTAAAACTATCAAAGCTGCCAAGGATATGTATTACAACAGAAGATTGGGAAATGCGGGTAACATTGCTAAAGAAACTTGGTCTATTGTAAATGAATTAAGGGACCGGGCCTCTTCATCTAACAAAATTCCTACTTCTCCAGAGAACTTAAACAACTTCTTTGTTAATGTAGCAAAGAACTTAGTGAGCTCCATAACTCCTTCCCACGATCCTTTTTCTTATCTCAGAAACGAAAATTTACACAGTTTCTTCATGTCACCTGTATCATTGGCCGAGCTTCGTAACACAATTAATGAGATTAAAAACAAATCATCTGCTGGAACGGATGGGCTTACTCTGAAAATGTTTTCAAATCTACCGGTAAACACCCTAAGCCATCTGACTAACTTGATTAACAAGTCACTTCAACTTGGAGTCTTTCCAAGCTGCCTTAAGACTGCGATAATTATTCCTTTGCACAAAGGAGGTGATAAAGATCAAGCTTCGAACTATCGCCCAATAGCACTTCTCCCCACGTTGTCGAAGATTATTGAAAGATTGGTTAAAAAAAGATTGCTATCTTTTCTTTGCAAGTATAAAATACTAACTCCCCAACAGTTTGGTTTCTTGAGCAATAAATCTACCAATGATGCTATGTTCTCGCTCTTTGACAATGTTTACTCCAGTCTTAACAATCAGAACTCTACAGCAACAATCTTCTGCGACTTCTCTAAGGCCTTTGATTGTGTAAACCACAACATCTTAATTCACAAATTACAACACTATGGGATTAGAGGAATACCACTCGAGTGGTTTAAATCTTATCTTACCTACAGAAGTCAGATGGTAAGGGTTGATGATAGAACATCCTCCTGTAAGCCAATTGACTGTGGGGTGCCTCAAGGTTCAGTTCTAGGTCCTATCTTATTTCTGCTTTTTATTAATGATATTGCCTACCTAAATATTAGTGGTAAACTCTGCCTCTTTGCTGATGATACTAGTTTTACCTGGAGCAACCCGGATAGTACATCCCTTTATAGTATCGTATCTCGTGACTTAGTCACTATTAAATCGTGGTGCGATTCTAACCTTCTGTGCCTCAATCTCTCTAAAACTAAAATCTTATCATATAAAGGTACATTACAAACTTTTGAACTTAATAACAATAGTGTGGAAATCGTTGATTCTGTAAAGTTCCTGGGTCTCATTGTTGACAACTCATTAAAATGGGATTTGCACATCAATGCATTGTCGAAAAAATTAAGTTCTGCGTGTTTTGCGCTAAGATCAGTTTCCAAGGAATTAAACTTGTCAACAGCTCGAACAGTCTATTACGCCCTTTTTGAGTCGCATCTCCGTTACGCCATTCCATTCTGGGGTACGTGTTGTGCGACTCAATTTGACCGTATTTTCAAACTTCAAAAGAGAGCTATCCGTTACATGTTAAGATTAAACAATAGAACTCATTGTGGGGAATACTTTAAAAAATATCAAATTTTAACTCTTCCTTCTTTATTCATTTTTGAATCCGTTTGCTTAATCCGCAAGCACTCGTCAGCGAATCCTGAAACGCCTTCCCACAACTATCCACTTAGAAACAGGGAGCTTGATCTTTGTTTACCAATCCCACGATCAGAGTTAATCAAAAACTCTATATTGTATAATGCAAAAAAGATGCATAATCGTCTGCCTTTCAATATCAAATCTATTTCACTCTTTCCCGCATTCCGTAGAGCTTTGAAGGCACACTTATTGGAGAGATCTTTGTACACAGTAAATGAATTTTTCATATTATGATTTTATACTTCTAAATACATACTAATTTACTACTTCAAGGAACTTTTTCTTTTTTCCTTTTCTTCTTCTTTCTCTTTTTTTTTGATGACTTTCAATTTCTTTAATTGTATTAATATTTTTTTTTTGTATTTTGTTTATGTGATATGTTAGATTTTAAGGTTCTTGTACTTTTTTTGTATGTTTTTTAGCTTTGTCGACAAATTGTAAATTTCTGACAATAAAGCATTATTATTATTATTATTATTATTATATGTTATATTTAATATCGTATCGTGTCTTTCTAGTAAATTTACGTAAATAACATGTACCTAATAACCAACTTTTTATCTTGCCGGGTTTACCTACTATATATAGATTCAGTTTGTACTAATGTACCCAAGGCCGATATTAGACAAAAATCTTTTATAAAATAGCTCCTACCCTTCATATTCAGCGATACTAAATCGCGCAATTTTTCGTACACAATATGGCGCATGGCGTATCTAAAGAAAGGTTTAAAACTGTATTTACTTACCGTATACTCGAAGTATCCATATTCACTAACACACGAACTTCACGAACTGTTTTGTCTAATTTAACCAAAATTGTACGGACCCAAAAACGCTTCAATACTCAAAATAGAACTCCAATGAAGGAAAATTAAAACAAAAACCTTTTAACAATTTTAACAGGCAATAATAATTCTGTAACTAACTCATAGCCATAGGTAGCCGACACCGACCGACCATGCTCGAATACACACACTGTTGCCGTACCAGACGAAATAAAAATTCGTAGCAGATCAATTGATTCTACTTACCACAAATGTAGTAAAATTAACAAACTTTGTGTGAGAGTTATTTGGACGTAAATTTACGAATAAGGTATGAAACATTCAGATTAAGTTTTATTAATCATCGTATCATTCAAAATATTTTTTATATAAGGATTTTATCTAATGCAAAGTTGTGCCTACAACATCTCTGGCAACATTGCGATTTCAAAATAACTGCATTATCTGAGATTATTTTGTTTAAACAGTGTTGCCACCTTCGATGAAAATTAAATAAATATCCATTATACCTATAATTTTTTTGTCTACCTACATTATTTTCTATACACTTATGAATGAAGTTTGAACTAAGACATGCTTTTTGCAAACTGATTTCTTTCAAATTGTATGTACCTAGGTAGGTTGTAAGTTAATAACATATCATTGCTGAGAAATTATAGATGTAAATCTTCTGCGTTTGTCGGTAGGTATATACGGGTCATAAATAGGTAGAAACTTAATATACCTAGATCTGTTAAATGTTGAATGCATGAGAACTGACAGTTTTTGAATACAGAAACTGAGAGTTTCTTCAATACCTACCTACCTACGTCTAGTTTCATAAAACATAGCGATTGGGGCAATGAAATAACCATTAAAAATAAAAAAAACTTTTAATTTCAATGACAACGCCCACGAAGTACCTAGGTATAATGTGGCAATGCTGTAAATTCATAAAATATTGTCTGTATTATACCTATGACCGGAAATATAAGATCATTATAATCTCCAATTGATATTACCTTTACGCACGGTTTAAGGCAAATAAAGTTTTACTTTTTTTCACCAGTGAAAAAAAAGTTTTTTTTTTCACTATTTAAAACAAGTAAAAAAGCACTGTCTTAAATAAGATTATGCAAAAAATTTTACGTATGATATTGGCCGAGGGTCTAAAGTGTATACCTTCCACCTAGATGGCTCGGGTTCAATTCCGGGTAGGGAAATTTTTTTTTTTATTATTTATTTGTGTAAATATATTTAATTATTAAATTATTGTGTGTGTAGCAGTAAAAACATTACAAAATATTCAAAAAATGTCCTGTCGGCATATTTCTCTGAATAATTAAAAGATTTAAAACCAAATACTAAACTACCTGGTCTGTGTACTTCATGTTAAAATCTACTCTAACAATTAAAAATAATATTGATATTTCAAAATACCATAAAATAGTTGCTTATTTAAAAAATAAAAACAATAATTTCTTTTGTTTTTATTTTGTATTATTTTTAAATTAAATAAAATGTTCGATTGAAAATAACTTTGAACACGAGTTAAACAAAATGGCGTTTCATACCGAGTTCCGTACAAAATTTTTTCGCACTAGTGCGTAAAAAAAATCAGACCTATACTTGTTTTTCGTGTAAAAATATTCGGTTGTAGAAAAAATATTGTATGCAACTCGTGCGTAAAGGTTCCTTTTTTGACTCATGTGATTGTCGCATTCACCTGCGGCTCATGCGACAACCTTCACATTCGTCAATAAAAGTCACTTTACGCACTAGTTGCATAAATAACTATTATTTTAATTGATGGATTTCCAATATAAATTAAACTTTTAAATTTATTTATTGTTATCCCAAGGAAATAGGTGCTCGTTCCAACATTTGATTGTACCTACATTTTTTTCACTTATAATATTGTCTATTGAATTTGGATCATAGTCGTTATTGAAAGTATATATCTTTAATAATATTTAATTTTTTGTAATAATTATTGGTAAATTTTGCTTTTAACGGAAACGGCACCGCATGCTTTATTATACCTGAATTATAAATAATCTTTAAATTGTAATAAAATGTGTTTGCAAGTAGTCCTTTATCTCAATTGGAGGTATAATATTGGGTCGCAATGTAGGCGCAATATAGAAAGTTCGTTGGTTTATCAATATTTTGTTTCACCAATATTTAGCCAATATCTTGCCAATATTGATTCCAATATAAAATTTCCATTTTAAACCAATATTGGCTACAATACGGTTTTATACATAACCACCAATATTGTTGAAAATAGTCTTTATAGTAATATTGGCCAAACGTTGGCTTGCCAATGTATACATAATATTGTCACAATATTGGGTCGCAATGTAGGCGCAATATAGGAAGTTCGTTGGTTCATCAATATTTTGTTCAACCAATATTTAGCCAATATTCCGCCAATATTTGTTCCCAATAACGGCCAATATAAAACGTCCATTTTAAACCAATATTGGCTACAATACAGTTTTATACATAACCACCAATATTGTTGAAAATAGTCTTTATAGTAATATTGATCAAACGTTGGCTTGCCAATGTATACATAATATTGTCACAATATTGGGTCGCAATGTAGGCGCAATATAGAAAGTTCGTTGGTTCATCAATATTTTGTTCAACCAATATTTAGCCAATATTCCGCCAATATTGGTTCCCAATAACGGCCAATATAAAACGTCCATTTTAAACCAATATTGGATACAATACGGTTTTATACATAACCGCCAATATTGTTGAAAATGTTCTCTAGTTATATTGGCCAAACGTTGGCTTGCCAATCTGTACATAATATTGTGTCACAATATTGGGTTTATATTGATCGCAATATAGGCCCATTATTGGCAGTTCATTGGTTTATCAATATTTCGCTTAACCAATATTTAGCCAATATTCCACCAATATTGGTTGCCAATGCCAAGGCAATATTACAAAAAAAACTGCAGCCTATATATATCCAATATTGGTTATATATTGGCAATATTGATCAATATTGCACCAATGTCTGGCCAACATTCGCAACCGAATCTTGGCGGTATATTCATTATCAATATTGGCCCAATATTGGCTGAATATTGATATTGTGCACCAATATAGCGCCAAGATTCCAATCTTGGCGCGAGGTTGCGCCAATATATATCCAACATTCGGTTCTACTAGGGTAGTGACAATACTAAACAAGAATATAGATAATTAAGAAAAATTATGAAAGAACATGCAGAAACAAAAAAAAAAGAAATAGGTACAATAAGCAACAACTCAAAGAAATAGAAAAAACATTAAAAAAAGGAAATAAGATCGTTCTACCAGGTAACAAGAAAATATAAGAAACATAACCCTTATATGAAAAATAATGAAGCGATATTGCAAGTAAAATATAAATGAGAAATTGGCCAAATCTTTTTAGCCCTGTTGAGCTTTAAAAAAAATATCAATATCGAAACAAAACTTTTTATAAAATATTTCGATATAAATTAAAACATTTAACAATTTCTAAAAAAAAACACTTCAGCTAATAGTTTCAATTTTTGTTAGGAAAATATGACTGTGCACCGTGTTCTGCAAATGTTAAAATAGAAATATCAGTACAACTCTTTAAAGTATATACTGAAATTAATATTTATTACTTTTAATAATTCAAAACATTGTAAACAAACATTCTTAAAACTGAAAGAATTTATTTCGAGTACAATATATCATATCGAAATAAAACATTTGAAAAAATTTGGAATTTTATTTGCTTCTGTTAATGTAGTTACTATAGATAAGATTCCAGACTGTTGAACAGTACTCAAGTTTTAAAACAAGTATATCATTAAATCCCCTACAGTTTCTAACTAAGAATTTATACATTTTAGAAGCTTCATTAATTTTGGAATGTATATGTTCGGTGATGTATAAACTTGAGTCAATTATCAAACCAGATCTTTATTGGAAGAATACCGTGATAATATATTAGTATTCAAGCCATATGTAAACTCAATGCATGATTTGCTCCTGGTATATGTCGCTGCTTTTCATTTTGTTAAATTTAGTAAAAGTTTATTGTCATGTTTATTGTCAAAATAGATTTTTAAATCATAAGCATAAAATAATCTTGCTGATTTAAGGCATCTGCCTAAATAATTAATGAAAAATAAAAATAATAATGGTCCTACATTGTAGCCATGAGGTACACCTGACTAAGACATGTCATTTTGTAAAATATATTCATTATAGTAAACAAATTGTTGTCTAAAGTAAGACTGACAATATCAGACCACGAGAGAAACCAAACTGATTATACTTTTCAATCAAAACAACATGATCCATTCTATAAACGCCTTTGAGAAGTTAGTGCATATCACATCCATCTGTCCCTC
Source organism: Altica lythri (assembly GCA_964028335.1). Taxonomy (NCBI): domain Eukaryota; kingdom Metazoa; phylum Arthropoda; class Insecta; order Coleoptera; family Chrysomelidae; genus Altica; species Altica lythri. Next base: position 651,632 of record OZ034805.1, on the reverse strand, counting down.
CGAGTCCACAACTTCAGTTAACTTTTGTGTAAAAACGAGTTGAGGTCATTTTGTTTTTAAGCTTTTTCCCCAGCTAGTATGATAGCCTTTTACTGCTATTGTATTTATTTAGGGGCGAAACTGTCATTAATAGACATATTTCATCAGTGTGGTCGAACCAAATAACACGTATCGGTCTGTAATCCTGCCTAGCAGAGGAGCAGCGATACCAAGTGTGTTTATAAACAAACAAGTGAAAGTGGCTAGTAAATAATTCGTAAACATTAACTTTATACGGAAATAAAATAACAAAATTAATCGTGAGTGATAAACGAATTGTTTTTAAAACAAACCCGGCTTCGGCCGGGTCGTATAAAAAACTCGAATATGAAACGATATACACAAAAAGAATGAAAGAAAAAATTTCATCTTCAAAAAGACCTTCCGAAAATAACATTGTTAAAGCGAAAGACAAAATAAAATATAAAAAAGCGGCTGATAGTGAACAAGAAAAACTAAAATTAAAAAACAAAAACAGTATGCCTAAACAAACGGTAACGGAAAAAAATAAAGAAAATAATATAATAATTCTAGACAATACTTTGATTAAAGACAACACAGTGACTAAAATTACGGTACCGGGTGAAAGTAAGGACACAAATATAAATTTTTTAAAATATATAGTGACAAAAGAAACTCTAAAAAGAAACAGAGAAGAAAGCGGCTCTCCGGAAAGCTCTAATAAAAATATAGAAGATAGCGACAAAGAAACGAAGACATTCCAAATTTCGAATAGAGATATAAATAAATTAAAAAATATTGAAAACCAAGAATTTATATCAAAATACGCAGAAACTGATGCTACGTTTTCGATAACCTATAATAAATCAGACATCCCTATGGAAACCGTAGATCACATTTTTAATGAACAAATTCCTTCAGAAACAGAAGAAGAAACAATTGTTAATGAGACAAAAAGGAAAAACCAATCGCAAAATGAAAAGTTCTCTCCAAATAGCAACTTTAATTGGAGAAAAAAGAAAATAAATGAAACAGAACTCATAGAGATAAGCGATGAAACGGAATATGAAAAACCAAAAAAGACCATAAGCATTAAAAAGTTAATAACCAAAAAAGCTAGACAAACACTTCCACTGGCAAACAAATATAGTTCTTTGACAGAAGAAGAAAGCTCCGAAGAAGAGACAGAAGAACAAGAAAACAAAAAAACACAATTACATACAACCCACAGAAAAACAATTCCAAATAAGAAGAACGACCTAAAAGTAACACAAGGTAATACAGTCCAAAGCAAACCTAACAAAAAAGAAAAGAAGCAAAATTTCTGCCCTCCAATTGTATTAGACGGAGTGGTCGACAACCACAAAATATTTGTAGAGGAATTAAAAAAACAGTTAACCAGTAAATTTCAAATAAAATATACTGGTAAATCGACGATTATTAACATTGAAAAAGAGGAAGATTACCTAAAGATGTTAGAATCATTAAAAATAGAAAATGCGGACTACCACACGTACTCATTAGAGAAAAACAAGTCTCATGCCTTTGTGGGTAGAGGGCTTGGTTCGGGCATGAAAGCGGATGACCTAGCGGAAGAACTAATAAATGAATATGACATAGATGTACGTGAAGTATACCTTATGAATACTAAATTCAGACCGCTATTCTTAGTAATCACGGACAAATCTATAACTCTGGATTTCCTTAACAAAAACATAAGATCAGTACTAAATACAAGAATTACATGGGAACTGCGTCGAAATAGTAAACTCATCATACAATGCCACAACTGCCAAGGGTGGGGGCATGCAACTACCAACTACGGCCGTACACCGTGGTGTCTAAAATGCGCTGGGCCACATCTGACGAGAACATGCACAAAGACCAGGGATACAGATGCAAAATGCATTAATTGTGGAGGTAAACATCCAGCCAATTATATTGAATGCCCGGAATACCTGAAAAGGTTAGGAAACCTAAAAAACCAAAAACAAAATTTTAACAAGACATACATACCTGCACCCCCACCAAAGACAAATGCTTGGGAAATAAGAAAAAACAAAGAAGAAAAAGAATTCCCGCCCCTGCAACAGAAAAATCAAGAAATTACAAATCAAGAAAGCCAACAAAAAATTAATCAAAACAAAATTGCTGAAGATAATGTATCACAATTTCAGGAAATAAACTCAATCCTAATGGAAGTTAACAGGATGGTCAATTTGGCAGAATTGGCGCGAGCGGCTAGAGACCTCAGAGACAAAATGAAAAACGCAGTAAGTAATTTGGAAAAATTCACTGTGTACAATAATTTTGTACAAAATATTGACAAATACGACTTTTAAGGACAAAACAATGACGGACAAAAAGACCAGGACTAAAATGATGTTATATAACGCACACTACGTAATTAACAAAATAAATTCAATTAAGAAACACATTCGCAAACATAAAATAGACATTATAATCATAACAGAAACACATTTTAAGACAAAAGACAAATTTAAAATAAATAAATACATAACATACAGACACGACAAAACAGGTGACGTAGAACACGGGGGGGTAGAAATCCAAATTAAAAAAGACATAACACACGAAAGACTAACAAACATCAACAACAATACAAGACCAGAACACATAACTTGTATAAACAAACGTGACAAGACAAACAACCATAGAAACAACACCCACTTCTAGTCGAAAACAGCTAGACGGGACAGCTGATTAGACGAGGAGGGAGCATTTTCTGGAAGGAGAGAGAGAAACGTTCTTTAATGAACATTTCTCGGACCTCTGCCCGGGATGATCCACCCTCGACTAATCAGTAAACGACAACCGACATAACTAAAGTTATGCTACACCGACAAACACTGAGTTTTTTATGTTTTTTATTTTTTTATTTTTACAATTTTTCTCAGTATAACCGGACAAAAATTATTGTACACAGAGCCGAGAAATCGAAAAAAGACATTCTGCCAAATTGACCAAACCATAATCACTATATAAGTCCTAAACAGGACAGGAGGTAGTGTTTTTCTAAAACAAAGGAAAACAATTTACACTTAATAAGTTAGGGACATATCTGTATATATTTTATGTGTATATATTTTATGTTAAAATGTACTTATTAGATGTGTTTATTGTAAATGAAATTGTAAAAATGTAAATAAAGGTTTTGTGTGTGTGTGTGTCATTAATAGAAGAATTGTCATAAAAGAATGGGTAAACAACAGTAAGTATGAAGTAATTGCTAAAATTTTAATGTATTTAATTAAAAAATTAACAGAATTAATAAAACAGGTGCAAACTTAATTCGAAATTACGCAAAAAAACTAAAATATTGACAAACCAATTTAATGCTGTTGTGTCAGTTTTTCGTGACGGTGTGCGCCATAGACAAATTAAGAGACTTTTTGAAACATAGCCCAAAGGCGCCAACATGTTTGTGCGCACTCCTGGAGGCGCAATCGCATTCTGTAGTGGTGAAAATTGGAACTAAACCAGCAAAATATGAAATATGATCAGCTGGTAGCCCGAAACAGCAGTTATGGCGGCATAGTGATAGGTTTAAGTGTTAATAATTTTAGTTTAAAATAAATTTAAGGTAGTTTTACCATAAAAAAGGTGTAAAAGTATAGTGAATAGTTTTGAACATGTCACTACCAGGTTATTTTGGATATAAATGCTGTGTTGTAGATTGTAAAAGTAAGTATTTTTATCCTGTATATGAAACATGGATGTATAACTAAAGTTATACATCCATGATATGAAACATATTTTTATTATTAGAAGTTTCAAATATTTCAAAAAAGGTTAACTGATTAAAATTGAATAATAGAAAAATAATATGTTTAAGTAAATTTATTGATTTTGATTTGTCTATGTGCCAAGAGCATAAATCTTAGTTCTTTGTATAATAAGGAAATATTATAGAGATCTTTTTAGATCGAGAGCAATCATTAAAGTTTATGTATTAGAAGTACTGCTCGTTTTTTTTTTTTGTTTTAGATGCTATTCAGAAGAAAGACCACTTTTTTGAGAAATGGTAAGAAAGAACTAGTCATCGGAACCATCTCTTTCCAATTTATGTAAAAACCCTATACCTATTAAAATATCTGTTAAACATATGTTATTTATTATTAAGACTTAAATACATAACTTGTGCAATATTGTATTTATTTTTTATGTTTTTGTGTTCAAATAAAAATAGTAATTTTTAAAACTTGATTTTCGTTGATTTTATTTTTACTAGTAAGAAAATATACACCTTATATTTTAAAATTTATATATTCTTGTTTTAAATCACAGTAAGAATATAAAATTTTAAAATATAAGTGGATCTATTCCAATATAACGTTTAAACTAGATATGCTGTATATCCCGCCAATTTTTAAATCGATGAGCTTCTTCCAGGAGACCATGGCGCGCTGATGTCGGAGCTTGTTGCCAACTTTATGTTAGGTACCAACATATCTGTTCTATTATCTCTGGTGTGCGCGCACATCATAAAAATTTACTCTATATTTTTCCGGCAAAAGAAGTATCACTTAAAAGAACTAGTATATTACAATATAAAAATTCTATACAGAATTTGCAGGTTCTAGTTTTTTCCTAATGTAATTTATTGCTTTTCTAATTTATAATTTATCAAATAGTTATTCGGCTAATTTATTAAAAACAATTATATCTAAATAGAAAGTAGTTTTTTTTTGTTTTTTACTTAACCTCTTTAAATATTAAAATAACCAATTCAGCTAAATGACACAGTAATTAATAGCCTTATTATCAAACTTTTTATCTAAACAAATTACTTACCTTTACTTAATATACTAGAGTCTACAAATTGTAGGAAGTTCAAATAGAAATGTCGATTAAACAAAAAATAACTTTATGGTTAATTATCATTGTAATACCTTGTGTGACTTCTAAAATAGAAGTTGAATATAAACACCCATTAGAAAGTTATGTTAATAAAACTATAAAATCAGAAAATAAAAATGGTACAATTTTTATGGCTAATATGGATATTAAATCAACTTTTCCTGTTATTAATTTCAATAATTTTATTGGAGAAACAATCTTTGATATTATACCTGATTTTTATGTAATATCCGAAAACGTAACGTTAGTATTAATTTTTTTAAACTCGTCATTAATACTTGATAACAGAAATTTATTTGTAATAATAACAAATAAAAATATCACAGATTTTATAAAAACTTTAAAGAAATTTTATATTGAAAAAGTTGTAATAATTATTAAAAACATATCTAATAACAACTACACTACAAAATTACTCAATTTGAAACAAACAAAAATTAAATCGCTAAAAGTTTTATACGGAAAAAATCCTCCATTTGTAATACATAAAAATAATGGAATCAATACTGAATTATTTAATATGGTTACTAAAAAATAACATATCCGTCTAAATATAACACAACTAAAATCACCTACACCAGCATTAAAATTAGCACAAGATTTTAAATCTAATCAATATGATGTATACGTATCACTACTATTTCAAAAAAGCAATCAATGATTTGAAATTTGTTGATATACTCCTAGTATCATCAAAGACAATTATATTGAAATATTTACTAATGGTACGCATTTCTATTAACACTTTTAACTCTGTATAGTGTTTTCTATCTAATATCAACTCTAATTCCTGATAGTCAACTAAAAAATTTATATGTAATAATGTTAAGTATATTATTTGAAGGAACAGCAATAATATATGCAAAATTAACATCAATAAAAATACTTTTTGTAACTTATTTAATATGTGTTGTAGTTTTTACTACCGTATACAAATCTAACCTTTTTGATTTAATGAGTAGAGATACTTGACACCAATTTATTACATCACGTATTGGTGCAATTAACTCAAATATTCAATTTGGTTTAGTACATAAATCACTTTTAAATTTGTTTTCTACTTCTTAAGATCCTATTGAATATGCGATATCAAAAATGAATCCAAAATTGTGTGATGGTGACTACTGGATATGTATCAATCAGACAGCATTTCAAAGAAATCTGATTACCATGGGTATACTAAAAAATGTTCAGTATAAGTTACCAAAGTTTTATCTAAATTCTGATGGTAAACCGATTATAAATGTTCTGGAAGATGATCATCATCATGATTTTATGTATTTTGTTCTGTGTTTTAAAAAAGGGCATCGGTTGTTTACGGTAGGTTAATTTGGTATCTATCTATATACCTATATAAAACTCAAACTGACTAACTGGCATAGTGATCTAACAACGCACAGCCCAAACCGCTGGACGGATGGGGCTGAAATTTGGTACGCAGGTAGATGTTATAACGTAGGCATCCGCTAAGAAAGAATTTTAATTAATTCCGCCCCCAAAGGGATAAAATAGGGGATAAAAATTTGTATGAAACTTTGTCAATTTTGAACCGATCGGGCTGAGATTTTGCGTGCATATAGCTTCAATAACGTAGGCATCCCCTAAGAAAGGATTTTGATTAATTCCACCCATAAGGAAATACAAAAGGCGATGAAAGTTTGTATAAAAGTTTGTCAATTTTAAACCGATCCGGCTAAAGTTTTGCTTGCATATAGCTACTATGTCGTAGGTATCCCCTAAGAAAGGATTTTGATTAATTCCACCCCTAAGAGGATACAAAAGGCGATGAAAGTTTGTATAAAAGTTTGTCAATTTTAAACCGATCCGGCTGAGATTTTGCATGCATATAGCTACTATCGCGTAGGCATCCCCTAAGAAAGGATTTTAATTCATTCGACCCCTAAGGGAACAAAATAGGGGATGAAAGTTTTTATAAAACTTTGTCAATTTTAAACCGATCGGGCTGAGATTTTGCATGCATATAGCTACTATGACGTAGGCATCCCTTAAAAAAGGATTTTGATTAATTCCACTGCTAAGGGGATAAAATAGGGAATAAAAGGTTTGCATGAAACTTTGTCAATTTTAAACCGATTGGGCTGAGATTTTGCATGCATATAGCTACTATGGCGTAAGCATCCCCGAATAAAAGATTTTGAATAATTCGACCCCTAAGGGAATAAAATAGGGGATGAGAGTTTGAATGAAACTTTGTCAATTTCAAACCGATCGGGCTGAGATTTTGCATGCATATAGCTACTATGACGTAGGCATCCCCTAAGAAAGGATTTTGATAAATTGCACCCCTAAGGGATAAAATAGGAAATGAAAGTTTGTATAAAACTTTGTTTTTATAATTTTAAAATAATAATAGTCTAATACCACTTGCACTCTAATGTGTGGGGTGTGTGGAGCGGTGAAGCGGTAAAGCGGTAGCACGCTGCTGCTGGCCGACATGACACTGTCGATAGACGCGTAGAGTCTTGAAAATTCGAGAATATTTTTTTTTTATTACTAAGTGGTGTACTAAGAAATGACGTTTTTAAATTTCACTCCTAAGGATTTAAAATAGGGGTTAAAAATTTGTATGAAATTCGGTGGCAAAAACTAAAGTTCACGCGAATAAAGTCGCGGGCGGCCGCTAGTATATATATATATATATATATAAAACTCAAAGGTGACTGACTGACATAGTGATCTATCAACGCACAGCCTAAACCACTGGACGGATGGGGCTAAAACTTGGCATGCAGGTAGATGTTATGACGTAGGCTTTCGCTAAGAAAAAATTTTGACTAACTTTACCCCCAGGAGGTAAAATAGGGGATGAAAGTTTGTATAAAACTTTGTCAATTTTAAACCGATCAGGCTGATACTTTGCATGCATATAGCTACTATGACGTAGACATCCTCTAAGATAGGATTTTAAATATTTCCACCCCCCCTAAGAGGACAAAATAGGGGATAAACGTTTGTATAAAACTTTGTCATTTTTAAACCGATCAGGCTGAGATTTTGCACGCATATAGCTGCTATGATGTACGAATTCCTGAAGAAAGTATTTTGATAAATTTCCCCCTAAGGGGATCAAATAGGCGATGAAAGTTTGTTAATTTTAAACCAATCCGGCTGAGATTTTGCATGCATAACTATAGCTACTATGACGTAAGCATCCCCTAAGAAAGAATTTTAATAAATTCCACCCCCAAGGGGATAAAATATGGGATGAAAGTTGGTATGAAACTTTGTTAATTTCAAACCGATCGGGCTGAGATTTTCATGCATATAGCTACTATGACGTAGGTATCCCTAAGAAGGCATTTTGATAAATTTTACCCTCAAGGGGATAAAATAGGTGATAACAGTTTGTATAAAACTTTTTAGATTTTCGACTGATTGAACTGAAATTAAAGATTGAAGCTACTATGATGAAGACGCCCTCTTAAATAGGATTTTGATAAATTGAACCCCATGGGGATAAAATAAGGGTTGATGGAGGATGTAAATGTATTAGTTTAAACCTATTGGTACCTAATGGAACGTATATATAAAGACGAACAAAATAATTTTTTGTTCTTAATGTTGACAGTACATGATGTAGTATTTTAATACGCGCTATCGTTGTGTTTTCACTGAGTAACATATACCCGATGATGAGTGGCCGCCGTATATTATATATACATATTTCTAGCGGACTATATTTGACGTATTTGGCTGTTCTTTTCTTGGCATAATTTGGATTGCATCTGCTTTGTTGCGGTTTAGTAGTTTTGGTTATATAGACTCTGCTTTGTATTTGGCATTTGTTTTGTTTTCGTTTGGCTTAAGTATAGGTTAGATACTGAATGATATCCCGTTCAAATTTAAACGATTACAATTTTCCCTAAAAGTCTGCTTTGCCATGTCAATAAACAAGTCTCAGGACCAAACTCTTAAATTTGCGGGTATTGACTTGAGAGAACATTGCTTCTCTCATGGACAGTTTTTATATTGCTTGCTCACAAATAAATTCACATGGTATCTTGATAGTTTTAGCGCCTAATGACAGATTAGTTAAGAATATTGTGTACAAGGAAGTTTTGTAGGCCCTAATTTTTTACACATGCTAAACAAAAGTAAAGCCGCAAAAACTATACCTACTTAATAATAATACTTCTTAACTTCCTTCTTAATCCGTATTCAAATAAATAAGTTGTTTAACACAGACAGATATTTTTGAACAAAATTGCCAGTTACAGAATTTTTTTTAACCAAAATATAAGAAGTTTTTATAGTTTTAAAATAATAATAGTCTAATACCACTCGCGCATTAATGTGCGGGGTGTGTGGAGCGGTGAGGCGGAAGCACGCTGCTGCTGGCCGACATGACATTGTCGATAGACGCGTTGAGTCTTGAAAATTGGAGAATAAATTTGTTTTATTATGCAGTTGTGTACTAAAAAAATGCCTTTTTTAAATTCCACCCCTAAGGATTTAAAATGGGGTTTCAAATTTGTATGAAACTCGGTGGCAAAAAACTAAAATCCACGCGGATGAAGTCGCGGGCGACCGATAGTTTTTTATATAATTTATTTGCCATATGTATAGAAAAGCAAATTTTGCTCAGAAATGTTTAGTTTATAACTCGTGAGATTTACTTGCGATAAATTTTATTAATTAGAAACAGCATATAAAATTCAAAAATCTATCAATAACTTCTAATATTTTTTAGCTTTTTCCCCGCAATTTTTATGCAACTATCATGTAAATATCCCAATTTCTCGGTTGTTTTTATAAATAAAAAATTTCTAATACTGTACTAAAATTAAATTTTTTGGAATGTTTTTAAGGAAAACACGTTATAATGTTTTATTTATTAACTCGTTATAATAATTTCGATTGCAATCAATTTATTTTTTTAAAAGACTGCAAAGACACCAAAATTTGCTATTTTTTTAATATTAAGATATTTCTTAGTAAACTGCAATCAGCGGAAAATATAATTATACACAAAAAAAATTTCGGTTACTTTTAATTTTTTTTTTTTAATGTCGTTTGAAACGTTTTTTCATATCTATCTAAAAACAAATTCAAATGATATATGAATTGGTCTAATAAAAGTTTTTTTTATAACAAGAACATAATCAGTCCCTACTTTAAATTTTGAAAATTGTTCATGTTAGATTTAAAACCAATAATTCAATAAATGTATAAAGCTTTTAATACAAAATTCAGTTTTTTATAACATGTAGAGAAAAATGAGAAAAAAAACATATTTTTGCTTAAATTTTGGGTACCTAAGATACTGACCCAAAATGGATAAATCTTTAGTTGGATATCGTACCATAAATATAGGAGTTACTTGCGAAATTTTCTTGATATACGATGTAATTAAATCGTGATTTTACTTCGACAATTACGCTCTTAAAACTGTCTGTCAGAATTTTTTAAACGTATTGTTGGCATAAATAATCTTCAAATTTGTTGGAGGAACCTAACCTTAATAGCATTGTTTGTCTACCTGCAAAATACCCATTGCTAAAGCTGTGGATGTTGTTATTTCGACGTATTCTAATAAGTATTTGAGTATACAATAATCGTTGTATGTATGTATGTATGAGCACGTTACGGGTAGGTAATATATACACCTGCGACCTATGAGATGTATTGTGTCCTATCTCCTTTAGAAATTTTAGGATATCGTTGAGTTTTAAGTTTGGTAGATCTTCCTTTTTTATTTCGTATGACCGTAGGTATTTAAACCTAGAATAACGTGGTGCAATGCATTTATTTTATTTATTTTTATTTGTAAAATTTGGGATACTTACAGGTTTATACCCAATTATAGTATCCACTAATACAATTTTTCCACTGCTAACCATTTACTAATATAAAAAAATCAAATAAGAATTATTCAAAACTGTGAAAGAAACAATTGATTCGCTAAAAAATGATAAAGTTCAGATGCATGTAAACAATCATTTGAACAGAATAAATAATACAAGTGTTGATTACAAACGTAACAAATTAAAAGTATTTTAATTAAACAATAAAAACATTAAACAATTTTTTCAAAAAAAAAAAAAAAATTCTAAAAGAGGTTGACCTTAAAGGCCATTTTTGCAACTTCCCGCTAATTTTAACCGCAAAGCTATAGTAACGTGACTTATTTTGACGTTTTTGACTTTTTTGAAATGTTTAAGAAGCCATAACTTTTTAACGCGTGATTTAATTTTGATGTTCGACGCAGTTTTTTCAGACCTAAAAATGTTACCAGAAGTGCAAAATCGATTAGTCGAAAAATCTCTTAGTTATTAAAAAAAACACTTTTTTTGAAATTTTTCGACGATATCTCACGAATCAATCAACCGATTTTGATTTTCAAAACGGCATTCGACGTGTTTTTTTAAGCTTGAGAGCTGATTAAGTTATGAAATGGATCGATGTAATAGCCAAAACGATGTGACCAAAAAACATCATTTTTCAAAAAAATATTGTGTTTTTTTGAAATTTTTTAAAATCTAACGGCTCGAATTGGCTTAAACTTACAGGGAATCTAAGTTAGATGGAACTATTTGGAACGCTCTTTAGTTCATTTTGATCGGTCAAGCCCTTTAAAAGTTATAACAGGTTTACATACATCCATACACACACACACACACACACACACACACACACACACACACACACACACACACACAAACACACACACACACACACACACACACACACACACACACACACACACACACACACACACACACACACACACACACACACACACACAAACGCGCGCACACACACACGCGCGCGTGCTCGCACGCACACACACGCACGTACGCACGCACGCGCACGCACACACACATCCACACATTCATACAGACATACAGGCACCACCGTAAAAATAGTCAGGGGAGGTTCCAAAGACCTCAAAACGTTAAGATCCGATGAAAACTCGATTTTCGAAAAACGGAGTAAAAACTTCCCGATTTTAAAAGTTAAAAAAGAAAACCCTTATTAATAAAGGATAATATTTACAGGATATAATTACATAAATTTTTAACATCGAATGAAAAATATTATTATATAAATATTAATTTTACTTGTTTTTTAAATAGATATAACGATACAAAAAAGGTCCACATCCGAACAATATTTATTGAATTTCATGCTCATTTTGTTAATTGGTGAATTGATACCTAAATTAGTATTGAAATGTAGATTGTAAAGTAATTGTCTACTACGAGTATTTTTTTGAGGAACATGAAATGAGAGTAGATTTAATAGATGCGGCGAATCAAATCGGTTATTTATGATTTTATATAAAAATGTGAGGTCATTTATTATTCTGCGATGTTACAACGGTATGATTTGATACAGTTATTTTAATTCGCTCATATCTCTATCAATGTAAACGTTTGTCACTTAAAAATTTAAGAATTTCACAAAAAAATTTTATTTTATATAAATTATAATTTGGATTCCAAATGATACTCGTGAAATTAAGCCGACTGTAAATATAAGCAAAGAACACGGATTTAAGCGTTTCAATATTTTTAAAATTTCTACATGATCTTTTAACGAATCCTAAGATTCTAGAACACTTGTTCATTAAATATATTAACCCAGTTAATATATCAAATTTAATGAACATAACTTTTCACCCACGAAAAACAGCAAAATTCTATACAACATCCCTTCTAATAATTATAAAAAAGCAGAACTTCTGGAGGATCTAGAAATTTCGAAAGAAATGAGTAACAACCCGACCCATTGTCTCAATACACAAATTCACCTGAACTGTAAATTCCGTCCTTTATTCAAATCCTTCTGGTCAACATTACCCCAACCTCACCGTGAGAACCCGGTTGAAGAATATGGTTCTCCAGCACTCCACTGTATCATAAGAGGCGATTAATGGTGTGTCTTTTTCAATGTTCTTTGTTCACCACCTCCCCAAAACTTTTCTTTTCTCACATTTCCTCCTGGTAAACCCAGTATGGATCCTGGATACCATCCCTTTCTCCCTTCAGAGGCCTAGTATGGATCTAGGTATATGAACACACACAACCCCTTTTCTTTTTTCGTTTGTAGCTTAGTGTGGTTCTAAGTTGCAGACCCTCAGTGTAAGTTCCTTTCTCTCTTCTCACCTTACCCAACAATAAGAACCAAGTATGGCTCTTGGTTCTTATTTCCTTTTAACATTGCTTAGTATGGGTCTAAGTGATGTACCCCTTCCAGTCTTTGTCTTATCCTAACGCATCCTAATAACCTTATTAACCCTTCCTTATTAACTGGAAGCCTATTATGGATATAGGTTTTTGGTATAACAATCCTCCCCAGTTGACCAGATGTTAACATATTTGTGGTTTTCATTACATTTACGTTGACTTCTTTTTTAAAATTAATTCTACTCTTAAAATTTAAAATTAAAATTAAAAATTAAAATTAAAGTTTAAATTAAAATTAATCATTTTTTAAATTCAACCATTTTAACATTTATTAATACTTCTAAATTTTCAACATCCTATTTGCTGACTTCTTGTTTGTTTGAGAACTTTTTATTTCACTTTAAACTACATAATCTTCAACCTGAGGTTAAATAAATTTTCTTCATTTTTTACATTTTCTTCACTTTTCAAACTTTATTAAAACTTTGTGGGTACGAGTGGCTATTCAGGGATTCTTCGGATCTCAGCGATGGACTACGTGGGCACCTGAACCATCGCCTAGTATGGGTCTAGGTCGTGACGAGGGTGTCCTCGTTTTCATTCGTTTTTCTATCCTTAACTGGAAAATTAATTAACTATAACTTATAACAACTCAAACACAACTGGATTCCTCATCAGCGTCGGGGGAGCCGAGCACTAACCCATTCTCAAGGTAATTTTATACAAAAGTTTCAATTCGATTACCACCTAATCATTCTTTAATTTTAAAATGTAAAAATGTCAAACTTTAAATTTAATTTTACTCGCACTTAAAAGAACGTGTCCGGTTGAACAGCCACAACGCTTATTCAAATTTCATGTTGTCACCTTGCCATTAACGTACTTGCGCGGTAGCTGATCGGCCATGACACCTTCTCTGCGAAGCAATTAACACGACTTTTAGTTTTTCAAGTAAAATTAAATTAAAGTATTATTTAATAGTAATTCTTATGAAGAATTTTCAAACAAATTTTAATTCAATTGTTCTTTGTCAATTTTAATGATTTTGTGATGTCTTCATTAACATCATCAAGTTTGATATGTATTCAACCTTTGGTTTTAGTCTGATGGACGTAAGTTTTTATATATATTAATTTTTATTTATTACTTAACTTATGTAACAACTTATTTAGGAGGCTCTGAAGATGGTTTGTTATAAAACCGAAAGCGCTTAGCCGATGATTAAAGAAATTTACACACTTAGTACGAAGTTCTTTCTTTTTTCCTGTTCATTAAATAGTCTACATGCAGGGTGAAACTCATCCTACTGTCGAAAATCACTCCTAAATCTTTTACAAAATTTGAGCTTACAGTCGCTTGATTATTAACAATATAATCAAAGCAGATGGTAGGTATATTTATTTTTTGTAAAAGTAATAAATTGACACTTACTAATATTTAACTGAAGTTGGTTTTCGGAACAGTAGTGTGTGAAATTGTTGATATCTTTTTGTATTTTTATACAATCCCTTACTGTTTTAACTCTATTAAATATTTTTAGATCATCTGCATAGAGAAAGAAATTCATAAATTTAAAACATTCTGAGAGTATGTGTATTGAAGTTTCATTCTCCACCTCACAGAATCTGCAGTATGCTTCATCTACCAATTCTAGTTTCTTCATGTGTCCTCTTAATCGGTAGTACCCAGTTAGTATTGCACTGAATTGGAGTTTGTGCTCCCATGTGCGTTTCTTCCACTATCGCCTCCTCCACGAAAGTAGTGAATTATGGATTAAATTTTGCTGACACATATTTCATACCCAAAACCTTTGAAAAAATGTGACAATTAATATTCCGACTTCATCAGTGATTTTTTTGATTGTGAATCGGCGTTCGTTCATAACAATTTTTGTCATTTTTTCCCTTTTTATAATTTTTTGATGTTTTGTCATCTTCAACGTCTTTTCGGACATAGCAGATTAACCATAGGCTTTTGTTAACATTCCATAAACTTTTTTACACTTTATTTAATTTTTTACGCAAAATTTTATACAAATTCTCTGATCCGTTTTTTAACAAACGAATTTGCCGAGCTTATGAAAAGACGTCAAATTTTAGCGGCCGCCACTGTCAAACTTAACTATAAATGTAGCTGCAAATTTTATTGATATCAGAGGCTTGTTGTATATCAATAGAATAACAAAAATTGTGACGATTGGACCCTCCAATCTCACGAAATTTAAAATTTTCGGATATTTATAAAAAAGATTTTTTATATAGAGTCTACGACATGTTCTCCTTAAATGCTGTTGTTTTAAAGGATTTCAAGAAAAGAAAGACTGATTCAATTTAAAAGTGAAAAGTCAATTTATTTCTATTTTAATATTTCTACAATGACAATTGATCTAAATAATTCGTAACTTAGTAAGAATAAAAAATAAATAAATAAAAATCTTCTACTGGGTCATCATATTCCACAACATACTCCCACCTTTTGCAATGTGAATTGATTGAAATGGTCTTCTTAACCACACGTCCCGAAAGGGTACAACTGTCTTTTCTTTTTTATCCTCATTTTCTTCTGATGAATGTGCATCGTGTAATTTCTGTCTTCTTTCTTCTTTAAATGGCACTTGTTTAGAATTTGTTTCTTCTTTTCCATTGTAGTCAATGTAACAGTCTTTGGCCAGTTTGTCTTTACTTTTAGAAATGAATTCTGCTGTTTCTTCTTCAGTCGAAATCTCTAAGGGTAAATTCTTTGTACTGGACGAACTATTTCCCCTGCTTGTGTCTTAGTTTTTGCCACTCGAGTTATTTAGTCTCTTCCTGGATATAATTTTAATATTTTTTCCATTGGTCAATTTATTCGTTTTGTATTGTCTGATCCAATGAGAACAATAATACCAACCTTTAAATTTTTATCTGTTTTATGCCTATTTCGTGAAGTATGCACCAAATTTTCAAGGTACTCGTTACGAAATCTTTGTCTTAATACATTTCTTACTTTTTGTAAATATTGGACTCTTTTATTAATAGTAATTTATGCAATAAGTGCATAAAGTTGTACATTTTTTCACGAATGGAAAAATTGACCGAATGAGCCGTTAGGCGAATGCGGCAATTCCATGAGTGAAAAAAGACACTGTTTGCATATGTTGCGTACAATATTTTTTCTACAGCCCTATACAAATAATAAAATTAAAATAAATAAGATTTAGAACATTTTAATTTAACTGCTTCTGTAACTTACAACGAATACAAAATGACTTAATTGGAATTGGAAAAGTATTAATAATAATAAATAAACAAAAATCAACAACTAAATTAAGAATGTTTTATTTGATTTTGTGAATATTGAAAAAGCAGTTGTTGGGTTGACTAATGTGTATTTTTGATCCTTTCAGATTTGTTTCTGTTTGATTCATTAATAAAGCTTCATTTAAATTTTTAATATTTGGAAGAGTCAAATTCTTCTCAGCTTTTTATTTTTATATGATGGAGAATGTTGGATAAATGACGTTAAAGGTTGGTCAAAAATAGTACTGATATTAGGTCTTTGTAAAATTAGCGAAGCACAGTTCATTTTTGCATTGAGTGAATTGTTCACATACCTACCCTTCGGCAACAGCAGTGGATTTCCATCTTCCATGTTGCTTTAATTAAAGAATATCTCTACCCGAATTAACTAGAAGAGATGCCGAAGTACGTCGAAATGTGTGACCTGTATATTCTTCTGGATGCGGTAAACTTAAATATTGCGCAATAAACGATGGTATTTTTGAAAAAGTATTTATACAAACTACTTGTTTTGTACATTTTCCATTTCTAAATGCTAGAAAGAAATGGTTACTGGTTGTGCTTTTCGGTCTCAGATTAGCATATTTTTGATAGAAGTGTATTAAATTAATATTTGTAGTGATTTCCCCTATAACCGTAAAATGCAGACTCAAATGAGTTTTTGAATCTGGAATCGTGATGAGTAAAAATTGTCCCTTATTCTCAACTCAATGTCATTAATTTTTAATTTGTAAAGCTCTTCTCTTCGACAACCTCCAGCTAGTATCATTGCAAACTACGAATTTATAAATAATATAAATAAAAAACCAATTGAATATTTGAAAAGTTTACCTTAAACATTAGATATTTATCGTCTGGAGCATTCAATAAAAAATTATTAATTTCCTCCTTTAGGTACTTTTTTTAGGTTTGTACCCAACCGATTTTAGTTTTAAAAATGCTATTAGTTTAGAATATTTACTTATGTCGACTTTGTCAGTGATGATTAAGGTTGCTTTTAGTTTAGAATAGCTGGACCATAATGTAGAAGACTTGAACTTTCTAGATCTTTCTTCAAAAAAAGCTAAAAGCACCCGCTCTGTGAATAAGCTGTGGATACTATTTTAATTTTCTTTTGATTTTTTTGGCAGCAAATTTAAAGTCGTCACATTTGCCTTTTCTATGATTTCTTCTGGAGTACCTACATCTTTCAACCTTAGAATTTGCACTACTTATATTAATAATAGTAAGAACAACAATTAAATTTACAATTCGAATTATTGACACAATGAACCAAAATATTAACGTTAAATCAAGTACAGTTCATACGCTGTCAAAGTTAAAGGTAACTTGATATTTTATTTTTATTAATCAAATGGTTAGCGTGAAATAAAGTTAACGTTATGACACTTTATTTCACGCTTTTTTACTTTTTTTCACTCTAACTATAAACAGCCGTTTTAATCACATGAGTCAATAAAAGGAACATTTATGCACGAGTTGCATACAATATTTTTTCTACAACCGAATTTCTTTACAAGAAATACAGGTATAGGCCTGATTTTTTTTTACGCTTTACTGCAAAAAAATATATTATATTTAAAACATATTTTAGATAACAAAATATTTACGTTTTAAATTAATCTTACCTAATAATACCGGTACGTAGAAACACGAAATGCTTGAATTATAAATTAATTAAATTGTCAATCAGTCATCATTTAAATAAAAATACTTACCCTTATTCATGAACTGATATTTTTGTCATATTAAAAATCAAATTAAAAATTACTGAATATAATATCTAGTTTTGTATGTATTAAACTGCAATAATTTAACAATTAAATATATTTACACAAATTTACACAATTAAATAATAAAAAAAAAGTTTCCTTACCCGGAATTGAACCCGAGTCATCTGGGTAGAAGGTAAACACCTAACAATCTCAGCCAATAACACACGTAAAATTAATAGCATAATCTTATACAAAACAGTGCTTATTTTACTATTTTCACTAGTGAAATTTTTAAATAAGACGAAATACAATCAAACATTGTCAAAGACACTCCATTTTCTTTCGTCTGTACAGTAAATGTAAGTAAAGTATTTTTCTTTGTCTCTTTAAATGCTTCTTCTTTATTGTAGCTTGCTGTTGTGGTTACAGGCCATTCTTCCTTTTCTTTTTTAAGCCAAGCTGGACCATCCCACCATTTCATTGCAAACAAAACTTTACTGCTACATCCTCTAGAAGGTAAGTCTGCTGGATTCATATTACCTGGAACATAATTCCACTTGTCAACATCTGTATATGAACGAATTTCTGTTACTCTATTTTCTATAAAAGTATTCCAACTTGACTTTGTTTTTATCGAGCTCAGTACTACTTTTGAGTCACTTCAAAAATATGCCGGTATTTTACTAAAGTAGTTTACCTTTTTTACTTCTTAATACAATCTACAACTTAGTAGAGCACCGAATAATTCCAGTTTGGGCAAAGTAACTGGTTTTAACGAGATTATTCTCGTTTTTGCTAGAACTAAAGGTGTATGAACTGTATTCTTTTCTTCAATTTGTAGAAAAATACACATTGAATATGCAGTTTTACTAGCATCTCTAGATATATATATATATATATATATATATATATATATATATATATATATATATATATATATATATATATATATATATATATATATATATATATATATATATATATACTAGCGGACCCGGCGAACTTCGCATCGCCTAACACTAATGTTTTTCCATTTTTTTTTTTATTTTTACGATTAATTTTTTGTATTTTTTATCATATTTTCTCGTTAGTTACCAGTTTTTACTATTATTTATAGTACTTTGTTATTTCTCGGTTAGGTATATTATATATTAACTGCGCCACCTAACGGTGGCGTCATAGTTCTTAGGTAAGTAAGTTTTGCTCTTTTAAATATATAAGATATCAACTGCGCCACCTAAGGGTAGCGTCATAATGATTAATTTCGTAATAAACGCGTCCGATCGCTGCAAAATTTAAAGTGCTATAGGGAAAATCGCGGCCCCCGATGCGCTATTTATACTATTTATAGGCACGCTTCCGCCGCCCCGGCCGGCCAGTACCACCGCAAGAGCTACGTCCCGCAATTTTAAATCTGTAATATCTTCGAAAATATTCATTTAAATCTTATGCTGTAAAGGACCATATATGTTAAATTAACAATGTATTTAAGCTATTTATTTGGATAAGGATTAATGCTGTATTGGTTAAAATCGCTTCGAAAATTAGCCAATATTTGTCGTAAAATGTAAATGACAAAAAACTGTTATTGTGGGATATCCATAAGAGATAGACATATACTATCCCAGAGTTTTCTGTAGACCTTTTCCATGTGTACAAATAATTAGTACCTTATTTTGATAAATCTCGTAGGGTTCAGCCTGCGTTTGCAATGTAAGCGGAAAAAAATTGATAATTAACGACATCACATTAGAAACCTCAAAAATAATAGTATTTCTCCACCATTTAATGGATGTTATTATACATATAAACCTTCCTCTTGAATCACTCTATCTGTTAAAAAAAACGCATCAAAATCCGTTACGTAGTTTTAAAGATTTAAGCCTACAAAGGGACATAGGGACAGAGAAAGCGACTGTGTTTTAAACTATGTAGTGATTTTTAGGGTTTAACGATCATTTTGCACTGTTTTACAAATTTTTTACACTTTTTACGCGTTTTTTCGTCGATTTTAAGCGAAATTCGATCACATTTTGTGTTTACTAAACGTAAATGTCAACTTCTGTTCTGACTGGTTTTAGATGGCGTTTTACTTGTCAGCCGAATTGACAGATAATCGATTTGTTAAATATAATTCGTAAAATTAACGACATCACATTAGAAACCTCAAAAATAACAGTATTTTTCCACTATTTAATGGATGTTATTATACATAAAAACCTTCCTCTTGAATCACTCTATCTATTAAAAAAAACCGCATCAAAATCCGTTGCGTAATTTTAAAGATTTAATCATACAAAGGGAAATAGGGACAGAAAAAGCGACTTTGTTTTATAAAATGTATTGATTAATATTCGTTTCCTTGCAAAATGATCGTAAAATGTTACAAACTTAAAGTAGATTAACTTGATCAAGCCATACCCTAAATTTCTTTATAATGTCTTCTGGTAACTCCGTATCCCATCCTAGCTTAAATTCCAGGTTTCTTGTAACAATAATTTCGGGGCTAGCCCGACTGAACAAGTAAATCGGATTGGGTCGAATACACGTTGCGCTGCTGAAAGTAGTCCTCTTTTTGTTACAGGTGTTTCTTTTAAAGTACTAAGGCTTTGAAGGTCTACACTTAAAACATCGTGTATGAAATTCCATTTAAGTCCCAAAACTGATACTACATGACCTTGAGCAGGCATTTCTTCTTTGTTTTCTTTAAACAACTTTGTTAAACGATGCCATTGATATTACTTCCTGTGACTCGGTAATAAATGTTTATAATTCATTTGTATTATTTACAGTTTAACACAATTGTCTACAGAAAATGAATCCTTTAATTTATTTGCAGTAGTTTTATAGTTTTCTTCCAACCTATCTAAATGGTAACCTATGGTCGCAGCTAACAAAAATGGACTGGAAGATAGACCAAATACAACTCGTGTGTGTCTGTATATTTTTAGCATTTTTAATGTAGGATCTTGCCACCATAAAAATGGTAAGACTTTTTTATATTCTGGTGCTGCACTTATCTGTAGGAATGCCTTTTTTATATCTGAAATAACTCCAATCAAACGTAGTCTTAATTTTATTAAATTTAAAGGAATTAATTCAATTAAATTGGGTCCTTTTTCCAAACAATCATTTAAAGAATAACCATTTTTATCCTTTGCCGAAGCATCGAATACTGGTCTAATTTTAGTAGTACAACTAGCCCCTTTTATTACTGCATGCTACGGCAAGTAATACCCTATATCTAACATAAAGTGTTCACAATAGATCCGCAAAGGTCGCAGTGATATAGGCTAACAGCCAACCCAAAAAATATCTAACATATCTTGTTCTTTAACTTTTTCAATAATACCATCCTTTAACCATTCCCCTAAAATATTTTCATAGGCCTCGAAATATCCCGTCTTATTTAATGTTTTTGTAGTTGAGTTTAACCTACTAATAGCCATTTCTTTGTTATTTAATAATTTTGGACAACCTTCGATCCATGGCAAATTTACCTCATATCTACCTTCTTTTAACTTAATAGAATCGTTAAAATATTCAAGTGTCTCAGCTTGTATTGGATCTCGACTTTTTACTGAAACGGGATCTCTAAAATCTAGTACATCTCACGTCCACAAATCGGAAATAGAATTTGAAAAACAGGATATGGTTTGTAAACTACTGTTCACCTGACACGATAAAACTAATGTCCATCCAAAATAAGTTTCAATAGCTACTAAACCATTTTTTCAGTTTTCTAATTTACCTGTTAATAATCTGCGCCTATCAGTAATCCTATTTCTTTTGTTTCGACATTAAAGTCAGAAATAAAAATATTTTTTGATTTGAGTTCGTCAAGAATTGTATTAATGTTTAAAAGTGGGACATTGTTACATATTTTACTTTGTTTTTAACCAAATATTCGACACTGAAAGGGTCATTTAAATTCTGTGCTTTTATTTCATAAAGACTATGATTTTTTGGTTTTGATTAAAATCCTCCAAAAACTCCCTATATAATAATTTCGTGCCTTATTTTATTTAAATTATTTTTCTCAGCAAAGTCAGACAAAATGTAAGAACGTGGTGAAGCAGAATCTAACAGTGCTCTGACTACTTTAATTCCTCTACTAGTGACTACTTTAACAGCAACTTTTTGTAGAAGAGTACTTTGAATATTATTAGTTAACAGAGCATTGTGTGTTTTATTTTCAGGTTCTTTTTCTTTAGGTTCGTTCTCTTTATATTTAAATAACTCCTCACACATTATTAGATAATGTCTTTTACCACAAATTATACACTTTACAAATTGGAATTTTTTTACCAGTATCCTTTTCAGCTGAAAAAAGTGCTGCTGCTGCTGGATATACTTCTCTGGATTCCGATGTTGTTGATTGTCGGCTTGGTATCCTATCACCCTTTGACTTATCTCCCTTTAGACTATGTGGTCCTGATGCAAATCCTTGTCTCTCCATTTTTATACGCTGTTCATTTTCGTCTTTAACTCGTAAAAAACTAATAAAATTGGCAACTAATTTATGGATTTATCAGTTTTATCAACAAGAGAAGAAGTATTATTAGCAGTATTACGTGATTCTTTTATACTACTGTAATGTCTTTTCCATACTCCAAGAATATCTTCTGGGAGAGCAGATTCTACCAAAGGATGTAACATAGCTGCGTCTTTATCTGAAGTAACTCCTAATGTTTCTAATGCTCTTAAGTGTGTTTCGATTTTATCGTATAAAAAAACAAGAGACATACCTGTATTATGACTTGTCGCCTGTTTTAAAACTAAACCAAGTAATTCTCTTACATAGACCTCAATTAAAAATTCGTCCTTTGCAAACCTTGATTTAAGTTGTTCAATCGGCTTCTCATAGTTAGCTTTAGATGAAGAAAAACTTTCAAGTAGGGCTTTGGCAGGTGATCCTGGTTTTATTGATTGCAATAAATACTGAAACTTGTCTTCAGTGACAATGTTATCATCCTCGTGAATTTTACGAAATTGTCCCCAAAAACCAATCCAATTTCGAATATCTCCATTAAATCGTTTTAATTCCAATAAAGGTAACTTAAAACGTCTATTTATACTGGAATTATTTGAAGAAATACTGGTTCCATGTACAGAATTCATTTTACCTGTATTCTCATTCATAAATACAAACTCACATTACGACTGGTACACGTCAAATGTGTCTCTAAATTCTTCTCTGACTGGAAATTCGTCTTCATAATCCTTTTCGGAAATTTTTTTAGCTGCCATCATCAATTGCATTATCTTATCATCTAACTATAATAATAATAAATGTTGTGAAGGATTTCAAGAAAAGAAAGACTGATTCAAATTTAAAATTGAGAAGTCAATTTATTTCTATTTTAAACTTTCTACAATGACAATTGATCTAAATAATTCGTAACTTAGTAACAAAAAAAAATCTTCTACTGGGTCATCATATCCCGCAACAGCTGTTACGCTGTTCGCTTTGACTTTTTTGTTTTGTTTTGTTTTAATTTTATTAAGCTGAGCCTATCTCGGTTAATTCTAACTGCCCCACGAACTAACTGTCCCACGAACAACCTGGACACATTAATCACAAGTACCTTGTAACATTAAAACTTCCTAAAAGGGCGTTAATCCTCTAGCTAGCTTACTAGGTCGTGGATTCCTTTAAGAGTTCAACCAGTCTTCCCCAAACATGAAATATAGGGAACCAAAGTATAAAGTAAACAAATTATACCCAAACACCCGTTTTAAATAATTTATTCAAATGTTATTTAAAAAACAATTATTTGAATTAAAGAAAGAATAATGTTAACTGAACAACTTAGTGAAAATTTGTTAAAAAAGGTAGTGAATTATTTTTTCTCGTATCTTGTCATCTGGAAATCTGCCTCTGTTGCTTTCGGTGTCGATTTCTTCTGGGCAGATTTTTCTTCAATTTTCATTTGTAGTCAGAAACTAGGGTTTCATACTCTCCTGTTTCACCACAAAATGGCGGAATTTTGGTGCCACCTCAAAAAAATGTTTAAACTAATGCGTGGACTTCTTCAAACAGATTTGGAGTAACCATAATAATGAAATGAATAATCAAAAATCGATTTCTTAACGAATTTACAATTATGTAAAATTAGTTTCCAGCCGAATCGGATTTTTCCAATTTATTGAAAGTAACTTAATTCTTAAAACACGTGTAAAAACCGGTCTAAAATTTCATTCAAGATTCAAAAAACTAATGTTTGGTGAAAGTGAAACTACTTGATATTACTTGTTAGTATTAATGAAATATCACACCTCTACTAAATAAAATAATTGAAAGAAATATTAAAATCGATTTACTTGTATTTTGAAGAGTCGGTCGGATGGTAAAATAAACTCAAATTTACTAATCGCAACGAGGAAGAAAAGACAATTATTTGGTATAGTTTTGTCCGTTAGTATTTATTTCGGTGCTATTAGTGTTTAATTTTTAAATGGCGAATCCAACGGCGGTTTTCAATAATTACATGAATTGACACAAAATGCCATTGAATGGCTCACACAAATCAAGAGTCTTTGAATATACAGCAAATAGTTCTGATTAAGGTTTTTTTTCTGCGGTTTTTCCCTTAATCTCCAACACGAATGTGAGAACTGCGCACACCCTTTAAAAACTTTCCGCAGATACAATATTTAGAAGAGAACAAATTCTTCAAGTTTAATGACTATATTATTGTTAATAATATATATTGTACTACTACTATTTTCATACGAATATATATATTCAAAGGGAAGAACTTTTATTAATGAATATGAACTTTTATTGATAAATATAAATATTCAAAGGCCCTAGTCTTCAAAGATGGAAAGTTAGATGGCGATGCATAAAAAAAGAGTATCAACAAAAAGTGTACAAAAAAAAGGTGTCAAAAATCGGAATGGAATGATTCGCTGCAGTATTTATTACAACATGATGGAGAACTTATTAAATTTCTTAATAAATTTTAAACAAGAAGGATAAGAAGGAATATTTCATTTCTTTTTAAAACTTTATAAGGTAATTCCAGCATTTGTAGTTATTTATTTTAATTTCATTTCTGAAATAATAAGTTTAATATTAATTTTCTTAATAAATTTTTAAACAGGAAGGACAAAAAATAAGCTTAAAACTCTGTACGGGATTATAATTCCAGTAATTCTAGCATTTGTAGCAATTCTGGAAAAAATACTTAAAGTGCAAATTGGGTTGGCTTGAGGAGGGGTTACTTTTAACGGGGCGCATGAATTGCGAACTGTGGTCAGATTTTTCTAATCCTCGACCCGAATTGCGAACTACATCTTATCAGCTGACCGATCTCTCACCTAAATTGCGAACCGTAGTTACATTTTTGGATGGTTTAATCCCTCCGCGAAATTATGAACCCGAGTAGGAACAGGTAGGTATAGAAATATTTACATAGATTAGTATTCCAAATTTAATTTGTTCGTCAATTACAATGTTTACAGATAATCAAACAATATTCACACTACATACAATGTTGAGGTTGTGTCAGACAGATATTTATGAGAAACAATTTTTATAAAATTATACATTTGTACAATTTTTTCTTTATATAAATGATTATTTTGTAAAATATCTGTCTGAATATGTCGCAAAATGCCTGAAATGATATAGTCATTTCTGAAAATAAGTAAAATAAGCAAAAAAAAGCTAAATGCTTATAATCCGGTGTCTAATTATTATATTGTATTTATTATATTTTTTACTTGCTGTGAGTTCTATTAATTTCAGAGTACCTAATAAAGTTTTTATACCTGAAAGTGGAGCTTATAATTTTTTTAAATATTATTATTTATATATTTTAAAAACTTTTTTTTTCCTTTAAATATTTTAATTTACCAAAAGGAATTTATTTTACGAATTAAGTTTGCCAAAAGTTTTAATTTAAAAAAAATTATACTTATATGCTTTTACATAATTCGTTTATTCATAAACAACAATTACTGGGTATTTCAATTGTATTTTTCTCTACTGATCAGGAGATGTGTATATTTACAATTAATAAAAAGTAAGAGGCTGCCGCAGTAATACGCGAAAAAAAGAAGAAGAGATTTTTATGTTCGGGATTATACAAATACTAAAATACATTTGAACGGTTTTCGGATTTAACACACAGCGCTTCTAGTTCTGCACAGTCAACATTTAATTCAAAAACAATTCTAGAACGCTCCGAAAAAACGAACCCGAATAAAGCTATTTACTTGTACCCTAGATATTACTATACTAAAGGATTCATTTCTGTATTATGTATTTGAATATTACCCTAATTGCCATAAAACGATCATACTTCTCTTTAGGCCTGGTTCGCAATTCGTGTTACCCCAATTTTAAGATTAAATGAAATCAATTTATTTTATAAACGAAAGAACCTTTACTGTCATAGTTTTTATTTTTATGTTGTTAAAGGTTTTGTGATCATCAATGATTTGATTTTAAGTAAACGAGGCCGTGAAAAGTTTTCATATAATGGATTTGTGTACGTTTTTGATAAAGTGAGTGCTACAGATAAAAATTTAAAGTTCTGGCGTTGTGAACAACATGGTTGTTGTAAAGCACGAATTCAAACTAAAAACCAAGAAGTGATAAAAGTTATAAATGAGTATTCGCATGACTCTTCGGCTGCAAATATTGAAGTACCTAAAGATAATTCTTACAAAAATAAAAATTAGATCAGAAGAAACTGTAGAACCAACTAACCAAGTAAATTCTTGAGACTATAAAAGGAATAACACAGGCTTCTCAAGGAACTTTACCAAATATCGGAGCTTTGAGGAAACAAATAAGAAGAAAAAGAAATGAAATAAACTCTGTTACTGACGACCCTCTTAATTGCAATATTATCTTCAAAGTAATGTTACTATAAATTTCTTGCTATGTGATACGGGTCCTGCATCAGATAGGATTTTAATTTTTGGTTAAGAGGATTGGCTGCAACATTTAAGCACAACAGATACATCAATATCAATATCAATATCAATCAATACATAGTATAAAACAAAGTCGCTTTTTCTGTCCCTATTTCCCTTTGTATGCTTAAATCTTTAAAACTACGCAACGGATTTTAATGCGGTTTTTTTTAATAGATAGAGTGATTCAAGAGGAAGGTTTATATGTATAATAACATCCATTAGATAGTAGAGAAATACTGTTATTTTTGAGGTTTCTAATGTGATGTCGTTAATTATCGATTTTTTTCCGCTTACATTGCAAACGCAGGCTGAACCCTGCGAGATTTATCAAAATAATGTACCTACTAATTATTTGTACACATTAAAAAGGTCTACAGAAAACTCCGCGATGGTATATGTCTATCTCTTATGGATATCCCACAATAACATTTTTTTGTCCTTTACTTTTTACGACAAATAATGACGCCACCGTTAGGTGGCGCAGTTAATATATAATATACCTAACCGATAAATTACAAAGTACTATAAATAATAGTAAAAACTGGTAACCAACGAGAAAATATGATAAAAAATACAAAAAATTTATCGTAAAAATAAAAAATAAAATGGAAAAAACATTAGTGTTAGGCGTTGCGAAGTTCGCCGGGTCCGCTAGTGGTGTATAAATGATAGGTACATTTAAAATATCTCCTGAAATATTTAGTCAAGTGTACAAAACTATGGCGAAAAAGTTTAATGGAGTACATCTCGTTGTTTATGCTTTACTTCAGAATAAACAAGCGGCTACCTACAGACAAATGTTTTCCTTATTAAAGGCAAAGTTACCAAACCTGTCACCATCAGTAATTAATTGTGATTTTGAACAAGGCTGTACCTAAAATACTGTTTTCCTAATAGCAGGATTAGAGGATGTTGCGATTCACTTATCACAATATATGAGGAAACATTTGTCTTCTTTAGGTTTGACGAATGATTATAACAATTATCCAGAGTTTGCACTTAAAACAAAAATGGTAAGAAATGCACTGATATTAGTTATATACGATTTAAAAATTTATTTTGTAAATTCACCTTTTTTATAACTTCACTTTATTATATCTACTATCTTGAACAAGTTTGCACTTAGATGAACATATAATTTGCTCTTCATTTAAGGAAATAATTTTTAATTTTTGTCTTCGTTTTTATTGATTATTGCAATAGCTTTTGTCCCAATTCTCAATATTGATGAGGTCATTAATGACCTATATAAAGATTTACCTAATAATCTTATCTCCTTGTTGGACTGGTTTGAAGACAATTATGTGGGAAGGCCAAAACGCCGAGGAAATGGAAGACGAGTTTTTTCACCCAATATATAGAATGTGTATGACCGCACATTGGCTTCGGAAGACCGAACAAATAATTATGCTGAGGCAACACATTATTAATTCCAAAAAGAATTAGGCGTAGATTATCTTTCTATTTGGAAATTTATTGATTCCCTGAGAAAAATTGAAAAAAGGCGCTATCTATATATGGAGCAGTTAATAACTTCCACCTCTTAAATTAAAAAAAATTCGAGACGCCGATGATAGAATATTAAGAATTGTGCAGGACTTTGGCAACAGAACTAACACTGATTATTTGCGCTCATTAGCTCATAATTATCAATGTAATTAACTTTTTTTGTTATTTTTAAAATAAAACTTCAATCAATTTTTAATTTAGGTCTTTTTAAAATTTTCTTTTTATTTATTCTCTTGAGTGTTTTTTCTTTTGTTTTAGTGATTTTTCATGAATATCTGTATATAATGCTTGTGTATTATTCTGATGAGTATTAGCATATTGTGTATAAGAAGCTTGAGCAGGTATTAGAGCCATTGGATCGCGACTCTCTGTATGTCCTAAAATTAACTCATGGGGAGTATATCCTGTACTAGAATGAATAGTGCTGTTATAAGCAATAAAAGCATAAGGCATTAAGGAAATTAAATCTGCATTTGAATCTTTTTCTTTTAATAAGCATAAATGTTCAGCTAAAGTAGAATGAAATCTTTCTACAGGTGAATTTGACTCATGATGATAAGGGGTTGTGAAATGAATATTTATTTTATGTGAACGAAGAAGTTCTTTTACAACGTCGTTCTTGAATTCTGTTCCTTTATCACAAACAATTTGTTTAGGAACGCCAAAAAATGTAAAGAAATGAACAAGTTGGTGACATGCTGATATACTGGTTCCGAAATATGGTAACGCTTGTCCGTATTTTGAAAATTTATCCAATATAGTTAAAAATCTATTAGTTCCAACTTTGTAAGTGTCAATATGTAAAATGGTTTTGATGGTGTTTCTGTTAAAACCAAAGGTTCATTTGGTGGTTTCCTGTTATATTTACTTCTTTGACAAATTTCACAATTATTAATAAAATTAGTTACATTTGTTTTCATTGTTTTCCAGTAATAATTTAATTTAAGTGCTTTTATTGTTTTTTCAATTCCTCTATGATTAGTTTTTCCTTCGTGTTTATATTTGATTAACATTAACCTTTCTTCTGGTAATACATTGTTTTCTAATTTTGTACATTCCACTAATTTTATTTTAGTAAAATGCTTACTCCAAACTTCCTGAAAAATAGGTCTTAATTCTTTTGATAAGAAATATACATACAGTTTATTCTTTGATGCATTTTCTTTCAGAAATTCTAGTATAATATTTGCGTCAGCTGGAATTGTTACCTTTATTATTTTATGGTCATCAAATGTTTCGAAGTCTCTTTTAAGATAAGATAAATACGGTGCCTTTTTAACTATCAATTGAAGAGGTTTATTATTTATAATATCATCTAGAAGTGTAATTTGTGCATTTTGTGATGAATCACTACTATGAGCCGTATCTGTTTCAGAGTTGTTATTTCAATATTTTCATTTTGAATCATTTCTTTGTTTCTTTTAAACTATGCTTGATTCGAAGTTGATGGTTCATTTTCAATATCTCTTAAAGTTTCACTTACAATTTCATTATTAATTTCATCAAAATTAAATTGTCTTAAAAATTCGTCAATATCAATGTCTATATCTCCAGGGTTGTTTACATTAGATTGTGTTTCTAGAGTATTGAGATTAATTCGAGATAATGGATCAGCAATATTATTCTTTCCTGGTTTATATCTTATAGTATAGTTAAATTCTTCTAATTTTAAACGCCAACGAATTAATTTAGAGTTCGGTTCTTTTAAGTTAAATAACCATACAAGAGGACGATGGTCTGTTTGTATTTTAAATTTTCTTCCATATAAATAAGGGCGATACATTTTACATGCCCACACAATAGCTAATAATTCTTTTTCTATTGTGGAGTACTTTTGTTCTGTTTCATTAAGGGTTCTTGATGCATAGGCTATAGGATTGTCATGAGGTGAAAGAACAGTGCCTAAAGCTATATTAGAAGCGTCTGTAGTTAAAATAAAGGGTTTTAAAAAATCTGGGTATTTTAGTATTGGGGCGTTTATTAAGAGTTGTTTCAGATGATTGAATGAATTTATAAATTCTGGAGAATAAATAACTTTGGAATTCTTTTTTAAACATAGTGTTAGTGGTTTGGCTACTTTTGCGAAATTATTTATGAATCGGCGGTAATATCCGGCTAACCCTAGAAATGATTTAATATCTTCCTGAGTTTTAGGTAATGGAAAATTCTTTACAGCTTTAATTTTATCTCGATTAGGTAAAACTCCATCCTTAGTAATTTTGTGTCCTAAATATGCAACTTCAGTATGTAAAAATTCCGATTTGTCTAAATGAATTTTTAAATTGGATTGACGAAGACGTTCAAAAACTAATTTTAATCTTTCTATATGTTCCTGTAATGAAGACGAAAAAACAATATTGATACACTTATGGGGACTTTTACACAATTTATTTACAAAATTGTTAAGATACACAGAACATCTTCTTTCGCATAATGATGGATGGTCGAACGATAGTTTTCGTAGCTCCAGTGTCTACTAGCATGCTAATATTCTTCCCATCAAGGAGGCCATCTACATATAAGCTGTCCACGTGATGTCGCAGAGTTGCCAATTTAATAGTGTGAGGGGCTTCGGGAATGTTTGGGGTCGATTTCGCCCTCCAGGAGTCGACCCGTTCTAGTTTTCCTGCTGCTGGGGTACTTTAGCAGAAGATTTTTCTTTTTGGGGGCAAGTATTTCTTATATGGCCTAGTTCTCCGCAGTTCCAGCATCTCACTGGGCGCTTTCTTTTTCATTAACCTCTCTACAACCGCTTCGACGTCGCTAACGGAATGAACGGCATGGTCGTAGTTACCGGTAACTTCCCTTAGTCGAGCAACTCCACGTGAGGCCTCCGTCGCCGCCTCAAACTCCAGGGCAATGGTCAAGGCGTCCACAAGAGACTTCGGCCGCGCCAACCGTACAGCCCGCTGCAACTCGACGTCTCGAAGACCATCGGTGAAGGTTTGGACTGCCAGGCACTCCAGGAAATCCTCCGCTGCATTTGAATACGCAAGTCGTACCATTCTTGCTACTTCCGCCTCAAATTCCTGGATAGTCTCTCCATTTTTCTGCTTTCTGCTCTTTAACTGCATTCGGTACACCGGTTGTAGATGAGTTTGACCATAACGCATCTCCAGACGATTCAACAATAACTCGAAGTTGTCAGCTTCATCCGGTGTCAATGATTGCAAGACGTCTAAAGCTTCGCCTCGCAGAGCTACGGTTAGGGACAATGCCTTCTCCTGGGATGACCATCCATTAGCTCTGGCCGCTGCGTCGAATTGTTTCAGGTAATTTGGCCAGAAAGTCTTCCCGTCGAAGGTCGGGGGTTTCATCGTCGTTCCTACCTGGGTAGTCTCCCCATTTCCTCGTCGGTCGACGTCTACGTGGCAGGTCTCCATCCTTTATGCATCTCCGTCGCCGTGGTGAATGGGCTGGTTTCGACGATAAACTTCCTGTTCTTGTTGAAGCTTCCTTATTTTGGACTGCATTTGCTGGTTGATCTCGTCTCGCAAGTTGGCAACTTGCTGATTTTGCTCGTCTCGCATTTTGGTCACTTGCTGATCCAAGTTGTCCACTTGCTGATTCAAGTTGGCCACTTGCTGATTTTGCTCGTCACGAAGATGTGATATTTGCTGGGATAACGAACTGGATAACTCATCTGATATGGTAGACATCCGTTGTGATAGCTCCTCTTGCTGGCTTCTCATCTGACTGGATAGCTCCTCTTGCTGGCTCGTCATTCGTCCTGATAGTTCCTTTTGCAGCTGGGAAAGTTGTTGAGTGTGTTCTTCTTGTTGGCTCGTTATTCGTTGGGACAGCTGGGACATACCTTCGCGCTGGCTCCTCAGCTGACTGGAAAGCTCCTCTTGTTGGCTCGTCATTCGTTGCGACAGGTGGGACCTATCTTCGCGCTGGCTCTTCATCTGACTGGAAAGCTCCTCTTGCTGGCTCTTCATCTGACTGGATAATTGGGCCAGTTGTTGGGCTAGTTCAGAATTCGCTTTTCGATTTGGGTTTTCAAACTCCACAGCGTCAGGGGGTCTAAATTATTAGCTAGGTAGTATTCACGGAGCCTAGTCAACAATACGGATTTAGTCCCAGTAGTTTCCAATTCCAATTCTTCGAGCTCTTTTCTGAGCTGAGCCACCAATAGTTCATTTTTTTTTTCATGCATTCTTGTATCTTCACCCCACACCTGACACCAATTTGAAACACTTATGGGGACTTTAACACAATTTTATTTACACAATTGTTAAGATACACTAAACTCTGCTGGATAACGTCTAACTACTTGACAATACAATGAACTCTTGTGAATACTTGAACTTGAACTGACGTTAACGGCCCATACATCCTCTTATATACAACTTTATTTAATCTAGTCAGTGTGTTTTGATCTTTCTAGAATTTTCTAGAAACATTATTTAATCTAGTCAGTGTGTTTAGAAGTATCTAGAATTTTCTAGAAACATTATTTAATCTAGTCAGTTATTTTTAGAAGTTTCTTAAAATCAACTGTCAATAACAATCTTTCAAATCAAGGTCCCTTCCTTTACGGTTATCCCGTTACACTATTATTTTCGTAATTTTATCAATTTGTTTATTTACTTCCTTTTTATATACTTCAGGATATCTGTAAGTCTTGGTATATATAGGATTATCATCTGTTAAGTTTATTTTATGTTTAATATTATTTGTAAAAGTCAGTGGTGTACCTTCAACATAAAATATGTCTTTATATTGGTAACAAAGCTTCTTTATGGCATTGTATTCTTCTTTATTACAGTGATCTAGTCATATTTTGTTTAAATTTTCTTTCTGTAATTCTTCTATTTTATTTTTATCAAAAATGGATTCTTCCATGTGATAAGATTCGATATTATTTATTATTTGTTTCTCTTTTATTAGTTCAATATTTAATGGTTTGGGGATGCTTAATTTACTTGGATTTTCGCTATTGTTTGTAACTACAGTCAATGCGTATGAATCTACTAAACATGTGGGTATTTCGTTTGTACCTTATTTAAAATAATTTAATATACCTGTGCCATTAATATGATTAACTGGAATTTGACCTTTTGAGAAGTTCTTGGAGGAATGATTATATCTAATATGGGCAATATGGGCATATTAGAACTTACAGTTTCTTTAGGTTTTGGTTTAAAATGGTATAAAGGCAATGTAGCATTTGAAGTTTCTAGAAAAAATGTTTTAAAATTAAAATTTGCACCAATATGTCTTAAAAAGTCGTATCCTAAAAATCCATCAAAATTGGGAGAGAAATCGAATAGATAGAATTTATGGAAAGTTTTATTGTTGAACATAGGGAATATAGGAATATTTATACTTCCTGTATGATAAGAAGTAGCATGGGGTGTTTTTACTGAAAATTTTTCATTTTTAATATATTTTTTATAATTTTCAAAAGCTAGATTCGGTCTGATAAAACTTTGACCTGACCCTGGTCTATTAAAAATGTAGCATTTAATTCAGGAATGATGATTTTTGGTAATGAAGAGCATGAGACATTATTAAAACTTATCTTTTTCGTTTGATTTGGGAGGCAATTTCTTGAAAATTTTCATCGGAATTACTTTCATGATTTTTTTGGTTCATTTGATTATCATTATCGACTGGTTCTACAACTTGATTAAATAATTGTGTATTGAAAGAATTTTGATTATTTCTAAAAACATTACTTCCTCGGAATAAGACGGTATTTCCAGACGAAGTGTCCATTGGTTCTGGAGGTGGAAAATTTCTGGTTCTAGATTGGAATGATCGATTCTGATTAAAATTATTTTGATTAAAATTAGGCTGATTAAAGCGATTAGGGTTGTATTGGTGTGAACGATTTTGATTAAAGTTGTTTTGATTGAAGACATCTGGTCTATGATTATTATTAAATGGTCTTGGAAATTGAGAAAATTGAGATGAATTTCTTGAATTATAATAGTTTGGTCTTCTATCTGAAAACTGTTGATTATTTTGAAAATAATATGTTTGAGGTCTATTAAAATGATTGGAGGTTGACTGTGCTGAAATATTTCTAACATTTTGTGATTTAAAATGATTATTTGTTCTTTGATGATTATTGCTTCGATTTTTAAAATAAAGAAAATTCTCTTCTTCTTTTGCGAATGACATAGCTTGTTCAACTGAATTGGGATTCTTTAATCTAACAACTAATTGCATATGGTAATTTAAGCCATTAATAAAAATGTTTTGAGACATAAATCTTCGTATTGCTCGATTTTTAATAATTTTACATTTTGTGTGTCATCTGACATATTTATTTTTGAACAAAGAAGACTACGCGCATCTTGGATTCTAAGTCCGAAATCTTGAGGAGATTCATTTCTTTCAGGACGCATAGAAATAATATCTTGAATAATACAGTCAATTCATCTTTGATCAGAAAAAGTTACTAATAATGAATCTTTTACACGAGCCCACGTATCTAATTCTGTACGCGAAGCAATTAAATCAGCTGCCCTACCGGTTAATTTACCAATAATTGTATCAAACAAACATATGTTTATAGCTGCTGTAGGATCATTACGATTTCTATGATTATTTAAAAAAATTTCACATGATTTAATAAATTTATTAATTTGTTTTGAATTACCATCAAAATTTGGTATATTATCTGCTTGATATTTTAATAATTGTATATTTGTTTGTGCCATTTCTTCTTCTTCTTCTTGTAAAGTTAAATTAATTAATCTTTCTATAATATTTTCTACAATATTTTTAGTTTCCAGTGTGGAAATAAAAATAATAACACTATATAAAGGAGAACATAAAAAGGATTCACTTACATAAAAATTAGCAATTTCATACTTCTTAACTATGGATTCTGGACGATTCTTGTTCCTTGATCCTCACCAATAGGTTTATGAACGATGCTGGTTCTATTCCTGGTCAATAAATTCAACAGATCTTGAATTTTTCGAAAATAGCGTTGTAGGTCTTCTCCGACTAACTGATAACACAGAAAATTGTCCGAAAGTCCGAAACGATGCGTAATTCGTTCAATTTTTGAAAAATGTTAAAGTTAATTCACTGAGACCGATGTAGGTAGTCAATTTATCGTAAAAACGAAACAAAGATTTTTAATAATGCCCGTTTGACTATATCCTACTGACTGCGCCAGTTAACTTTTCGATACACGAAAATTGTTTTTTAAAAAAATTTTATTTTCAAAAAATTACAATTTGAATCTGTTTGAAAGTGAATTCAATATGAATTACAAATATGAACTCTCTGAAATTATAATATAACTTCTATTTATAACAATTGATAAGACAACAAAACAACACGCAATATCAGCGGTTATAGGGAATATAACTCCATGTATAGTGAGCATTTGCAAAGATGACCCAAATTTGTTACACTTAAAAACTATTTTTAACTTAAGATCATTTTAAATTAAAAAGTTGTCTCCTCTATTGATAATAATTTCAATAATTTTAAGTGGGTCATCCACTTCTTAAAATGTTTTTGGAAGTTTTGGGTATTGCTTTCTTCTTTCCCTATATTAGTAGTTTACGTAACAAGTCCCGAAAGTGGTCTTTTACTGGACGAGTGTGCAAATTGCAGGGCGAGCCGCAGGCGAGTCATGCAAGCCTGCGAGTCCAGTAAAAGCACTTTTGGGACGTATTACGTACAATATTTTTCTTAAAACGGGCATTGTTGTACCATAAACTTCATATTATTCAGTTTACATGTTTATAACAAAAACTCTTTATTAACTAATTTTAACATTTTTTTTTAACAAACCTTGCTTGGGTGGCCGCCTTAACAATTTCATCTGGTATAATTTTATCTTCCATTAATTCACAATCAAATGCATCATTTTAAATATCCATTTCATAATAAATTTCAGGTTTTCCACTAAACGTCAAAATATGTCAAGTTATTTTATAGTTTTAAATATATACAAAACTCGGCTACCATAGAAACCAATTGACCGCTATCTTAGACTAACTATTTTATTGTTTTTTTTTTTCATTAAAGATGGGCCGGAAAGTAAATAAAAATGAGTCCGGTAAAAGCTTTTGCCGGACTCATTTTTATTTTCTGGCCTTGTCCGACAAAATAAGATTTTTTGACCTAAAAAAAACCAGAAAGTATTAATTTGTGGCCGGTTTAAAAAAAAACATTTTTTCACACATTTTAAGTCATCTACATTAATATTTTCTCTATTTGTATTTTTTAAACAAGGATTGAGGATGATGTTGGGTAATCTCTATCATTTAGCTGCTACTGACACAAAATGTCTTTGAAGTCTTGAAGCTGAGTCTCACATAATTTATCATGGTTATGAACAATTTTTGTACTATCCGACACAAAACACTCTTCCCACATTATATAATGTAGCCTTGTTTGTACTGTGGTACTCGACACCGCGACGTTGTTTCACCAGTCTTTAAATTTAAGCAAAAGCAACTTAAAATTGTTTATAACTAACTGCACTTTACCTCGTTTGGAAACACTTTTAATTGTGTTTAAATTCTCCATACATTTAAATTTACTACACTCACACTCTGAAAGCACATAAGTTATGAACGAAATGTCTATGCATAAACATTGTCAATCCGCACTTCTCTAAAACCAATGCTGTTTTTTTAAAAACAAACTTTTCGTTAACAAAATTTTTATGAAATAGTAAATAGGTAAATTTTAAATACAATAATCCTAAAATCTATTAATGGAATATCTGTTCCTGGCAACAAATCGATATTTTATCAGGTAAAGACTCATTGCAACCTTTATTTTACGATGGAATTAGGAACGGTACGATATACGCCCCCCGTTTTGTATGATCAAAGAAAAACTAGAACGGGTTACCAATAATCTTAATATAAAACTTGTTTACTATACTGATATTTTCAAAATAATTTTTAGGTATTCAACGACAACTTAATGAGACTTTACGAGGGAGGATTTGTTCAACAACTTTACGGAAAATTTAATAGAAAATATAAAAAAGCTATGGCTCTTTCCAAAATTAAACAGCCTTATCAGACATTAACATTAAAGACGTTTACAAGCACTTTTCTTATGTATGTCATTTGTGTTATAATTACTGTTCTTGCATTTTTAATAGAATTAATCATACCTATAATTACAGCAAAAATTCGATAACGGATAATGTTTGTAAAAAATTTAAAGTAAATATTAAAGATTTTATGTTATTTTAAATGGGTTTATTTTAAAATGAAAATCCTATAAATATGTAAAAAAGTCATTGGTTATATGCAAACGAATATTAGTTCACGATTATTACTTTTATAAAAGAATTTATCTAAATGCGATAAAAGATTTGCATAAACATTTTAAATAGATTTAACTATTTTCTTAATTTTTACTTAAAACATAATAACTACAAATATAATTAAAACTTTTAAATTTTCATTATATACGGATTAGACAAAGAGCAAACCTGATATTAAAAAAAATTGATTATCATTATACATATTTATACGCTAAAATAATCCAGAAACTATACTCTATTATTATTGAGTTGGTATATTAAATGATTCTCGTCGAATTTTAATTCTCAAATGCATTACAGAGTGAACAAATAATTTTACCTGCATGTCGATTGGTTGCTTTATTTTTTTTATGCAAAATAAAAGCAACCAAGAATGTCTTAAACGCACGCAACCGGTAAATACGGCATAACCGGTCTAGAATAATGGATATTTAGGATCTTGAAACGAAAATTGAAAATAAAATTGTGGTCATTGGCTTAATAATAATATGAACGAATTGATGAAATATATTTTTATTTAATAAAAGTGTGTAATAATAGTTATATATCGTCACCTTAAGATGCAAATGTTGTAAGTCCACTTTTACCCAAAAGTAGGGTTCTTGCTCCATCTAGTACTAGTCCAAGATATGACGGGAAAATTAATTAGGAAACCTTGCATTTTTTTTATATCCTTCGGTTTGCATGAAAATTTGTAGGTAAGCTCAATATACCCTCCACGTCAAAATCTATCCTTTGCCAATATGTGCTTTTCCGCTGCGGGTGGTTATCACCCCAACGCGGGGGTGGAAAATATTCATAAAAAAAACATGGTACTCGACAGAATGGTGAATTTTAAGACAAAAATGTTCTTTAGAGTTTTTTCGAAAAGTCAATACTTTTGGAGTTATGGGTAACTGAAAATTCACAAATTAAACGGCAAACAAGCATGCTTTTAAACGATTTTTCGGGAAACTCAGAAAATTTACATTTTATCAGAAAAGCTGTCATAATATAAAATCAAGCTCATATAAAAAAAAGAAAGATTTGTTTTTGTATAATTATCGCACACTTAATATTAACAAAGTTATGACTGTTCGAAAGTAGACGTTTATACATCCAATACAAAATTCCAAACATATGATGTTGAATAACCGGAAAACGATAAGTTTTTCAGAGAAAACTTATAAAAACTATTTAAAGATCTTGAAAAATCCGTTCAAACAACCACTAGTAAAACTGATTTGCATGAAAATTAAGGTAAGTTAGAAAAGTAACAAACTCACCCCCGCCAAAACCACCCAGGTTAAAGCTATTCGTTGCCCATTTACAATTTATTTTGTTTATATATAAACATTATATTCTAGAAGTTTAACTAATTTAGAAGGTTTAGTTTTAAAATAATCTGCGTTAAAAGTGAACACGTTAATTTCTAAATTTCTCCAAAAATCCCCTTGCTTTGAAAATAACTCAAAAACTAGAAAAGATACAGAAAATATTCTAAAATACAAAAAATAGCTTTTTCTTTACTAAAGATTTTTTATTTTTAGAGACTAAAAATTAAACGAGATATGCTTGTTTAAAATTTGTATTCGCATGCGTTTAGCACCGTCACCGAGTCTTTTCAGCGCTACCCATTTTAAAACCAAGGGCTTAAAAAAAATGCGTGAACGTCATCTTATAATTTTTAAATAGCTTACAAGATGGTTGTTTTACGGAGTTCCTAGCTTAAATACTAAAGAAGTTATGAATAAAAAACCAATCAATTTTTTTTTAGAATTTTGAAGTGGACTTTATTTTAGTTATAACTTACCTTAATTTTCAAGCAAATCACATTTACTAGTGGTCGTTTAAACGGATTTTTCAAGATCTTTAAAAAAGTTCCTATAAGTTTTCTATGAAAAACTTATCGTTTTCCGGTTATTCAACGTCATATGTTTGGATTTTTGTATTACATAGATGTATAAACGTCTACTTTCGATCAGTCATAACTTTGTTAATATTAAGTTTGCGATAATTATACAAAAACGAATCTTTCGTTTTTTATATAAGCTTTATTTTATATTATGACAGCTTTCCCGATAAAATGTAAATTTTCTGAGTTATTCCCAAAAAATCGTTTAAAGACATGCTTATTTGCAGTTTAATTTGTAAATTTTCAGTTACCTATAACTTCAAAAGTATTAACTTTTTAAAAAAACTCTAACGAACATTTTTGTCTTAAAATTTACTATTCTATCGATTACCATGATTCTATTTATAAATATTTTTCACCCCCGACTTGGGGTGGTAACCACCCTCAGAGAAAAAGCACATATTGGCGTAGGGTAGATTTTGATTTTTGAGCTATTTTCTACCTACTGTCAAAATTTTAAACAAATCCATGCATATAAAAAGAATTGCTAGCAGATAACCGTCATATCCTGGACTATACGTAATGTTTTATTCTATGATTTTAGCAAATGTCGTATGTTAAATAAAATTTAATTGGTACGTAAAACCGATAAAATAAAATGTCGTAAGTCCACGTGCCTATGCGCAGAAGTAATGCGCTAATGTTGTAACTCCACGTGTTGCCATGCTGTTATGGTTGCTTTAGGCTGCATAATAATGTTACGGTGAATTTAAGTGAATTAAGACCACATTTATAACGGACTTTCATTGTAAATTGTTTTAGCATATTACTGTTTAATTAATTATTACATCTGCATGAATTTCGTAAGGATTTTGATTTCTAATCACCGCTGAAATTAGAATTTAAGCCAGACAGGAGTTACGACAATATCCCTTACCACAAATCTTGTTTGGGTATAGACTTACTTCATTTTCCATTATATTTCAGTGCGATGGCCCCGCCAATTAATCAAAGAACTTTGAAAATGTTCTCTATTATGGCAAAAGAACAAAAAGCCGAAGAAGAGTGCGATAATAGATTAAACTTCCAGAGTAACACTAATAATACAGATAATAATTTAGCTAATTGTGTATTTCTGGATATACCAGAGGTAACAAGCAATTTGGTAGAATTTAATGTCGAAAACAACGACACTTTTCAAACCTCTCTTATTGGAAATATTAAAGCGGGTTAAGGTGGAAATTATACCATAGAAGAATTAATAATTAAAAATAGTCAACTTGATGAAAAATCGACAAACTGCGTAATATACGACTGTGAAGATGTAAATAATGATTCCGTTTATAAACCAAACATGAATGAAATAGTAAATCAAAGTGAATCTGAAAATGGACAAGAAAGTCTATTAGAAAATGATAATGCGGGCAGAGTTGATGCAATAGGAACAGGACAAATGAAAGATGACGAAGAAATAGAAGAGAGACGAGAAGAAGACTCCGAAGATGTAAATAATGATTCTGATTATGATCCAAACGTGAATGAAATAGATTATCAAAGTGAATCTGAAGAAGAACAAGAAAATTTAATAGCAAATAGTAATGAAGAGTCTGAAAAACAAACGGAAATTGATCGAAAAGAAGCGGGACGAATGGAAGAAGGCGAAGAAGAAGAAGGAATGATTGATGATGAAAATAATAAGAAAAAACGAATAAAGAGACATTTAGTTACCGAAAGTGACTGGAAAAAGAACATCAACAAATCAAAAAGGGAAATAGGGGAAGATTATTTAGGAAAAATAAAAGTAGATCAAAAATGGAAGTACGACATAAAAAAGGATAAAAGAACAATAAAACCGCTCGATAACTGCAAGCTTTCTTGTGTCGCAAAGAAAAAGCACTGCAATGTTACAACCCAAAAGATATAGAAATCGGTCAGTCGAAATAAGTCAAGAAGACAATTCTCCTCCAAGTATTACTTACAAAATCAGAGTCTGCAAAATAATGTTTCTTAATACCATCAGTATGGGCGAAAGAATGATAAATATTTGGAAACATTCAGAAAATGAACCAGTACATCAGGCAGAAGATGAAGATGTCAAAGGGCATACAAGGACTGTGGAAGGAAGAAACAAGTATAAAGACATGAAAACAAAAATTACAAGAGTTTTTTGAAGAACTACCGAAAGTGGAGTCGCATAATTGCAGATCCAAATCAAGTAAACTTTACTTGGAGCCGACTTGGACATCAAAATCGGAGCTTTTATCTCTTTACAAAAAAAATGTATAGTGCAGGGAGAAACAGATACACCACCTCTCAGTGGCTACGTTTAGTCACTTATTCGCAGAAATGAACCTCAGTTTATTTCGACCAAAAAAGGACGAATGCGATAAGTGTGTATCATATAAGACTGGAAACCTTTCTGAGGAACTACATGTTCTACACCAAGAGAAGAAAAAAAAAGCTAGGGAAGCAAAGGAACCCGATAAAAATTCGACAGACATGGTTTTTGTATGGACCTACAGTCAGTTCTCCTGAGCCTAACGTGTCATCGTTGTATTTCAAGACTAAGTTAATTGTACATAACTTCACTATTTTTAACATGAAAACAAAAGATGGGTTTTGTTTTATTTGGCATGAAGCCACCGGAGGACTTCCTGCCAATGAGTACGCTTCCATGTTAAGCTTTTTCATCGAAAATCACGTTTTAGGTACATTACAAAACGATCGAAAAATTATATTCTGGAGCGACGGATGTACCTTACAGAATCGAAATTCTACTATTTTGAATGCCTTAATTAACATGGCAATGAAACACTCTTTAGAGATAGAACAAAAATATCTAGAAAAGGGTCACACCCAAATGGAGGCTGACTCCATGCATTCAACCATCGAACGTAAATTACGAAATAAAAATATTAATGTTCCAGCGGATTATGTTGGAGTCTGCCTCCAAGCTAGAAGAATACCGCAATCTTATCATGTCAAATATCTTGATTTTTATTTTTTTAAGAATTTCAGTAAACTTATTAAGGCCGGGGCGTAGGGTTGGCGATCCAGTTGTGACATACATTCGTGCCTTGTAATACACATCTGATGGCTCTGTCTTTTACAAATTAAAACACAACGAAAATTATACTGCTATGGAATATAGAAACAAAAAAAATAGTAAAGAATGTTTTTATTATGAAGAACTTCCGCAGTTGTATAAAAGGCCGCTTCCAATAAAAACGAGCAAATATGACCACCTACAATTTTTGAAAGCCAGTTTAGAAAAAGATTACCATGAATTTTACAACAATTTGTCTTTCAAAAATTAAAGTAACTTTTGTGGGATTATTATTTAACCTAATTTTTTATATTTGTTGAATATTTTATAAAAGCAGGTATACACAGGTACCTACTTATAAAATAGGAAAACAAAGCTTCCTGAAAATTGATTTTTATGTTAAAGAATTTATCACTTCTGTTTTTACTTCTTTGTTATTTTCAGAAAATGTATTAAATGTTTTTGAAAAAAAAATTGGCTTTTATTACTTGTTGCAAAAATGTTGTATGTCCACCAGATTATTAAAAATAAAAGGGTAAATGTCGTAAGTCACATAATTAAAAAAAAGCTATTTTAATAAAACAGTAATTTTAAAAAAAAATTATTACCTAAAACTTTAAACATAATACGTTTTTTAGCTCTCCTCTAAAATTTCAATATTTTGACTTACGACATGTGCACATTATTAATGTGAATTAGAATTCATCGTCGAAAGAAGTGTCACCATTAACTGCAATTATCAGCTGCTCAACTTTCTCTTCAATTGAGTTGTCTAACTCCCACATTTTTTGTTCTCTATTAATAGCATGCTCAACACATTTTTTTCATTTGTCAGCATTCACTTTACTTAGTGCCCCATAAAATAAATTTTCTACATCTTTTATTTTAAATGTCGTATTTTTCCTAGCAACATTCTGCTTTACTTATGCTCAGATTCATTCAATTAGATTAAGTTCGCAGTGATAAGGTGGTAATCAGAGAACAGTTATTCCTTGCTTTTTTGGCAAGTTGTCGATGACATATTCGGAATATATAAGGCTTAGTGATACCTAGCAGTTCTTTTTTTACAATGTTTAACTGTATAATTTTTTGGTTCATCCAGTTTTTTATTTCTTCCTTTCGCCAAGATCTAGCCAGAGTTTTATTAAGTTTTCGGGAGTGATAACTTGCATTATCCATAACTATAATTTCGAATACATTGGCATTAATATCCTCATGGCAATCGCTAGTACGGTTGAATACAAAAGGTGGAAGAAGCAATTTAGCTTTCAAAAAACCATCAACGCTTCCAATGTTTGTTACAATAAATTGTTTTTATTTTCCTGAAAGTAGTTTTATTCCTGTTAAGTAACCATCTAAAATGGTTTGGCAGGGACTAATGACATTCTTGTCGTCCCCCATTTTATGTAGGTACAGTATAACCATGGTTGATCAAAGTCCCACATTTTATGTAGGTACCTTGGTTCTGTAGTACAAAAAGAATAACCCTCAATAACATTATATTATATAATATACCTACCTACTGTCAAGGTTTTCTAAAATAAGCTTTTAATGAGCATTTGGTAATACTGGATTTTCATGTAATTAGTATTGGTTTGGAGAAAAATATCTATTTACCACAATCAGGTGATAAACATCT
Organism: Altica lythri; assembly: GCA_964028335.1. NCBI lineage: Eukaryota > Metazoa > Arthropoda > Insecta > Coleoptera > Chrysomelidae > Altica > Altica lythri. The sequence continues at coordinate 607,381 of OZ034805.1, read as the reverse complement.
ATAGTCCGATAAAGGGAGACCTTAAATTGCTATGAAACCGGAAACCCTCCATTTTCTACCAAATATATATTTTTATGTGTAAAACACGAATCAATAATCGAAAAACTAAAAATCGATGCGTGGGGTTGTAAAAAAATAAAAACTACCCTAAAAACCGCTTTTTCCACATTTCCGCGAAAAATATAATAGTTAGAGAAAAATGTTTTTAATAAAATCGATAGAGCGTAATATGATATAAAAAAATCACTTATATCATCGTTTTCAAATTCGCAACAGGAAACGAGATAATTGCATTTTTAAGTTGTTATTAAATAGAAAACTTAACGTATGCGCATATTAAATCGTGAAAGGGGAAGTCAAGTAAGTCGCCTGCCGAATGTTCCCGGTTCCCGCTTCATTCTATCTCTTATTCTTTTCCTCACAGTTTATTTTTTTCGCCGTGGTTAGATTTTTATTTTACTCGTAATACCTATTTATTGAAATTTTAATCTCGGACTGGCGCATTTTTATTTTTAATGAATAATAACTCATGAACTATAAAATGATTATGATTTAAGACAATTTTTTTCAAAATGTAATGATTTATTTAATAAAAAAAATATATTCTTTTGTCATTTCCCATTCGAAAGTTATTCTTGATTAAAAAAAATATAAACTTAATTAAAAATATTGTTTCAAAAAATTGTGAAATAGTAAACTTTCCTGAGCAAAATGTTTCATTTCTTTTACTTACGATAGAAATTTTTAATTTTTAAAGTAGCAGTCAATTATCACCATTTTAAAATGTATTTTTTATCGTTATTTTTATTTTAAACTCTTCAACTCAATTAAAAAATGTTAAAACTAAATATCTGCTCTATATTGCAAAATAAATTATACTTAAAAAAAAGTGTAGAGGAATGTGTGAGTTTGTATTTTAATGCACAGAATATATTTGCACATTTATTTATTTTTTTAGAAATTTTTGAATGTTCTATCTCCTATTTATTTCTTTTAGTTACTTTCTTTAGCACTGCGTAGGTATATTAAAAAAAAATGTTTCTTACAACAATTGTTTCCTTAACTGTGAATTTCAACGAAAAAATTACATTTTCTTCAGGAAGTGTTATTTGTTATATACAGGGTTATTCACGGAATACGACACGGAATATTGTGCCTAAACTAAAAGATATTAAAAAAGTTTATTATTTGGGATAAATACAGTCTTATTAGGGGTACATTTTAAAATTAGTTTCATAATATACAGTGTCCCAAAATTGCAGAACATATCAAACCTATGTTTTTTTAAATGGAACACCCTATATATTATTTCAATTTTGGCTTCTACCACCTAAATAACTTTAAACCTTTACGAAATTAACCTGATTAAAAAAATGGAAACTAACTCTGACTTAGACCCAAACAAAGATAACATTTTAAAATCTAATATGGCAAATATTCGATTATCACATTGTTACATAAAAGATACTTTAAATAACACAGCTGACGCACTTTCAAGAATCACATTAAACGCGTTAGAAAACGAATCAACGATAAATAACCCCGGAGATATCAATCTAGAATCACTTGAGTATTTAAGACAAATAGCGGAATCAATGTATAGTCCATTTCACCGATTTTGGCCGATGACAGAAATTATACTCGAAGTGAATTTAGAGTTACATCTCTCTCAGATACAGGCAAGTTAGAAATTTAAATAAGGACGTTTGTTATTTAATACAACACTTACGTAACTGCATCTTGTTTCACCAGTAGATAAAAAGTATTCAATACGGAAGTCTTGACTTAATTCACATTCCTAGCAACCGTCATGTACGGCTCGTTGTTGAAGGGTTGAATTAAATTATTATTAATGTCATATTTTTGTAGATGTCAAACCACACTAATAGTTTCAGAAACTAACGACCTAATTTAGAAAAAAAAACTCTCCGCCATTGGTAACTTGGATGACAGTTTAATCTTATTTCAGTGGGTTCTAATATCAAATCGGCCAAAAACGATGAAATGGACTATATATACCAGATCCCCAAAATTCACAAGCAACTTCAAATCCAAATTCATATGAAACTCCTTATAACCAAGACAATGTTTCAGAAAATATCCAAACTCTTTCAAATTCTAATTAACGACACGAATTAGACATAAACATTCCAAAAGAAACGACACCTCTTATAAATAAATCGAGTACTACGTCATACACAGAACCAACAATACAAATTGCAAACGAAAACCAAAACAATACAAAGGAATAAACTCAAAGTCTAGTACCACAAAAATATTTTAATTTAAGGGGGTACAAGTTTCGGGAATAAATATTCCCATCAACAAGCCCTCAAAAGTAAACAAAACGAAGCAATAAAAATTATGGAATTGAAGTCAACAATTGCCGCTTGCAGTTAGAGGGACAACATAACTTGTAGACCGGTCTCGACCTATTGGGTCTCATCAGGACAAGGATATAATTATGTTGTTTTCAGCGAGCTTACTCGCTGACTAAAAATGCACTAAAATCACGATCTATATATATCCACCGAGTGGTGGAAACATAAACGATGCGATAGTAGTGACATCTTCACCTCCAACTGCAAAACAGACATCGTTTGACTGAAAACAATTCACATACAGGTGTTCAACAAAAATGAAGGATGATGATCGCCGAACTCGCATCTTTTAGAAAGAGAAAATCATCCATATCTCAAATGTGGTCCAATGGTAATACAAAGGAATAAACTGAAAGTCTAGTACCACAAAAATATTTTAATTTAAGGGGGTACAAGTTTCGGGAATAAATATTCCCATCAACAAGCCCTTAAAAGTAAACACAACGAAGCAATAAAAATTATGGAATTAAAGTCAACAATTCCCACTTGCAGTTGGAGGGTTAACATAACTTGTAGTCCGGTTTTGACCTATTGGGTCTCATCAGTACAAGGATATATGTTGTCGTCAGCGAGCTTACTCCCTGACTGAAAATGCACTAAAATCACGATCTATATATACCCACCGAGTGATGAAAACATAAACGATGCGATAGTAGTGACATCTTCACCTCCAACTGCAAAACGGACATCGTTTGACTGAAAACAATTCACATACAGGTGTTCAACAAAAATAAAAGAGGATGATCGCCGAACTGGCATCTTTTAGAAAGAGAAAATTATCCATATCTCAAATGTGGTCCAATGGTAATACAAAGGAATAAACTCAAATTCTAGTGCCACAAAAACATTTTAATTTAAGGGGGTACAAGTTTAGGGAATAAATATTCCCATCAACAAGCCCTCAAAAATAAACAAAACGAAGCAATAAAAATTATGGAATTGAAGTCAACAATTCCCGCTTGCAGTTAGAGGGACAACATAACTTGTAGACCGGTTTCGACCTATTGGGTCTCATCAGTACAAGGATATATATTGTCGTCAGCGAGCTTACTCGCTGACTGAAAATGCACTAAAATCACGATCTATATGTATCCACCTAGTGATGGAAACATAAACGATGCAATAGTAGTGACATCTGCACCTCCAACTGCAAAACAGACATTGTTTGACTAAAAACAATTCACAAAAATGAAGGATGATGATCGCCGAACTGGCATCTTTTAAAAAGAGAAAATCATCCATATCTCAAATGTGGTCCAATGGTAATACAAAGGAATAAACTCAAAGTCTACTACCACAAAAATATTTAAATTTAAGGGGGTACCAGTTTCGGGAATAAATATTCCCATCAACAAGCCCTCAAAAGTAAACAAAACGAAGCAATAAAAATTATGGAATTGAAGTCAACAATTCCCGCTTGCAGTTAGAGGGACAACATAACTTGTAGACCGGTTTTGACCTATTGGGTCTCATCAGTACAAGGATATATGTTGTCGTCAGCGAGCTTACTCCCTGACTGAAAATGCACTAAAATCACGATCTATATATACCCACCGAGTGATGAAAACATAAACGATGCGATAGTAGTGACATCTTCACCTCCAACTGCAAAACGGACATCGTTTGACTGAAAACAATTCACATACAGGTGTTCAACAAAAATAAAAGATGATGATCGCCGAACTGGCATCTTTTAGAAAGAGAAAATTATCCATATCTCAAATGTGGTCCAATGGTAATACAAAGGAATAAACTCAAATTCTAGTGCCACAAAAACATTTTAATTTAAGGGGGTACAAGTTTAGGGAATAAATATTCCCATCAACAAGCCCTCAAAAATAAACAAAACGAAGCAATAAAAATTATGGAATTGAAGTCAACAATTCCCGCTTGCAGTTAGAGGGACAACATAACTTGTAGACCGGTTTCGACCTATTGGGTCTCATCAGGACAAGGATATATGTTGTTGTCAGCGAGTTTACTCGCTGACTGAAAATGCACTAAAATCACGATCTATATATATCCACCGAGTGATGGAAACATAAACGATGCGATAGTAGTGACATCTCCACCTACAACTGCAAAACAGACATCGTTTGACTAAAAACAATTTACATACAGGTGTTCAACAAAAATGAAGGATGATGATCGCCGAACTGGCATCTTTTATAAAGAGAAAATCATCCATATCTCAAATGTGGTCCAATGGTAATACAAAGAAATAAACTCAAAGGCTAGTACCAAAAAAATATTTTAATTTAAGGGGGTACAAGTTTTGGGAATAAATATTCCCATCAACAAGCCCTCAAAACTAAACAAAACGAAGCGATAAAAATTATTGAATTGAAGTCAACAATTATTCCCGCTTGCAGGTAGAGGGACAAAATAAATTGTAGACCGGTTTCGACCCATTGGGTCTCATCAGTACAAGGATATATGTTGTCGTCAGCGAGCTTACTCGCTGACTGAAAATGCACTAAAATCACGATCTATATATATCCACCGAGTGATGGAAACATAAACGATGCGATAGTAGTGACATCTCCACCTCCAACTGCAAAACAGACATCATTTGACTGAAAACAATTCACATACAGTTGTTCAACAAAAATGAAGGATGATGATCGGAATTATGGAATTAAAGTCAGCTCCGTCTACGTTACATACGGTTGTAGATGATAATAAGTTAGCAGAGGCGTACTGTCGATTTTTAGATATTTAGCAGAGTCGTACCTAACAATTAGCCTAGCCTAGCCTAGCCTGCCAGAGCCGTTGCAAATGTATATAAGGAAGACATTTAATTTAATTTTAATCATTTTGTGCATTGCTATACATAAGATCAAGACAAAAAAACAAAAAAAACTAAAATGGGAAACAAAAATATTTTACAAAAACATTTAATTGGATATCTGCATGGTCACATCTTACCGCGAGAGAATATGCCAGATATATAAGAAGCCAAGGTCCAAAACCTCCACGTGGAGCACCTCTATCATCCCATACTTCGGATAGCCAATATACAACGCATGATGGTCCCGTTGTAAATTTAAATAATAATAATTATTATAGGTAGTAAAAAGTTGTACTAATAGATATTATAAAGGAAAATAAAAAACATATAACATTACACCTCTTGTATTTATTTTTATAAACAACATTTATAAGTACATACATACAAAAAAAAAAGTTTTAATTAAAAAATAAACTATACATTTTTTTTATTATTATTTAATAATCTAATTTTCTTTTAGATTTTTTATAATATGAATACACCATCCTATGATACCAGAGATTACATTTAAAAATCGTTCAATAATCTTCTCCATAATAGTCCTGTTCAACAGCATCTTTGTATTTTTCCTGCATAATATCCCACTCAAATTGATTTCTTGGTTGTGATTGATAGTTTTCATAGTGTTTATTCAAATTTCTCACCACTTTTCTTTTTATTCTATAAATTTCAATATCTGTAGGAATTTCAACCTCCTTCGGTAGTTCATAGTGATGGTGCTGCAATTGTAATTAAGAGTTTGTTAAATTTGTTAAACAAAGCAAGTCATCTTTAGAAAGTTTTCGTTTTATTAATACATTATTTCGTCTAATGGATTCTTTACAAAAACAGAAAGTTTTAACGCAGTCTCCGCACCATAGACTTCCATAACCCTTGTTCTTATTATATAGTAACGGTGTTGTTTGAATCGGAATTATAGTTCTCATCTCTGATTTATAAAGTTTTTTAAATCATTCTTGATCAATAAAAACATTATTCCATTTCATCTGTATTAATTCAATGTCTGTGTTCTAAAATATAAACACTTACAGTTTTTTTTTCTTACAATTTTTTTTAATTTGTTCTTACTTCTTTTCACATTACTGCTGATAAAATACCACAGCAGAATAAATAAATCAAAAAAGATTATCAATTTTATTTTTTTATTTTAATCATGAAATCCCCATGGTAATGTATCAGGTGTAGTATACAAAACGATTCTTTTGTCATCATGAGAATTTAATGCCAATTTATTTTTACGAAGGGTAAAAACATTATGTTTTTTTGATTTGATTATATTTTGACCAACTATGTATTCAGTTTGATAAAACAGACAATTATAATAGTCATCAAACGAAATTAAACGTAATGCTGATGATTGAATATACCAAGATTAGATATAAAATTTTGAATATAATTTTGATTAAACCGTTCCAATTCTTTTTCTTTAATTTTTTTATTTCGGATTTCTTCATCAACTTCTAATTTTAGGCAATACATTTTTGATCTTAATCCCACAAATTCCAACATAATTTGACCATGATTTTCATCTTTCATTAATCCTAATACCTTTTTATTTTTTTGTGGGATATCAAAAATATGTTTTTCAGGATAGTCAGATGTATCAAACATATGACTATCATTTTTTTATGTGTTGGTATATGTCATCATCAAAGAATTGGTATATCAGGAAATCTGTATCGCAATATAAAAGCTTTGAGTTATTATGAAATTTTGGTATAATGTAATTATAGTGAAAATTGTATAAGAATGTTTTTGAAATATCTAATATTGCCATACCAACAAAAATAGGTTTATTAAATACAATTTTTAATTTTTTTATTTTAATTAAAACCATATCTCTATCAAATACTTCACAACTGTGAAAATTTGGTTGAGATATGTAGCAATTTGCACCAAACCTTCCTTCCCATTTAGTAACCAATTTAACATCTCTATATTTTCTTACGTTTTCAATAGTTTTGCTGAAAGGGGAATTATTCATTAGTTTATAAAAATCTTTTTTGAATTCATTTTTGCTTTGTTTACTCAATTCAGTATTTAAATCTATAAAAATTTTTAACCATTTTGATTATTTAAATTTTAAAATTTTATGAATTTTGATTATCTTTACACCCAATTTTACAGCTTGTTGTAGATTCAAATAATGAATTACATATCTTTCTTTTTTATAAAATGTAGTTAATAATTTTGGAATTTCTGAATTTGACACCGGTGGCACTAAATGTTCTGGACGGAGTGGTAAGTCTTTGTGACTTTCAAATAAATGTTTAGGGTATTCAATGTCAACTTCTAAAATCTAACCGTAATGATTGTCTTCTGAAATGTTCATAAAGTCTTCGTTATAATTATCAAAATCATCTACCTATTTAAAACCTCCATAAGGTAGGAAACAACATATTGGAGCACCATATAGATTAACTACATCAAAATACATGAGATACAAATCCCTATCATTAGAATTGTATCCATATTTCATGTATTTATTATTTGTTTTGGCATATCTGTTACTGCATTGTGAAATTCCTCCCCTTTTACCCCTTTCAATAAAAAGTGCCATGTCAGATTCATCTTCAGTAAATAACTCTAATTCTACTTTAGTTATTTTCAACATACTATTAAACGCCAAACCTAGAGCAGTATAATAATGTAAACTGTCCAAGTGATACGTTTTCAAGCATTGATCTCTAAAACTTTTAAAAATATCTGCCAAAAGCAAAACATCCGTTTTTAAATAGAGCTCAGCATACTCTTGTAATGTTTTTATATTAAATGTAATCCATATATTACAAGCATGCTTATAGTCACTATCAGAGACCTCTAAATTCTGAAGTTTACTAAAAAATTTATCACGTGTTGGTAAACAAGTATCCTGCAATTTTTCCCAACAGTTTATATACTCATAAGGAAATACACCTCTTCTTGTTACTTATTGAAATTTTGAATTATCTGGAAAATATTTTTTAACTATTTGTTTCTGACTGTTATCCAAATACGAAGAAAGTTTATCTAGACTACTAGACATAAATCTGAAAGCAATCTAAAAATCTAAAATTCAATTTGGTATTCTCAATATATTTGGAAAATGAAATATATTTTTCCGTATTAAAAGATAGTAAAGTTCAATTACCCTGTATTTCACTACAAAGAAGTTTAATTAAAAAATGAGAATCGTAACCAGATAAGTTGTGAAAAATTACAGGGATACTATGAGAATCTTTAAAATTTAAATTACATGCATTATGACATGGTCCACGATATTTATCTGTTAAATGGCAATAATCTAGACACTTTTTATCACTCAAGAGAAAAGGCTTTTCACAAACAAAACAATTACTTGCATTTGTAAAATGTCTTTTCTCTTCCAAAGTCATTGGTGTTAGAGGTAGAGGATTGTTAAAAATAGTATTAATTTCATCAGCTATTTGTTTTAACTGTCTAACAAACCAAATTATACAATTCTTTCCTGTGTATAAAAGAAATTTTGACAACGAATCATTATATGAACATTTTAAGTAGTAAGCAATGCTAAATGCTTCATGTTTTTGATATTTTTCCGATTTGTCTGTTCTACCAACATCAACGTAATCAGTTAAAATACTTTCTAGGTCTGCATATATAACAAATGGTACGTTTAATTGATTTTTAAAATTTTTGAATGATAAAATATTTTTCCCTTTCTGAGGTAATAATACTTTAGTGTTGTTTAAAAGTTTACAATCTAAAACATGTTTATTTAAGTTTGACTCTGAAATAAAGTGATTCAAACACCTGTCACAGTACCATTTCTTATTTCTAATATTTTCAACTTGTCTATTTATTAAACGTCCCAAATTTTTAATTAATGCAAAATGATAAAATATTTTAGGATTATCTTCTTCAGCAAAATTTTCCAGCTGACACGAAAGCATTAATAAGTTAATTTTGGAAAATTAATTCCCTCATACTTTAATACTGTACTAAAATGAGGGTAAGAATATGTTCGTAAAACATTTTTGTCTTTGGGTGCAGAATGTAATGCAGCAACGATAGCTCAAAGAAAACAAAATACATCGTTATTTTTAATATTAATTACACCTTTGGTTTGTTGTATAAATGGAGGTACATCAACATATGTTGAAATACCAACATTTATAGGATTATATGAATTTATATGAACTTTTAAAAAGAGAAATTCAATTAGAGCCCAGCCTGAATCACGCTCTTGAAATTCTTCCATCTTGGTTAAAATTTTATTTGTAATATTAGTAGCATACCATTACACTAAATCCGTATTCAAATCAATAATATCCTTTTTTGTACTGAAATATTTAGTTGAACGTTCTAAATTTTGGGATGGTTTAATAAATCTACCAGCTAAAATAACATTAACCTTTAATAATGATTTTACCAATTTTTTTTTAATTCTATGAACAAAAATTTTAAAGCTTTATCGAGAAAAATTTTAGGATCTTTAAATTTCAAGTTCACTATGATTCCCGTTTTAATGCGATTATTAAAACAAGAATCCAAATCCTCCCATACTAATTGCCTCTTTTGTAAACGTTTATTTTTTAAATTAATTTTAAATTAATTAAGTAATATTTTAATATAGCTAAATTATTTTCAATTTTCACAAAATTACCTAAATTTTTATCTTTGTTTTGAAGACCCCTTTTTTAAAACTAATATAACTTTTTTTAAATTTTGAATATGAGTTTGATAATTTTTTTTAAATTTAATTATTCTACTCACCGATTCCACATTGGCTACTACAGCATCTGACATCTGATCGAGTTTGCTTGACATGATCGTTAATAGTTGTTATACTTCGTGGTTGTTACTTTGCACTGATGTCCGGGACATATTCTGTTTTAGTTTATATAGCAATAACAAATACGTAAGCAAATTTTGCTTAGATATACAAAAAGAACATGTGATAAGTGATAACCTTTTGCTTAGATACTAAGAATTATCGCAGGTGCACTACACAAAACGTGACTAAATTATTATAGATTTATCTTCTTGGATACTAAATAATTATTTTAAAATATACACATCAAAAAAGTGTGACTAAGCAAATTATTGCATGACGTTGTTAATACCACGTGCAATTTTGCAATTCTGTAATACTTTGTCGTTGTGCCTAGAAACCTATAATGTGTTTTCGAAAACTGCAAATTCAGCAAAAAATTTGTATATAAACGGATAAACTAAATTTATTAAATCATACAGTGTTTTAAGTTGAATAACAATAATACACAGTGTTCAAAAAATGGCTTCAGTTCCATGCACTCTAGTGATTTTTACAGAGGACAAGGTAAACTTTCCTCCCAAAGATGTGCTCATTTTCATGAAGCAGTTGTTTAAGTAAGTTTATTTTGTTTTTTATTCTATATTTTCTTTTACTTTTTTATTTTAATCTTTAAATATTATTTTAATTTCATTTATACTTATAATTTGTTCTTTTTAATTCAGATATGGTGTAAAAAAAATCTCACTTCAAAACGATAAAGTTTTTATAAGCTTGTCATAATCGCCACGAGCTGAAACTTTAAAACGAAAGTTTCAGCAACTGCCCAGAAAATAGATAAGAAGTAAAATGGAAAACATGCATAAATTCAAGGAGGTAGAGAGAGTGGTTCGACGATATCGATACAATTTTGTAGATGAAGATGTCGATGAAGTAAGAAGAACTGTATCGAAGCAAAATATTCATTAGATTGAACCACTTGAATTGGATTTTGATCAGCTACTAGAACTTGACGCAGAAGGACAAAATATTGAAAAAGATCAAAATGTACATCGAAATAAAAGTTTTGATTTTTTAATTACATGTTTAATTTATCTAATCCCAAAAAAATTCTTACCTTTGAGAAATTAAATAGGAATACATTTTTTGTAATTTTACCATAGAAATTTTTAACAGTGTACTAAAGAACCTCTATAACAACCAATTGTAGTGACGTAATCGCGTGATATTGAAAATTTCTGCAGAATTTGCAAAATCATCAAATACTTTTAGAATAACAACTTGACATTGAATTTAGCAAGAAGTTACAGTCTTTAATTATTATTATTATTATACCTTTTCTAAAAGAAAAAATTGAAGTATGTAAAAAAAAAATTTGAAAACGTTTTACGTGACTTAAATGTTGTGTTTACGAAAAAGGTTTTTTAAAAATAATTTTTATTATTTAACAAAGTGTAAAATATAACATAATATAATATATGTGTTTTCTTTAAAATGAATCAAGTTAGAATGAATTATAATTGAATAAAAATATATAATGTAAAGTTTGTTTATGATATAATTTGAAAAAGCTGAATTTGCGTTTTTGCTATCTTAGCGGATGTTGCATCTTCTATCTACAAATTTTTTACATAAGAAAAAATATAATTTTTTTAACTATAAAGAAAATTAAATAAAAAAATTATAATTGAAATATAAATAGTAAAAATAAATCTTTATAAATAAATCCAAGAATATTTCTTTTTATTATGTTCCGTCGAAACGACCAAAATAACGTTCAAATTCGTTGTGTTGACGTCTATTTTTTGACACTTTAACGTTCATAAATTTAATAACGATAAAACGTCAAAAACTGACGCTTTTTTGTCACTTTGAAATAATGTTTTTCCATAAGAAATACATGTAAATCGAAAATTTCTTTTTACCAACGTTGAGACAACAAATTTTAACGCTGTTTTAACGTTTTGACGTTTTACATTTTGGTACTGTGACGTTCATGAATTTTGTAACGATAAAATTACATTTTTTGATGCTATAATTATCGACTTTAAAATAAAAGTCATGATTTTTTATAAAAGTTTATTACATGTTTTCTAAATCTCTTATTACATTATTTTTATAAAAGAAAATATACAAAGCATTAGTACATATTTTACAATGTATACAAAATAAGAAACAAGGAAGTTTATAAAATATTAGATTTTTCGATCCAGCTATTATGCGAACTATCAAACCCCAACCAATTAACGTAGATTTTATTGCCTTTTTTTCTCAAAACTTTTTCAACAAGGTAAACATCAGGATTTTTTGACTTTTGTAGCTCTTCCTCGTAAAATGCTCCTTTAATTGGCGATCCATGTAAATCCTCCAACATGTATGTTACGGGATTAGTTATGTTCACTTTGGTAATTTTAAAAAGCTCCGTAGTCCAATTAGGTGTATAGCCTTTATTAAATAGATGCTTTGCCTTGCTTATGCGCACCACATCTCCAATTTTATATTTTCGCGGGCCTGCTATTTTCAAATAATTATAATGTTGCTTCAGAATCTCTTTTTCATTGGATCTGTTTACCTGAGACGGCTTTTGACCAATCGTTCTATATTTGCTTTCTTTGTACTCTTTTGTAATTTTCGGTAACACATCTATCCACCTGTACGTACCATTTAAGCTAAAATGCTTGTACAATTTCATTTTCAGCGTTCTAATAACTCTTTCCGCCATACTTGCTTTCATCTTGGTAAATGTACTGTAATGATTTATGCCATGTTTCTGCATTAGATTTTAAAATTTTGTGTTGTAAAACTCTTTGCCCTGATCAGATTGAAGATTTTTCGGTTTGCGTTTTCCTATAATATCGGCAAAAGCTTTCGTGATTTCTTCGCCAGTTTTCGATTTCAACGGCCGAGTCCAGAGAAATTTCGAGAAGCAGTCGATTACCACTAGAATCATTTTAAACGATCCATTTTGAATTGCGTAAGAACTCATTTCAGCCAAATCAATTTGCCATAAATCATCTAAACCTTTAATAATTGTTCGTCGACGAGCATAATTTTTCCGAGCCGGTTTATGCAGCTCATTAACGACTTGAACCTTTTTCTTTGAAAACATGACTGTGACTAAATGTTTATAGTCCATGATATGACGGTAAAAATAATAGGAAACCTCGCAATTTTTTTTATATGCATCGATTTGCATGAAAATTTGTAGGTAAGCTCAATATACCCTCCACTTCAAAATCTACCCTATGCCAATATGTGCTTTCCCTCTGGGGGTGGTTACCACCCCCAACTCGGGGGTGGAAAATATTTTTAAAAAAACATGGTAATCGATAGAATAGTAAATTCTAAGACAAAAATGTTTTTTAGAGTTTTTTTGAAAAGTCAATATTTTTGGAGTTATGGTTAACTGAAAGTTTACAAATTAAATGGTAAAATTAATAAGAAATCTTGCAATTTTTTTATATGCATGGATTTGAATGAAAATTTGTAGGTAAGCTCAATATACCCTCCACTTCAAAATCTAAAATCTACGCTATACCAATATGTGCTTTTTCAATGGGGGTGGTTACCACCCCCAACTCGGGGGTGGAAAAAATTAAAAAAAAAAACATGGTAATCGATAGAATAGTGAATTTTAAGACAAAAAATGTTTTTTCGAGTTTTTTGGAAAAGTCAATATTTTGGGAGTTATGGGTAACTGAAAGTTTACAAATTAAACGGTAAAATTAGTAGGAAACCTTATTATGAAACAAATTTTAAAATGTTACCCTAATATATATAAATAAATACACATACATACACCTGTGTAAGTTTATAAGAGTAGATACTGTGTCGGTAACCGTGGGTGTTAATTCATTAATTTCTTTGTAGTTAGTTCATCTTATATAGTTGTAACTAATATCTTATAGGTATAGTGTAACATGGCAACATGTTTTTGTATTAAAAAAAAAAAAGATTATTAAGTAGTTGGGCATAGACGTTTAATGCCAACAATTTGTCAAGTCAAATTACATTTTTATTAAAATTAGTTTTCAACAACTGTGTATTGAATTGAATGATAATATAAAGCTTTACAGTCCACTAAATTCATTGCAAAAGTTTACACATAATTTTTGGTCCAATCGAGTCAGATTTTAAATCAAAATTTACAATTCAACGGCGAGGTTCCAACGGCCCAATCCATTTCTCATGCGCACCAAAGCAACGATGCTGAAGGGGTGAAGGAATTACGAATCAAGGCAAAACATCATTTATTGGTTCTTATTGGATGCAACAGGTCAACCTTGGAAAACCCAGCTAATTCAAAAATCAATAGAAGTCAGCAACACATTGAAATCAAATAATCAATAGAATGGTGGTTGAAAATTAATTTAAAATAAAAACATTTTTTTACAATTCATAATCACAAGTAAGTCAGTTCCATTTTGTCATATATTAATACAGTTTCATTTGTGTAATTATAATGGCAGAAGAACTAAAATTGCTAATACAAAAAAGAGGCACTTTAAAAGCCCAAGTTACACGATTCAACAATTTTTTAAATAATTTAAATAATTCAGTTGAATTTGTACAAGAACTACCAGAAAGAATTATTAAAATAAAAAGTATCTTGCAGGAGTATGAACAAATTCAGTTAAATATTGAAATTATTAACCCTGATCTTTGCGGAGATAGAGATGAGTTTGAAAATATGTACTTTCATTGCATATCGCAAGCAAATAAAATGTTACAAACACATGCAATAACTCCAGCTAATTCAACAACTTCACTTACTAATAATACTAATAATAGTAACACTCTTTCAAATATTGGTATCCCATTACCTCCTATTGACTTACCTACATTTGATGGTAACAGTCAAAAATGGTGGCAGTATAAGGAAAGTTTTTTATCATTAATTCACAATAATAACAATTTAAACCATTATCAAAAATTTCATTTTCTTAACGCTTCCTTAAAAGAAGAAGCAAAAGAAGTTATTGCTAATGTTGAAATGAAACCAACAAATTTAATCATGATTATTTAATTATTCATGAACATATAAAAGCTTTATTTGAACTTTCTGGAACAAAACGGGACTCATATACAGATTTAAGAAAGTTTACGGACAATATTAAAAAACATTTAGGTGCATTAGATTCTATGTTAGATTCTAATAATAAATTTGATGTTTTTCTTATATTTATGTTTTGTTCAAAATTGGATTTCAGTACTAAGCGGGAATGGGAAACAGTAGAAAAAGGTGATAAACGAAGTATTGCAAAATTTTTAGAGTTTTTAAATAAAAAATGTCATTTACTTCATAAAATAGATTATACTTGTAAATCATCAAACACAGAAGCATCATTAAAAACAAAATTTAATAATAACCATTATAATACAAAACAAGTAAGAGTCAAATCATTTGTAACATCAACACAAGATAATTCTGTAAAACGAATATGTGCACTCTGCAAGGAAGATCATTTTATTTTTTGTTGCAACAAGTTTCTGTCTTTACCTATAAAGGAACGATGGAATCAAATAAAATTATTACAATTATGCACCAACTGTTTAAAGAAAACCAATCAATCATTAGAAAATTGTTCATTTTCTCATTGTAAAAAGTGCGATAAAAAACATAATTCACTTCTACACTATGACGTGACAAAGGCCAATCATCCTGATTTACAACCAAATCAAACTTATTATTCAAACAAAAATCCATTAATAACACAAAACACACAATCATATACTAATGAACCACATTCAAATCAATCACACACAAATCATTCATATAACGATCATTTACAAACACATATCAATCAAACACATTACAATCAAACTCAAAATCAGTCAAATTCTGAATCACATTACAATCAAACGCACAAGCAGTCTGAATCACAGAATATCACAACCTCACAACCACAATGTAGTTCACAAATACAATCAAATACAATGACTTACTGTTCATCTAATCAAAATGCAGAGATTTTGTTTTCAACAGCTCAAATTCAAATAGCAGACAAATCGGGTAATTTGCACACTGCTAGAGCACTGTTAGATTCAGCATCTCAATCTAATTTTATCACAAAAGAACTATGCAATAAGTTAAATTTACAATTAACACACATTAATACATCAATTACTGGTATTGTCACGCCTGGAGGGTTTGAGGAATGTGCCATAATGTTTTGGGATGAGGGGTAGCTTACTGAAGGCACTTCCCACCCAGGTCGTGGTTATCTACTCCCTGGTTAGTTATCCTGCTGAAGGCAGAAAACTAACCAAGGGGAAGATTAGATAAACACCAGGAAACAAACAACAAATATATTAACAAGAAACAATAACAATGAATAATTAAAAATGACTAACGAATAACTAAATACAATAATCTTAACTAATCTTACCAAATTAAACTATATGGTGGCGTGTCACACTTACTCACGAAAATAAGTCAAGAGTCACAACGGCCCAGACCCAAGGGTCTGTTTTAGGGACACCCCGAAGGGTGACACTTACAGACAACCTTAGACTCCGAACTCCTCGAGTACGACCTCACCGACGCTCTTTTATAGCCAATTCTCAATTCTTACGCTACGTGAGAATAAGAATTAAACTATATAAGGTCGCCTTGAAATCTAACGTACTGACTTTGGCATGGATAATTACAATACAAAATAATACAATGAAATCTAAAACAATTAAACAACCCTATTATCGTATGTGACATGCCCCCCTTCCCTTAAAGCCAGCCCCTGGCTTTGCTCGGCTCTGGCTTACAGGGGTGTATGTATAGGACTGAGTTTTACAAAATAATTATAATCCGCCACACTTCTGTCAGAATCTGCTCTTCTCGGAGAATGACCTGTCTTGCCCTCGTCTAGAAACGCCAGGTCCTCCGCTGGCTAGACGGATCCCTTTTTGGTATGTTGGTCTGTCTGCAACTCTGTGAAAACCATCGTCTCATTGCTCCATCTCTCGAGGTTTATGGCCAACATCAGACAGTACTTCATCACACCATTCACCTTAATACATTTTTTCAACCATAAATCTACAGTCTTCCCATATTTGGCTACCATCCATTGGGAAGATCTGCTATTGGGATAGGAGTATTAAAGCTGACCATTTCCATTCCTCGACGGAGACCTTCCTTACTCGTTGAGACAAGACCAATACCATACTCAGGATAAAGGACCCTTTCCCTCTAGAATTCCGGTACCGAGCAAGCATCTCCTGGATTGCGTCTTCTTTGAGTAGATGTGGGGAAAACGTTAAACATTTAAACATTAAAACAATAACTCTGTCCTAAACTTACAAAAACAAACACTATTAAAATTAAATAATTACTGTAATTTGCCTAGAAAGGGCATGAGGGAATCATTACTTTAAACTTCAACATTAATATTAACAAAAAATTTAAATTTTATTTGACTTTATTTACAAGCTATTTACCTTCAACTACAAAAATAAAAAAAATAATAATTATACCTTTAGGTGCCCAAGGTCTTACCCTGTACTAAACACCTTATAAATTACACCATTGGATGCCTAGGGTTTTTATCCCTATACTAATCATCTCATATATTATCCCATCGGGTGCCCAAGGTCTTATACCCTGTACTAAACACCTTATAAATTACACCATTAGATGCCTAGGGTTTTTATCCCTATACTAAACGTCTCATATATTATCCCATCTGGTGCCCAAGGTCTTATACCCTGTACTAAACACCGCATAAATTACTCCATTGGATGCCTAGGGTTTTTATCCCTATACTAAACATCTATTTAATATTTTTAAAACTTTCGGGCCAGGTAAGGTTTCTAGGCCATTCAGTGAAACCTCTCCTCTCCCTAGTTTCCTGTTAAACTCATCTCATTACTATAGCACTTGTTGAAGCTTGTTTACTACTTGATAAAGCCAAACAAAAATGTCACACACAACAAAAATTTTTTAAAACTTTAAATAAACACCATTCTTTGATTCCCTTCCGCTTCTTTCTAGACCTTCCTGTACAATCCTGACACTAAAATATATTAATTTATTTAAATAAGAAAAAGACACTAAACGGTAGAAAAAGCTAAAACAATGAAAAATATTAATAACTGGATAGAATCATTTACTATATAAAAAAAATTGTATTTTAAATAAACTTTTATAATTGATATAAATTATAATATCTACTTATTAATAAACAATAAAAGAAAAAATCCTTTGTTTCTAAAATACTACATGTAGAAACAATGATTTTATGTTGGAGTCTCGGAGATTCTAGTACGCTGTACTCTTACTTACTTTTGACATGCCACCTTTATTACTTATAAAGTTAAAAAAAAATTGTCTATATCGAATATTTGGTATCTGTTTTCCAATTTATAATTAAAAAAATACCAGAAAAGCAATAAAGAAAATACTAACTAATTGAATTAACGACAATTGAGATCTGTAACCATGAAAATAAATAATAAGAAAGGTTCAATGTCAATAATCTGAACTAATTACAGCTGTGTGTGCAGTTTTGCTATTTCGGAATTAAATACATAACTACCTGACAAATAAATAAATAAAATATGAATATGAAATAACTAAAAACAATAATCTGATCTAATCTTACCAAATAAACTAAATGGTGGCGTGTCACACTTACTCACGAAAATAAGTCAAGAGTCACAACGGCCCAGACCCAAGGGTCTGTTTTAGGGACACCCCGAAGGGTGACACTTACAGACAACCTTAGACTCCGAACTCCTCGAGTACGACCTCACCGACGCTCTTTTATAGCCAATTCTCAATTCTTACGCTACGTGAGAATAAGAATTAAACTATATAAGGTCGCCTTGAAATCTAACGTACTGACTTTGGCATGGATAATTACAATACAAAATAATACAATGAAATCTAAAACAATTAAACAACCCTATTATCGTATGTGACAGTATTAGCAGATCAACACAAACTATTTCAGAAATGGTCAGTTGTACGATTAAATCATGCATTAATGCATTTAAATGTTCGTCAAATTTCTTGGTCATAGAATACATTACAAACAATTTACCTATATCAACAATTCAAAAATATAAAATTCAAATTCCACACAACATTCAATTGGCAGATGCAACATTTAATATTTCAGATAAAATAGATCTACTCATAGGAGCCTCAATATTTTGGGACTTAATAAGATCAGGACAAATCAGATTACATAAAAATCAACCCGTGTTTCAAGAAACGGTTTTTGGATGGATTGTTTCTGGTCCTTTATTCCCTACAAGAAATAATAAAGATAACCAACAATCAAATTGTCATTTTGTTACTGAAACAAATTTAGAACAACAACTTCGAAAGTTTTGGGAGTTAGACGACGTTGCAAACAACGTAAGAATTCCCACTGAAGAAGAAAGAAGATGCGAAGAAATCTTTCAAACTACACACAGAAGGAAACAAGACGGAAAATTTATTGTAAGATTGCCATTTAAAAAAGACATAAGCAATTTAGGATTAAGCAAAGAGATAGCAATTCGTCGATTACATGCAATGGAAAAAAGATTTGTAAAATCTGAACAACTTTATCAACAATATAAGGAATTTATGCTTGAATATGAAAAACTGGGACACATGTCACCAGCTAAGGAAATTGACGAAGAGTTTTGCAATTATTTACCACATCATTGTGTTCAAAAAATGGATAGTACCACAACAAAATTAAGAGTTGTTTTCGATGGAAGTGTTAAGACGTCCACTGGAGTTGCTCTCAATGACATACTAATGGTAGGCCAAACAATTCAAGATGACATATTTTCCATAATATTGAGATTTCGATCACATCAATATGTACTAACTGCAGACATAGAAAAAATGTATCGCAATATAGAAGTTGCACCAGAAGATCGAAATGCTCAAAGAATTCTCTGGCGTCACAGTTTAGAAGATTCAATACAATCATACACATTAAATACCGTGACTTACGGAACATCAGCCGCACCATTTTTAGCTATTCGTAGTTTATATCAAATTGGATTAGAATATGAAGACACACATCCACAAACAAGTGAGGTAATAAAATCAGATTTTTATGTTGATGATGTTTTGACTGGAGCAAATACAATACATAAGACAAAACAACTAAAACAAGAGTTAGAAACATTATTAACAAAGGGAGGATTCCATTTAAGGAAATGGAAATCAAACTGTAATCAAATTATACAACACGAAGTTCATGGAAATACATATTCCACAGGAACCACAGAAAAAGAAATTTGTTTTGAAAATAAAGAAATTAAAACTTTAGGCATAATTTGGATTCCAGAAGCAGATATTTTCCAATATTCATCAAAGTTATCATTCACACAAAAATCTACGAAAAGAACAGTCTTATCAACAGTGGCAAGTTTATTTGATCCACTAGGTCTTTTAGGTCCAGTAAATTTAATAGCAAAATTACTGTTACAAAAACTTTGGAAACTGAAGTTAGAATGGGATGATGAAATTCCAGAGCATTTTCAAAGTTTATGGCACAAATATCAAACAAGTTTATCATCAATTAATTCTATAACCATACCTAGACACGTCATATGCCAAAATGTAGTAGCAATTCAACTTCATGGTTTCAGTGACGCATGTGAAAAGGCTTATGGTGCATGCATATATGTTAGGAGCACAGATGCACACGGAGTTCACACGAGCAAACTTCTGTGTTCAAAATCTAAAGTTGCCCCGCTCAAGGAACAAACATTACCGCGTCTGGAATTATGTGCAGCAATGTTATTATCAACATTAATTACAAAAGTTATAACAGCATTAAAATTAAATATTAATAATACATTTCTGTGGTGTGATTCAATGATCGTTATCAATTGGATTGCAAAGGAACCTTCATATTGGAAGACATTTATTGCAAATCGAGTTAATCAAATACAAGAGTTGACTCATAAGTATCAATGGCGTCATATAGCTGGCAAGGAGAATCCAGCAGACATCATTAGTCGTGGATCATATCCAAATGAATTGTCAACATTATGGTGGTATGGACCAACATGGTTAATTGAAGATGAACATCAGTGGCCAAATCAACCTATTAATGAGGTAGAAAATATTCCAGAAGTACGGTCAAAACAGGTATTTTTGGAAGTCAACGTAACAAAATTTGACATTTGTTCCAAATATTCATCTCTTTTAAAACTACAACGGGTCGTAGCTTATATATACAGATTTTTTAACAATGTATCACATAAAACAGTTTTTAAAGGAAATTTAACAGTAGACGAATTAGAAAACGCAATGAACATTTTAATACGATTATCACAACAAATCACATTTAATCATGAATATAAATTATTAAAGAAAGGAAAATCTTTAACAGGAAATAGCAAACTGTTAAACTTAAATCCGTTTTTGGATCAAAATCAAATAATTAGAGTGGGAGGAAGATTAAATGCGTCAAAGAGCTTATCATTTAATGAGAAACATCCTATAATTTTATCAAATAAACATCATCTTAGTACTTTAATTATTAGACACGAACATTATAAATCATTACATGCTGGAACGCAAGCATTGCTAGCATCTATTAGATTCAAATATTGGATTATTTCGTGTAAAAATACAATTAAAAATATTTTACGAAAATGTATTGTTTGTTATAAAATAAATCCAAAGTCTATAGAACACATTATGGGTAATTTACCGGAACCGCGTATTTCAGCTGCACGGCCATTTCTGAATTGTGGTGTTGATTATGCGGGACCATTCAATTTAAAATCAAGTTCCCTCAGAAATTCTAAAATTATTAATACTTATCTTGCTATATTTGTATGTCTTAGCACAAAAGCAATACATTGCGAAAATGTGCTAGATTTAAGTACTAGTGCGTTTTTAAATTGTCTAAAACGGTTTATTGCTCGTAGGGGTAAGCCGATCAGTATTATTTCTGATAATGCCACAAATTTCATAGGAGCAAAAAATGAAATGTATGAATATTTTTCATTTCTATCTCAACAAGAGACTCAGGATAAAATTCAAAATTATCTATCGTCAGAATTAATACGGTGGCAGTTCATTCCTGCCAGATCGCCTCATTTCGGTGGTCTTTGGGAGGCGGCAATAAAATCAATTAAATATCACCTTAAAAGAGTAATGGGTAATTTAGTTTTTTCTCATGATCAATTTAATACAGTAATTACACAAATAGAAGCGTGTGTTAATTCACGTCCTTTAACACCGTTTTCAACCGACCCTAATGATTATACAGCATTGACACCAGGTCATTTTCTAATTGGCTCGTCTTTATCTACTATACCTGAACCTGACTTACTATTAATCAAAGAATCCAGATTATCTCAATACCAAAGATTAACTAAAATCATACAACATTTCTGGGCTAGATGGTCGCAAGAATATATTACAAATTTGCAAACGAGAACGAAGTGGAAAGTCGATTCCAATCAGCAGTTGTTACATGTTGGAGCATTGGTTCTACTAAAAGAAGAGGGACTCCCTCCAATGAAATGGAGATTAGGCAGAATTACAAAACTAATACAGGGTCAAGATGGTGTAGTGCGCGTCGCTCATGTTCAAACTAATGCAACAAACGTAATAAGAGCTGTTCGCAAACTGTGTGTGTTACCAATAGACTGAAGTAATATTTTTTGAATTTTCATATATATTTTTGAAAGCCAATCTTTCAAGGTGGCAGTTTATGTTAATTCATTAATTTCTTTGTAGTTAGTTCATCTTATATAGTTGTAACTAATATCTTATAGGTATAGTGTAACATGGCAACATGTTTTTGTATTAAAAAAAAAAAAAAAAAAAGATTATTAAGTAGTTGGGCATAGACGTTTAATGCCAACAATTTGTCAAGTCAAATTACATTTTTATTAAAATTAGTTTTCAACAACTGTGTATTGAATTGAATGATAATATAAAGCTTTACAGTCCACTAAATTCATTGCAAAAGTTTACACAGTGGGTTTATACAGCAAATAAGATAAAATAAGAAATAGCATAAGGAATAAGACAAAAATTGATCCGTTTATACAGTCAATTAAGAAATAAGAATCAACCAATGAAATCACGGCTTTTTATGACAATGACGTTCATGTCTACCGATAACTTCATGTTTATTGTACTTTGTGCGCCAAAACTTTTTACCTAATTTTCAATTTTCATGTATGGTCGTTTCACATTTTACCGGGAACTCTTTTATATTTGTTTAGTAAATTATTATTTTTCTTTCTTCGCGAAAAAACTATTGAAGGTTAGGAATAAAACAATTCTGTCATTTCTGTTTGCAGTCTGCACATGCGTACTTCAATTTCCGAACTAAAATAAGATAAGAATGAAAAATAAGTTCATTCTTATTTAATTCCTTATTTCTTATTTTATTTCAGTACATGTATAAACGCTCTCATTGAATTACGTATGTTCTATTTTCTTATCTTATTCCTTATTTTATCTTATTCGCTGTATAAACCCACAGTAAATCTTAGATTAAATTCTTGAATGCTCCAATATACGTGCTTCAAAATTCTAAAAAAATTTAATGGTTTTTTATTCATAACTTCTTCAGTTTTTATGCTAGGAAGTCCGTAAAAAGACGATTTGGTAAGTAATTTTAAAAGCTACAAGATGACGTAAACGAATTTTTTTTCAAGCCCTTCGTTTTAAAAAGGTTGCGCTGAAAGGGCTCGATGATGGTGCTAAACACATGCGAAGACAAGCTTTAAAGAAGCATATCTCGTTTAATTTTTTTCTATAAATATAAAAATTAAATTTAAATCTTTAGGAACGAAAAAGCTATTCCTTTGCATGCTATAATTTTTTCTGTATCTTTTCTAGTTCTTGAATTATTTTCAAAACAAAGAGATTTTTTGAGAAATTCAGAAAATAACATTTTCACTTTAACCTGAGATTTTTTCAAAACTAAACAGTAAAGGAGCTAGGCCGGTTCAAGACCAAAATCGATCATTTTTACATGTAAATCTCCATAAGAAAATCTAAGGTCGATTCTGGTCATTTTTGGCTAATTTACCCCCCACCACTCCAAACATGTGACTAGACACTAGAGTCGTATCATTATAATGATTCAATAGGGTAACAGGGTCGTAACTGCCAAAAGGGCATTAACGTTGTATCTCGTAAACGGCCGAACGGATTTCGACGTATGACGTATCATTGAAAAGGGGTTGCTGTATAGGGTAAGATAAAGCTCACCTCCACTCACCTGTCCTACAAGAACTTACCTATGATTTACCTGTAATTTTACCTTTTTCTTTCACCGTACCTTGACTACCCCTCATCACTAGCCCCAATGTCATTTTAGTCACCCTACCACCCCTCATCATCATCCCCAGTGCCCAAATAGAACTTAGAATAATTTTTGGATGAGAATAAATGTAGAAAAAAAATTCTGTGTGATGGCTGTTGTGGTATTCGAACCCACAAACTCATGTGTACAAAGTTAACGCCTTAACCAACGGGCTATCAAGTGACTTGTAAAATAAAGTTGAAATGTGTTAGACAAACAGCTCCGTATACGTCACATACGGTTGTAGATGATAATAAGTTAGCAAAGGCGTACTGTCGATTTTTAGATGTGTAATTAAGACTTTATTATTTCTTTACCGGTTACATATATTTAATTACAGTTGTATTTCGTGAACGATTAAACAGATTTCAGAGTGTGATGTATTATTGTAAAGGAAATAAACAATAGGGTAAGATGCGATGCCAAAAAGACCTTAAATAAAGTGCCAAAAAGGCATTATAGCTATACCTCGTAAACAGCTTATCAGATTTCAGCGTGTGACAGATCGTTGGAACGGGGTTGCGGTATAGGGTAAGATGAAGCGTCAAAAAGTCCGTATTGATGTTGCCAAAAGAACATTACTACAGTATCTCGTAAAAAAAGACATATATATAAAACTGCCAAAAGGGTACTAGGGTAGTATTTCAGAAACGGCTGATGGAATTTGGCGTGCGACATATCGTTGGAATGGGGCTGCGGTACAAGGTAAGATGACGGGTCTAATGGGATCATAACTGTCAAAAGGGCATTAACGTTGTATCCAGTAAACGGTCGAGCGGATTTCGACGTATGACGTATCATTGTATTTTATATCGAAGGAACCTCTGATATCTTCTTACTAAATAATTTATAACCTTTGAAGGTCCCTCGAAATTTAAAACACTACTCAGGAGGCTCGAGGTAAGTAAGTAAGATATCTAGACATGGTTGATAAGACACGTCAGCAGCTCATAAGTAATACTTCACAAGAGGCCATAGGTGGTTCTTTAATAGCCGACAGGCAACAATTTCCTCTGATCATGCACATAAGAACATACTGAAAACGCTATACGTACTTAACTCAATAGGTTACTGCGAACTTTGTAGATTCGTCTTACCGAAACCCTAAGTTTGTAGTACTTCTCCCTTCGTAAAGGTAACTGACGCGTATCAGTGCAGGAAAAAGTTGACCACCCTTTTTATACCCGAAGGAACCCCCGATATCTTCTTACTAAATAATTTATAACCTTTGAAGGTCCCTCGAAATTTAAAGCACTACTCAGGAAGCTCGAGGTAAGTAAGTAAGATATCTAGACATGGTTGATAAGACACGTCAGCAGCTCATAAGTAATACTTCACAAGAGGCCATAGGTGGTTCTTTAATAGCCGACAGGCGACAATTTTCCCTGATCATGTTTTATTTTAAACATACAAAAATACTATACGTACTTAACTCAATAGGTGACAACTCGTTTTGTAAACGAGAATTACAGACACCTTGAGTTTACAGTACTTCTCCCACAGTGTGGTACCTGTCGTATTTCTGTGCGGAAAAAAGTCGACCACCCTTTTTATACCCGAAGGAACGTCCGATATCTTCTTACTAAATAATTTATAACCTTTAAAGGTCCCTCGAAATTCACAGGCACTACTCAGGAGGCTCGAGGTAAGTAAGTAAGATATACGTTACATTTATCTAAAAAAAAAAAGTGTACTTTTGTTTATAATAATAAGAGTCTTTATTATTTCCAAATTAAAAATGGTACATTAAACTACATAACTTACATTAAACTACATAACTTACATTTTAATCTGATTTTAAACGTTGGAAATAAAGGGCGAAGTTCATTTCCTCAAATGAATCGAAAGACTCATTATGGAAATGCTCTTATCACATTTGGCACGGTGATCTGGCAAATCTGTATGCTTCCACATCAGTCCTAAAACAAAAAAAAAATATTAATTATACAGAAATTGTAGCCCTAACCTAACCAGTTAATGTTTAGAAGAGACCTTTGCTGTTAATCGTTGAATATATTCTCAAAACTTATACAATAATATAAAATTATTATATCTAAAAACTACATATAGAAATGGTATAGATCCTTTAAATTGATAACTGACCACAAAAGACGAAATTAACTAAAAATAATATCGAAATACAAAATAATATTTTAATAACACATAAGATTCTTTAGATTAACCAATTTCAATATCTAAAATCTAAACCAAATAACTAAAAAGTTACAAAGTTTTTTTTTTTTTTTTGAATTAACCCCAAATAGTAGGTTTCAAAAGATACTTCTATAAATAATACTTTCAAACTAAAGATTGTATGTAGGTATATGACAATTTTAAATGGTTAATATATATATTTCTGTCATGTTTTCATATTAGTCTAATTTTACCTTTTTCTTTAAATCTACCTGCATCACAGCAGACATATGACTTTTGTACTTTTTAATACTTAAATCGATACTACAAACCCCCATCCCCATAATATTAAAAAAATCAATATTTTTTCACCAAATTCAAAAAGGAATGACAATACTAATGGCTTTAGTGATATAATAAATATATTTCTACTCTTTAAACTTTCACACTATAATAAAAAATCCACCTGCATCACGCTAGGGGTAAAACTTTTTAAAAATTTTATTGTCTAAAACAATAACCGAAAGCCCTATTTTTCCAAATATGAAAATATTTTTTTTTTTTTTAGATCAACCCTTAACAAAATGTTTCAAAAGACAGTTATTTGTATTATATTTTTAAGTTAAAAATTGCATATAACAATTTTAAATGGTAAATTTATGTCAAGTTTTCTTAATTTTTTCTACAAATCCACCGATATCACAGCAGGGATAAAACTTTATTATATTTTTTTTTGTTTAAATCATTACCTTAAACCCTTAATATTGTTAAAAAAAAAATATTATTATTATTTTAAAATTACTAACAACTAATAAATACTTTGAATTTTTAGAATATATTTAAGATCTATAATACAAAGTCCAAATAAAAAAAGTAATACATTTTAATTCTTTCATATTGAAAAAAAAAAAATCAAAAGTAATCAAAAATTATTTAACTTACCAAGGTGAGAGAGGTCAAAACACCGCAAAATAACACCACATACTAAAGTGAAATTTTATTTCATAGTTTAATTATAATTATTCAAAATTCAAGTCTGAACAAGTTAAAAGTGACGTCACCTTAATTAGATTTTCACGTAAACCGGAAACGTTATCATATCAAAAGTTATATAATTTTATCAGTGACATATAATAAATTATATTCACTATATTAAAAATAAAAATAAAAAAAACGAGTAATATTTATTTGAACTTGTTTAAAAAATTTCTTATACGAAGTAACGAAGATATATTTTGAAGTAAATTATTGCAAAATCAGGTACATATCTAAAATTGCAATATTTAGATAAGCCTCTGATTTACGTTGAAAAGGAATTTGCGTTCTCATCAACTTTGTAGATATATACCGGTGGTATCAAAAGTAAGTGTCTCTGTAGATTATTGTTATAAATTGAGAGAGATTATTGATTTAAAACTATTTATCAGTCGTTTGATTATTTGCCAATTTAAGGCTATCTAATAAGACGGTTGTTATAGAGGGTCCATACTTTGCTCTATTGTGCACTGCTACGCTCTGCTACGCTCTGCTATGATGCTCTGCTACACTCTGCTACCACCTGCTACGCTCTGACGTTAAATGGTTGGGGTTTGATAGTTCACATAATAGCTGGATCGAAAAACTCCGTTGTTTCTTACTTTGAACATTTTTTACACGTATTCTTATGACAAACAAGATACGTTTTTACAGCTTCCGGGGGCCTTTTTTGATTCATATCATCTATTGCTCAAACCGTTCAGTCTACGGTCCGACTAAAAAGTTTGACTTGGAAAAACATTTTTTTTTTTTAATTTAGTTTCAAACAAAATGTTGCAAGATAGTGGTTATAGTAGTGAAGACTTGGTAGAGTATTCTGAGAGTAGTAGTGAAGATTCTATCTATATGGAAGAAGTAAATAGAATTTTAAATTTTTACGAAGACAAACTAAAACGTGAAAATTATTTGCTGCTACAATCATCTTTCGCAATTAAGGGGTATGTTATAACAGTTGGTTTATCTCCCGCAAGAACATTTTCTCCAGCTATTATTTTATCAGAATACTGTAAGCCAAGTAAATTGTCGTTTGGAAAAATGGAATGGCTTGATCTTATTGAATTTTTAAGCAGAAGCACATTTTTTGTTGAACCACTACCAACCTACGTAGATGAGTATGATCCAGTAACATTTTCATGTGGAGATTTTTGTACAATACGGCAGTTGGTATACGATGACACCAAGTTCATAGAAGTTGCAAAACATGGTGTAGGATATCATCTAACGGAAAAGGATGTAGATGAACTTGTTAGAGTACATCATTTTATTGTAGCTTATCAAATTTCACTTATAGAAAATATTAACTTTAATTGTTATTATAATAATGTTATAGATATTATTAAAAGAAATTTTAATGATAACTGTTTTCAAGCATTAAATGTATTTTGTGAAATATGTACTGATCCTTTATTATGTAACGCTTTGCGTCAGTATATTTACTTTTATAAACAAAATGTAATAAGAGATTTAAAAAATATGTAATAAACTTTTATAAAAAATAATGACTTTTATTTCAAAATCGATAATTATAGCGTCAAAAAATGTTATTTTACCGTTACAAAATTCATGAACGTCACAGTTCCAAAATGTGAAACGTCCAAACGTTAAAATAGCGCTAAAATTTGTCGCAATAACGCTTTAAAAAACTGATAAGAAAAATTTTTCGATTTACATGTATTTCTTATGGAAAAACATAATTTCAAAGTGTCAAAAATGCGTCAGTTTTCGCTATTTTATCGCTACTAAATTCATGACCGTCAAAGTGTCAAAAATAGACGTCAACACGACGAATTTGAACGTTTTTTGATCGTTTCAACGAAAAATATTTAAAAGAAAATAATACACCATAGATTCAGATCAAAAATTTATTGTATACATACACTAGACAATAAAAAACTAAAAACTAACCTAATTAATTTACAACTGCTTTTTATTTCCTAATTATGATTAACATTAGTCGAGCATTATATCGCGATGACCCCATGCTAAAGTGTGATATTTATTCTTTAACGGGACATTATGAAGATTGCTTTCAAGGACATTCAAGGTTTTCAAATTAATGAAATATTTTATCTTAAAGAACTTAGCATTGAATTTGGATTCAAACAACAACATTTTCTATTTGAACCACCACAAACTTATCAATCATTAAGCTATGCAGATAAAAAGACTGTGAGATATATAGAAAACCATGTGCATGGAATAAAATATGCTTCTGGAAATATTCATTACTGTAAACTTAATGATCAATGTTGTTATTGTGGTCGTTGTTAAATTTGATGGAACACCCCACGCCACTGGGAAATTAAACTCTAACTCAAAGTCATGTTTAAACCATTTTACTTATGGACTCTGCACTCACAGAACATCTACGTCAATGGTTTGTTAATATTATACTACCGTTGTAATTATTTAAATAAACAATTTTAAACCGATAATAATTGTTTTTTATCTCAAAACCGATAATAATTGTTTTTATCCCAAAACCCTTAATAGCCAAACATATAACAATTTTTATACTTTTACAAAGATTATTGCAGTCAGCAAATTAATAGTTAATCGACCCAAATGTATTGTCTAGAGACAACTACCGATAGAAAAATGCTGATGTATCAAATGTAAAATATTCTATAGAGTTCAATGAGGGTCATTTAAAATATAATTAAATTATAAAATATCATTATTTTAAATAAACAACCTTTTAAATTTTATCACCCTTTTCATAGCCAACCTTCTTCTTTGCATCAGTCAATGCAGTTTCCAACAGATTTTTTAAATTCTCTTGGTCGTTGCTAAGAGAACCCCCTGTATACTGATCACAAACGAGCTGAAAACTATGTAGGTACGCACAAAAAGTAGTTATGAACCTACGAGCTAAAACCTTTAATGACCAATTGTTCATTTTTATATGGTAGATTTGACTAATTCTATACAAATTATGTTTGTCAAAAAGAAAATAAAGAATTATTATTATTGTTAGTTTGACACCAAACTTTTTTTTTTGAGTTCCAACTAAGTGACATTTTTTAAACAAGGCCCTATTACAAAGTCGGATAGTTTTATGAAACATCTTCACTCAGTTGGAACTCAAAAAAAACTAATTACCAATATTGGACATTTAAAGCGGTGTCGTGCTTTAATCAAACGTTTAGGTAAAAGAAAGTTAGGTCGAGGAATTAAGGGTAATCGAAGTGATCGTGTAGTCTGGGAAAATGTAAATTCCGCTTTTAAAAGTAGACTTTTAACTGGAGTTATAATAAATTTACGTCATACAAATTTAGATGATTTTTTTCTTGACTCATTCAAAATTTTTAAATTAAAAATTAACTGTCTTTTAAAAAAAAATCAGATAATGAAAGTGAATGTATCATTTGCTGGGGAATTTATAAAAAGATTTGGTGATGATGGTGAAACTGAAGTAGACTTAAAATATTTAACAACAAAAAATGAGGTTATTGATAATGGTACAGATCTAAAATTATGGTTTCAGAATCACATTGTTGAAAAAATTATTACAAAACTTTCGGAATTTCAAGAGCGCGGTTCTGGGTGGGCGTTGAATAAAATTGTTTCATTAGAGATAAACTTTAATAAATTAGAGATTGGTTTGGGAGCTTCATCCTTTATTAAATTACCAAATGAGATAGCTAAAAGGCATGCCTGGAATTGTTTCTATCTCTCTTGCACTTTCGCTATACGTACACGAGTCGAATAGAAATGCTCCAAAGTTTGGTGTCAAACTAACAATAATAATAATTGTTTATTTTCTTTTTGACAAACATAATTTGTATAGAATTAGTCAAATCTACAATATAAAAATGAACAATTGGTCATTAAAGGTTTTAGCTCGTAGGTTCATAACTACTTTTTGTGCGTACCTACATAGTTTTCAGCTCGTTTGTGATCAGTATACAGGGGGTTCTCTTAGCAACGACCAAGAGAATTTAAAAAATCTGTTGGAAACTGCATTGACTGATGCAAAGAAGAAGGTTGGCTATGAAAAGGGTGATAAAATTTAAAAGGTTGTTTATTTAAAATAATGATATTTTATAATTTAATTATATTTTAAGTGACCCTCATTGAACTCTATAGAATATTTTACATTTGATACATCAGCATTTTTCTATCGGTAGTTGTCTCTAGACAATACATTTGGGTCGATTAACTATTAATTTGCTGACTGCAATAATCTTTGTAAAAGTATAAAAATTGTTATATGTTTGGCTATTAAAGGTTTTGGGATAAAAACAATTATTATCGGTTTTGAGATAAAAAACAATTATTATCGGTTTAAAATTGTTTATTTAAATAATTACAACGGTAGTATAGTAGATGTTCTGAATTTCTCTGAGTGCAGAGTCCATAAGTAAAATGGTTTAAACATGACTTTGAGTTAGAGTTTAATTTCCCAGTGGCGTGGGGTGTTCCATCAAATTTAACAACATCCACAATAACAACATTGAAAATTTCAAATTCTTCATACTTCTTTCGCAAAAAATCAGCTTTCTGTTCACCTCTTACATGTGAAGTAAATAGTTTTTCAAAATATCATTAAGTTTACAGTAATGAATATTTCCAGAAGCATATTTTATTCCATGCACATGGTTTTCTATATATCTCACAGTCTTTTTATCTGCATAGCTTAATGATTGATAAGTTTGTGGTGGTTCAAATAGAAAATGTTGTTGTTTGAATCCAAATTCAATGCTAAGTTCTTTAAGATAAAATATTTCATTAATTTGAAAACCTTGAATGTCCTTGAAAGCAATCTTCATAATGTCCCGTTAAAGAATAAATATCACACTTTAGCATGGGGTCATCGCGATATAATGCTCGACTAATGTTAATCATAATTAGGAAATAAAAAGCAGTTGTAAATTAATTAGGTTAGTTTTTAGTTTTTTATTGTCTAGTGTATGTATACAATAAATTTTTGATCCGAATCTATGGTGTATTATTTTCTTTTAAATATTTTTCGTTGAAACGATCAAAAAACGTTCAAATTCGTCGTGTTGACGTCTATTTTTGACACTTTGACGGTCATGAATTTAGTAGCGATAAAATAGCGAAAACTGACGCATTTTTGACACTTTGAAATTATGTTTTTCCATAAGAAATACATGTAAATCGAAAAATTATTCTTATCAGTTTTTTAAAGCGTTATTGCGACAAATTTTAGCGCTATTTTAACGTTTGGACGTTTCACATTTTGGAACTGTGACGTTCATGAATTTTGTAACGGTAAAATAACATTTTTTGACGCTATAATTATCGATTTTGAAATAAAAGTCATTATTTTTTATAAAAGTTTATTACATATTTTTTAAATCTCTTATTACATTTTGTTTATAAAAGTAAATATACTGACGCAAAGCGTTACATAATAAAGGATCAGTACATATTTCACAAAATACATTTAATGCTTGAAAACAGTTATCATTAAAATTTCTTTTAATAATATCTATAACATTATTATAATAACAATTAAAGTTAATATTTTCTATAAGTGAAATCTGATAAGCTACAATAAAATGATGTACTCTAACAAGTTCATCTACATCCTTTTCCGTTAGATGATATCCTACACCATGTTTTGCAACTTCTATGAACTTGGTGTCATCGTATACCAACTGCCGTATTGTACAAAAATCTCCACATGAAAATGTTACTGGATCATACTCATCTACGTAGGTTGGTAGTGGTTCAATAAAAAATGTGCTTCTGCTTAAAAATTCAATAAGATCAAGCCATTCCATTTTTCCAAACGACAATTTACTTGGCTTACAGTATTCTGATAAAATAATAGCTGGAGAAAATGTTCTTGCGGGAGATAAACCAACTGTTATAACATACCCCTTAATTGCGAAAGATGATTGTAGCAGCAAATAATTTTCACGTTTTACTTTGTCTTCGTAAAAATTTAAAATTCTATTTACTTCTTCCATATAGATAGAATCTTCACTACTACTCTCAGAATACTCTACCAAGTCTTCACTACTATAACCACTATCTTGCAACATTTTGTTTGAAACTAAATTAAAAAAAAAAAATGTTTTTCCAAGTCAAACTTTTTAGTCGGACCGTAGACT
The DNA here is from genome assembly GCA_964028335.1 of Altica lythri. Taxonomy (NCBI): domain Eukaryota; kingdom Metazoa; phylum Arthropoda; class Insecta; order Coleoptera; family Chrysomelidae; genus Altica; species Altica lythri. The sequence goes on along the minus strand of OZ034805.1, from coordinate 573,935 downwards.
GAACGGTTTGAGCAATAGATGATATGAATCAAAAAAGGCCCCCGGAAGCTGTAAAAACGTATCTTGTTTGTCATAAGAATACGTGTAAAAAATGTTCAAAGTAAGAAACAACGGAGTTTTTCGATCCAGCTATTATGTGAACTATCAAACCCCAACCATTTAACGTCAGAGCGTAGCAGGTGGTAGCAGAGTGTAGCAGAGCATCATAGCAGAGCGTAGCAGAGCGTAGCAGTGCACAATAGAGCAAAGTATGGACCCTCTATAACAACCGTCTTATTAGGTAGCCTTAAATTGGCAAATAATCAAACGACTGATAAATAGTTTTAAATCAATAATCTCTCTCAATTTATAACAATAATCTACAGAGACACTTACTTTTGATACCACCGGTATATATCTACAAAGTTGATGAGAACGCAAATTCCTTTTCAACGTAAATCAGAGGCTTATCTAAATATTGCAATTTTAGATATGTACCTGATTTTGCAATAATTTACTTCAAAATATATCTTCGTTACTTCGTATAAGAAATTTTTTAAACAAGTTCAAATAAATATTACTCGTTTTTTTTATTTTTATTTTTAATATAGTGAATATAATTTATTATATGTCACTGATAAAATTATATAACTTTTGATATGATAACGTTTTAAAAAATACATGTTTTTCAATAAAATTAGTTGATGTTGATAAGATTTCCGGTTTACGTGAAAATCTAATTAAGGTGACGTCACTTTTAACTTGTTCAGACTTGAATTTTGAATAATTATAATTAAACTATGAAATAAAATTTCACTTTAGTATGTGGTGTTATTTTGCGGTGTTTTGACCTCTCTCACCTTGGTAAGTTAAATAATTTTTGATTACTTTTGATTTTTTTTTTCAATATGAAAGAATTAAAATGTATTACTTTTTTTATTTGGACTTTGTATTATAGATCTTAAATATATTCTAAAAATTCAAAGTATTTATTAGTTGTTAGTAATTTTAAAATAATAATAATATTTTTTTTTTTAACAATATTAAGGGTTTAAGGTAATGATTTAAACAAAAAAAAAATATAATAAAGTTTTATCCCTGCTGTGATATCGGTGGATTTGTAGAAAAAATTAAGAAAACTTGACATAAATTTACCATTTAAAATTGTTATATGCAATTTTTAACTTAAAAATATAATACAAATAACTGTCTTTTGAAACATTTTGTTAAGGGTTGATCTAAAAAAAAAAAAAATATTTTCATATTTGGAAAAATAGGGCTTTCGGTTATTGTTTTAGACAATAAAATTTTTAAAAAGTTTTACCCCTAGCGTGATGCAGGTGGATTTTATATTATAGTGTGAAAGTTTAAAGAGTAGAAATATATTTATTATATCACTAAAGCCATTAGTATTGTCATTCCTTTTTGAATTTGGTGAAAAAATATTGATTTTTTTAATATTATGGGGATGGGGGTTTGTAGTATCGATTTAAGTATTAAAAAGTTCAAAAGTCATATGTCTGCTGTGATGCAGGTAGATTTAAAGAAAAAGATAAAATTAGACTAATATGAAAACATGACAGAAATATATATATTAACCATTTAAAATTGTCATATACCTACATACAATCTTTAGTTTGAAAGTATTATTTATAGAAGTATCTTTTGAAACCTACTAGTTGGGGTTAATTCAAAAAAAAAAAAAAAACTTTGTAACTTTTTAGTTATTTGGTTTAGATTTTAGATATTGAAATTGGTTAATCTAAAGAATCTTATGTGTTATTAAAATATTATTTTGTATTTCGATATTATTTTTAGTTAATTTCGTCTTTTGTGGTCAGTTATCAATTTAAAGGATCTATACCATTTCTATATGTAGTTTTTAGATATAATAATTTTATATTATTGTATAAGTTTTGAGAATATATTCAACGATTAACAGCAAAGGTCTCTTCTAAACATTAACTGGTTAGGTTAGGGCTACAATTTCTGTATAATTAATATTTTTTTTTTTGTTTTAGGACTGATGTGGAAGCATACAGATTTGCCAGATCACCGTGCCAAATGTGATAAGAGCATTTCCATAATGAGTCTTTTGATTCATTTGAGGAAATGAACTTCGCCCTTTATTTCCAACGTTTAAAATCAGATTAAAATGTAAGTTATGTAGTTTAATGTAAGTTATGTAGTTTAATATACCATTTTTAATTTGGAAATAATAAAGACTCTTATTATTATAAACAAAAGTACACTTTTTTTTTTAGATAAATGTAACGTATATTTTACTTACTTACCTCGAGCCTCCTGAGTAGTGCCTGTGAATTTCGAGGGACCTTTAAAGGTTATAAATTATTTAGTAAGAAGATATCGGACGTTCCTTCGGGTATAAAAAGGGTGGTCGACTTTTTTCCGCACAGAAATACGACAGGTACCACACTGTGGGGAAGTACTGTAAACTCAAGGTGTCTGTAATTCTCGTTTACAAAACGAGTTGTCACCTATTGAGTTAAGTACGTATAGTATTTTTGTATGTTTAAAATAAAACATGATCAGGGAAAATTGTTGCCTGTCGGCTATTAAAGAACCACCTATGGCCTCTTGTGAAGTATTACTTATGAGCTGCTGACGTGTCTTATCAACCATGTCTAGATATCTTACTTACTTACCTCGAGCTTCCTGAGTAGTGCTTTAAATTTCGAGGGACCTTCAAAGGTTATAAATTATTTAGTAAGAAGATATCGGGGGTTCCTTCGGGTATAAAAAGGGTGGTCAACTTTTTCCTGCACTGATACGCGTCAGTTACCTTTACGAAGGGAGAAGTACTACAAACTTAGGGTTTCGGTAAGACGAATCTACAAAGTTCGCAGTAACCTATTGAGTTAAGTACGTATAGCGTTTTCAGTATGTTCTTATGTGCATGATCAGAGGAAATTGTTGCCTGTCGGCTATTCAAGAACCACCTATGGCCTCTTGTGAAGTATTACTTATGAGCTGCTGACGTGTCTTATCAACCATGTCTAGATATCTTACTTACTTACCTCGAGCCTCCTGAGTAGTGTTTTAAATTTCGAGGGACCTTCAAAGGTTATAAATTATTTAGTAAGAAGATATCAGAGGTTCCTTCGATATAAAATACAATGATACGTCATACGTCGAAATCCGCTCGACCGTTTACTGGATACAACGTTAATGCCCTTTTGACAGTTATGATCCCATTAGACCCGTCATCTTACCTTGTACCGCAGCCCCATTCCAACGATATGTCGCACGCCAAATTCCATCAGCCGTTTCTGAAATACTACCCTAGTACCGTTTTGGCAGTTTTATATATGTCTTTTTTTACGAGATACTGTAGTAATGTTCTTTTGGCAACATCAATACGGACTTTTTGACGCTTCATCTTACCCTATACCGCAACCCCGTTCCAACGATCTGTCACACGCTGAAATCTGATAAGCTGTTTACGAGGTATAGCTATAATGCCTTTTTGGCACTTTATTTAAGGTCTTTTTGGCATCGCATCTTACCCTATTGTTTATTTCCTTTACAATAATACATCACACTCTGAAATCTGTTTAATCGTTCACGAAATACAACTGTAATTAAATATATGTAACCGGTAAAGAAATAAAAAAGTCTCAATTACACATCTAAAAATCGACAGTACGCGTTTGCTAACTTATTATCATCTACAACCGTATGTGACGTATACGGAGCTGTTTGTCTAACACATTTCAACTTTATTTTACAAGTCACTTGATAGCCCCGTTGGTTAAGGCGTCAAGTTTGTACAGATGAGTTTGTGGGTTCGAATACCACAACAGCCATCACACAGAATTTTTTTTCTACATTTATTCTCATCCATAAAATTATTCTAAGTTCTATTTGGGCACTGGGGATGATGATGAGGGGTGGTAGGGTGACTAAAATGACATTGGGGATAGTGATGAGGGGTAGTCAAGGTACGGTGAAAAAAAAAAAAAGGTAAAATTACAGGTAAATCAAAGGTAAGTTCTTGTAGGACAGGTGAGTGGAGGTGAGCTTTATCTTACCCTATACAGCAACCCCTTTTCAATGATACGTCATACGTCGAAATCCGTTCGGCCGTTTACGAGATACAACGTTAAAGCCCTTTTGGCAGTTACGACCCTGTTACCCTATTGAATCATTATAATGATACGACTCTAGTGTCTAGTCACATGTTTGGAGTGGTGGGGGGTAAATTAGCCAAAAATGACCAGAATCGACCTTAGATTTTCTTATGGAGATTTACATGTAAAAATGATCGATTTTGGTCTTGAACCGGCCTAGCTCCTTTACTCTAAACCTTCTAAACCAGCTAAACTCCTAGAGTTTAATGTTTTTATATAAACGAAGTAAATTTTAAATGAACAACAAATAGTTTCAACCAGGGTGGTTTTGGCGAAGGTGAGTTTGTTACTTTTTGCGTCGCAAAAACTTTAAGCTGACTTTATTTTTGTTATAACTTACCCTAATTTTCATGCAAATCGCTTTTACTAGTGGTGGTTTAAACGGATTTTTCAAGATCTTTAAAAAAGTTTCAATAAGTTTGCTATGAAAAACTTATCGTTTTCCGGTTATTTAACGTCATATGTTTGGATTTTTGTATTGGATGTATAAACGTCTACTTTCGAACAGTCACAACTTTGTTAATATTAAATCTGCAATAATTACAAGAAAACAAATCTCTATCTTTTTATATAAGCTTCATTTTATATTATGACAGTTTTCCCGATAAAGCGTAAATTTTCTGACTTATTCCCGAAAAATCGTTTAAAAACATGCTTTTCTGCCGTTTAATTTGTGAACTTTCAGTTACCAATAACTCCAAAAGTATTGACTTTTCGAAAAAACTCTAAAGAACGTTTTTGTCTTAAAATGGACTATTCTATCGATTACCATGTTTTTTTTTTGATAAATATTTTCCACCCCCTAGTTGGGTGGTAACCACCCCCAGAGAAAAAGCGCATATTGGCATAGGGTAGATTTTAATTTTTGAGCCATTTTCTACCTACTGTCAAAATTTTAAACAAATCCATGCATATAAAAAGAATTGCTAGCAGAAAACCGTCATATCTTGGACTATTAGGGATTTTGTACTAACCGATTCTCCAATGCTTTTATGGTCAAATCCATCGCAGTAATAGTTTCCACAACATCAAGCAGATTCTTTTGATTTATAGTTATTGTATCGACCAAAACAGCAATGTTTTTTTTAATAGCCGCTATTTGTGATTCTAAACTTTTATTCATAGCATTTATGTTTTCAGTCAACTTTTGCACATTATTATCCATATATTTTTTATTGACGGCATCGCTGTCTGAGTCAGAATCTTTAACATTACAAAGTTTTAAATTTTCAAAATCAATATCACCGTCTGCAGTATGGACTAAGGTTGGTTTAGACGTCAGCAATAGTTTTTTATTGCCTACATCATGTTTAGTACATCCGAATTTGTCGACACTCATTGTGGTCATGATGTTTAGGCAATGATGCGTGCTTCTTTTAATTCCTCGATAATTGCAACAATTTCATTATCATTCGAAGTATTTCCTGTTTGTTTTGACGCTATTAAAAGCCGAAGCCTGTAAACGAGTTCGTTTGGATCGTCCCAATATTGAAGGTCAATTTTATTATCCTTGTAAACCATTTGCATCCCAGTGCCCGAATGTTTTCGCGAGTGAGAGGTAGCCAGAGGTTTTATGATATGTGTGTATTTGAATCGTTGTGTTCCTTTAAGGTGTCCTTTAATGTTTTTATGAGGATTTGTTAATTCTAGTATTGTTCCATAACGATTAAAATCGTCATCATTGTAATTTTTAGGATTATCATTAAAAATTAATTCATACAGACCCGGTGTACCTCTTATCTGTTTGCCTTCTGTAATAATAAATCCATGATTTTTATCAAAGTCGATTTGTTTTTCACCCAGAAACCATTTAGATGTCTCAGCATTGTAAATGGGACCCTAAACCTTATCTATATTATCTTTTTGTGCCCAATGATCTACAATATATTGATGAGCCATTGGGGGATACTGCTCTAAGTATTCCTGAATAATATCTTCTGAAATGTTAAGATCTTTAACATCCTGTTCGACGTCGTCTTCTTTTTCATCGAATACATCATCATCATTAGTGGTTTCGGCAACATTTTCGAGTTTTACAAACTTAGGTATGCTCGATTGCTCTTTTTGTTTAGTTGGTTCTTCTTTTTGTTTAGGTGGTGGTTTCTCTTTTTGTTTCGGTAGTGGTGGTGGTGATGGTTTTTCTTTTTGTTTAAATGGTTCTTTTTTAGGCTCTGGCTCGTTGACTGGTTGAGGATGAGAGATCACTGTTTCGTTTAGAGAAGATTTTGAAATTTTGTGTAGTTGTTCTGTGACAGGTTTAAACAATTTATTTAGTGTCTTATCCGTTTCAACTCTACCCAATTGTAACGCTTTATATTTTTTTCGAATCGATCGAGCCAGTTCGGCAATTTTTCTCTTGAGAACGGCTACGTCAACTGGATTGCACGACATGTTGTTGAATCATGAGGATTACCTTACAATTTTATGTATTTATCGAAACCGATTCGATATCGACCGTTGTTTAAATCAAAGTCTTTCGCAATAACCATTGTCCCGTACTTTTCTTGCCAACATTTCGAACACAACTGTTTGAATTCTTTAAAACTCATATCCGGTGACACGTGTTCATCAAAGACATGTTTCAGATTGATAGCATCTTGTTTAAAAAGTACAATTAGGTTACTGTTATCTCTACAAATTTGTTTATAGCATTTCAAGTAGGTCTGCGAAAGAAATGCGCCAACTATATCCCGATGTCGGCCCATGCTATAGTATTCTCGAATCTTTTGCTGGTCCTCGCATATGACATCATCAAAAATAAAAATTAAATTCGGCTTTGCTTCATTTGGACTAATAATTTCGTGGTTTTCTTTAAACGGAAAATATCCCACACCTTCAACTTTTGACAGCACTTCTTCCAACAATTTATACTTGGGCTGATACAATGACTTTGAATAAACGCAAACATTTTTAAATTTTGCGCCATGCGGATGAAACAGTAATGATAACATAACGTTTGTTTTGCCACACCCACTGGGTCCACAGATTGGCGCTCGAAACGAGTTTGGTAGCAATGATCCATGTTTGTTGCCAGCGATTTGATCGTTTCCTTCATCTAAATTTTCAATCGGCAGTGTGTGTTCTTGCTGAACGAACTTTATGTTTTGACATGTTTTTCACTGTTTCAATGTATAAGTACAGTAGTAATTCTAAAATCATTTCATTTCTCATGTTGGTGTTTGAAGGTGAAGGTGTGCTCAAGAGTTTAATCAATAATCTGCCGTTTGAGCTACATTATCCTGGTTACAACTTTTTGGGTCCTGGAACTAAATTACATAAAAGACTTGCACGTGGAGATACGGGTGTTAACCTGCTTGACGACGCAGCCAGAGAACACGACATTGCATATTCTAAGCATAAAGATTTAGCGGAAAGACATAAAGCGGACGAGATTCTACAGAATAAAGCGTGGGAAAGAGTAAAGTCCAAGGACGCATCAATTGTCGAAAAGACTGCAGCTTGGTTAACTACCACCGCAATGAAAGCTAAACGTAAACTTGGTATGGGTGTAAAAAAACCGAAATCGTTTAAACGGAATATTATAAGTAAAATACAAAGAGATATAAAAAAAGCTGGTCCTTCGGCTACATTAAAACGAGCAACCAGTATTGCTCTAAAAGCAGCCAGGGTAGCTGTACAAAATGCTGGTGGAAAAAAACAGGTTAAAGTACCTAGGATTATTCCAATCGAACCAAAATCCGGAGGATTTCTACCCCTCATTCCGTTGTTCGCAGGGCTAAGTGCACTCGGGGCGTTATCCGGTGGAGCTGCTGGAATCGCTAAAACTGTGATTGATGCGAAGAATGCACAGAAAAAATTGGAAGAAGAGCATCGACATAACAAAGCTATGGAATCTCTCGGCAAGGGTCTTTACTTACGAAAAAATGCCAGAGGAGGCTTTGGTCTTTTTCTTAAAAAAAACTAATTACGCTACCCAATCAAGGACTGTATGATTATGAACTAAAACGATATGCTAAACGTCTAAAAATCCCTAATTTTAGAGGTGTATTTATGCGAGACACATTACCTACCTGTTCAACGTGAATGTGCAATCCTAAATTTGGATGAAAGTAAAAATCATGAAACTCATTGGGTGGCGTATCGAAAGATAAACAATAACGAGGAATATTTTGATTCAGTTGGCAAGTTGAAACCGCCGAAAGAACTTGTACAGTATCTGGGACCTGCAACGAAAATTGTTTACAACCACGATCCTTACCAGACTTTTAATCAAATCAATTGCGGCCATCTTTGTTTAGAATTTCTCTACGATGGCGTACATTAATCGTAAAAAGAACCTGATTGACTTTACTGAACAAGAATTGGCTAGTTTTCCTATACGTTATTTGAAAAGGTACGCAAAACCTTGTGAATTATTACAAGTTTGGTGCAAGTTACCGCTTGAATATAGATTGGATTTTAAATTGCGAACCTGCCTGCCCTGCTGTGTTCATCATAATCGTCCTAAATGGACCACCCATGTTGATGGACCTGCGCAATCACAAGGAAATTGTCATATATGTGAACTAGGTTTAGAAAAATGTAATGATTTTGTGAACAATTATTTAAATAAATGTTAAAGATATACAATTTTATTTCTTTGTTCAACCTCCAACAGTTATGTTGTTGACGCTAGAAAGTCGTGATTATCAATTTGATTGGACTCCTCTGGTTTCGTTGAGTGTAGATCCAAAGAAACAATACAAGTTGACATTTCTGTTCTTCTTTTCGTAAAACAGTATCCCGAATGTAGAGAATGGCAGTAATGCTTTTTACTATTACGAAAATACCGATAAAACTAAATTGGAGAAAATAACGTTAAATACAGGTTGCTATGAAATTTCCGATATTGACGAGACGATTAGAAATTTACTAAATATACCATCAAATGCAAAGATTGAAGATGTTTTTTCATTGAAACCCAACAATAATACACTTAAATGTGAAATATTCAGTAGTCAACATGCAATAAATTTCAAGCGCGAAGACAGTATAGGTAGAATGTTGGGTTTCTCAAAGAGGATTCTGGAACCGAACGTAAGACATAGTTCCGATCTACCTGTGGAAATTGTTAAAGTACGAACGATTCGTTTTGAAACAAACATTACCACTGGAGTCTTCTACAACAACAGGCCTGCTCACACTATCCACGAGTTTGGTATTAGCGTTGATCCAGTTTACGCAATCGATGAAATATCAAAAAATATTACTTATCTGCCTGTGATTGATATACCTGAGATTACAAACATTACTGTGTTGGCGTTAGATCAAAATTCAAGACCTGTAAAGAATGGGATTAATATTTACTTATAAAACTAGTTCCTCAACACAACAGCCTGTAGTATTGAACAAATCGTTAAACTGTTCGGTACAGCTGAGCAAGAAAAACATTTTATTTCTTAAATCGCTTGGTTTTCGAATTATTAATAATGAATCGTATACGAACAATTCAAGATCCAATGTTTGATATTTATCGAGAGCCGACTCAGGAGGTCTTAGACTCGCATTGAATGGTGAATATTTTCCCAATAAAAGGATGCAACTTGATTTTGAAAAAAGCGACTTTGCGCTTGCTCATTACAACTACAGCGAATTCAATTCCAGTTACAACAGAGTATCAAGGAAACGACCATTAATGGATTTTCTAGCATTCCTAAATCGTGCTTTTTTTGTTATCGATTGTTCTAAGCAAGAAGAATCGATGAAATCATCGACTGTTAATGTACGAATAGAAATTAATGCCGACAAAGGATTTCCCAAAAATACTTAAGCATATTGTATCATAATTCAGGATTGTTTATTGGAGCATTATCCCCTAACAGAAATAGTTAAAAATTTGATATAAACTACTACCTATTTAGTATTTGCTCAGCTTTCTAAGAAGTTTCATCGTCGTCGTCGTCGTCATCATGGGAATTGCAGTGGTCGACATCCAAGGATTTATAATCGATGAAGTTTTTGATGTGAAACATCTCTGCGGCACGTAAATCAGATTTCTCGCGTGGCGACGGTGACGTATTACGTAAAAAACCTAACGCATCGATAATATATAATAAAGAGATGTACTGATATCTTATATGAAATTGGTCTCATGTTTTGAGCGACGCGACGGTGGCGCGCCAACAATAGGGGGAAGAAGCTCATCGATTCAAAAATTTGACGGGACAGGGTATGAATTGTTTCATATAGAAGCAGGAGGGTGCGAAAATATCCGATATTTATTATAAATATCAAAATATCGGATATTTATGATATATATCCGATATATATCCATTTTGTATGAACGTCATGTTGTTATTTTATAGTATTATTTATGTATATTTGTTGCATACGTTTTACATAAGCATAATAAATTATTAAAAAAAAATGAAAGTTTTAAATGCTTTCTTATATAGTACTTAAGACTTAAAATGAAGGCTAGCGACAGGAAAACCTGGAAGTCTATGCAGGAAGGCTATGTCGAAGGACTGCCGATCTAATGTTAAGTTTTCACTAGATGGTTAAAAATAATTTAAACACTGCACAAAAACTTATAACGCAGTCTTAGTCTTTTTCACTAGATGGTTCAAAATAATTTAAACACTACACAAAAACTTATAACTCACATATATTAAAATTAAAAAGGTATTCTTAATGGAACTTTTCTTTCTGGTGTTCACTTTTAGACTATTTTTCTTTCTGCCAAAACCCAGTGAAGCACCCTTCTCACCTCTAGTTTAGAAAAGGGTATTGTACTTAATAACTATTAATAAGTAATTTGGAAAAACCGTAACAATCCCTACCGGAAATTCAAAACAGACCTACAACCGTCGAACATCTTTAATCAGGAAAAAACCCAAAACTATTTAAACTAATAAATGTTAAATTGGTATAAGCATTAAATTCAATGCCCATTGTAAAATATCTGTTTACGATATGGGATTAGTCAGATAATACCTAAAAGGGTCTTTCAGTAAATTTTAGCAAAAATGAATATTTATGTACTTAGCTTATTCTAGGTATCTAGGTACGCAACAAGTCCACCGCGGTCGGCAAAACAGAAAAGCACGTAAAAACTGCACGAATAACGAATATATTGATATATATCACAAAAAGTCATTGGATATATATCGGATATATATCGGATATATATCATGATATATATCCATTGCTATATATCCTTCGTATTTTATCTGTGATATTTTTAGCAGTTAAAAACATTAAATAATAAAATTAACCTTATTGTACTGAATCTTGAAATTAGTCTAATAACAACGGTCTGACATTTGCTTCTCTCCCATCCATCTCCTTTGGGTAAGTTAACCTTTTTTTTTTAATTCTTGAACCTAAAAAGAAAACATCTATGATAAAGTTTTAATACAAACTACTTAATACAAATGTAAATAAACAATAATTTGTTGGTTACCTTATTTTCGTTATCTGTCTAACACCGCGCTGACCTTGTCTTTTCTTCGTCTCCACATAAACCTAAACGGTACCTACTATTCATCAAAGGGTTGCCTTAAAATCTGTTTAAACTATAAAACGTACATATTTTTCATGCTTTTCTGGAAGGGCTCTCCGCCATTTTACATTACAACGCAGAAAATTTTAAAAGCATGTGAACGTTTTGTAACTTTTTAATATGTCGTTTTTAATTATAGACAAACAATGTTTAAACATTTTATTCGGTTTTTGTTTTTTAACAATGTTGATTGTGTATTTTGTATTTTAAAAATTTATTAGCGACAAATGTGCTACGAATTTAGTAGTTTCATCCAACTCACGTACAGTAAGTCTGTTCTCTTCTGAATTGTATTCTTCACTTACATTCTAATTTTTAACAGTTTTTCCTGAAGAAGAATTAAAATAAATTCGAAAGCTCGAAAATATTACAAAGAGTTTTACTTACCTAGGCCAAGAATTCCTGACTACATCCCCAACTCTGCAATCTCTTTGGTTGTCGAATTATCAGTGTTATATTGACTAGTCATTCTTACTATTATTATATATATATATATATATATAAATGTATTTTTTCACGGAAAAGGTATTTTCAAAATTTTGAAAATTTTCAAAATTTTGAAAATTTTGAAAATTATCAAATGTTTCAAATTTTTCAAAATATTTTAAAATTTTCAAAATTGTGAAGATTTTTAGAATTTTTAAATTTTCAAAATTTTTCAAAAATTTGAAAATCATGATAATTTTGAAAATTTTCAAAATTTTCAAAATTTTCAAAGTTTTGAAATTTTTCAATGTTTACTTTAATCGCGCGTAAAGGTTACACGCACACTCTTTTTTTTATTGAATACTGCATATACTTTTACAAAATAATGTTGATGTTTCACATCTGCCAGACGTCCCGTGACGGCTCACATTTTTTTATTCAAAAGAAGTCGCTATACAGATTGGTGGTATAAAATCAAATTTTTTATTTAAACCACCAAAACCATTTCTCGAGTTGACTGCCAAAGACAAGAAAACCACACGGTATTTGGCTTAACCAATTACCGAGAAATATGTAACAGAAACTTAAAAAAAAATTAAACAAAACTATTATTGGATAGGAATAAAAAAATTTGTTAGAGACTATATAAATTCCTGTGACATTTGTCAACACACAAATATGCCCGACAAACAACCTATTCACCCCTTTTGCTAACAGAAACAGCGTCCAAACCATTTCAACTAGTACATATAGATCTATTTTTCTATGACAATAAAATTTATTTAATGTTAATAGATTCATTCACTAAATTCGCCCAAGCTGATGAAATTTCAGGTACAACAGCTATTTACATCAGTAATGCGCTTTTAAAATATTTCTCTTCTTTCGGAATACCCGAAAAATTAATAGTTGACCATGGTAAAGAATTTAATAATGAAACAGTATAAGAAATCCTGAATTTGCATAAAATTAAAATTCACTTTACAACTACTGGACACCACGAATCCAATGGTGTCATAGAACGATTCCATTCAACCATTATTGAACATCTTAAAGAAATATACCCAAAGGAAAATAATTTAATAGACTATGCAATAATCGGATATAATAACTCCATTTATTTAACGACCAATTACACTCCATATGAATTAACATTTGGTCACACTCAAACAAAAAACCCAAACGAAATATTTTTACCAAATACGTTTTTTTCAGAATACGCAGAAAATCATAAAAATAAATTAGAACATCTTTATAAAAAAATTAGTAACAACTTAGACTTACAAAAACAAGCTATAATATTAAAAAATAATACTAAAGGTGACACAAATCAAGAATTTAAAATAGGTCAAATTGTATACAAGAAAAACCCCGCTCAAAACAGAAATAAAAAGTTTAATAAATTTTAAGGCCCATATCAAGTTCTTAGAATTATAGACAGAAATAGAATAGAAATAATTAATAAGAAAAATAATAATAAAACTGAAATTTTACACGTCAAAGAATTAAAAAAGCCTAATATTATTGCAGGCTCATCATCTATACAAATGGACTCGAACAACCAAGATTCCATAACCTAACGGATAATCCTGGTCTCCTTCCTTTAAAATTAGGAACTGCCCAAAATACAGTTAACTACTGGTCCTTTAAACAAATTTTTGACATTACAAACGCTTTCTCAGAAACTAACAAATTATCTTTTAAACTACGACATATTGAAAACTATATCCTAACAAATACTAATGGAACTAATAATTTAATAAACAATGAACTATCAAATTCCTACAGACTTGCAATTACATGGGAAAATAAAATTTATAAACAAATATTTCAGTTACATCTTTCGAATACTAAAATTATAAGACAAAAACCGTTGAAAATATGAAATACATATATCTTGAAGCTATAATCCCCGAAATCACTATAGCGTTACAATTAATTTATGAAATGCTGGAAAAAATTGAAATCGCTATTACTTTTTCAATACTAAATGTTTTTCATAACTCAACTATTGAACCTAACAGTTTAGTAGATGAAATAAAATATATAGAAAAACATTTTGATCAAAACAAGCTTCCAATTGAACCAGTTATTGATAATTTATTAAAATTTGAAAAATTCTTTAATATTAAAAGTTACAGTAAATTTGGTCAAATAATTTTTATTATTCAAATACCGATTGTTGAGGGTGAAACCTATAATTATTATCATTTATATCCTTTATGCTCGACCGGGCGGTAAAGTACAGATTATTACATACATTTAGCGGGCGTAAAGTGCCACTTTAGCGCCCGTGGGCTACTTTACCGCCCGCCGGGCGATAAAGTGTAAATGGCGGACGGTAAAGTAATTTTTTTGTCTTAAATATTGAAATACTTGCAATCATCTAAACTGACAATGAGTCTAAATAAAAATGGCCACCACCTAGTTTGACTTTGTTGTAAGGTTAACGACAACATAGGTATATAGATTATTGTTTTAAAATATTATCTCTAGCCTCTGTGCATAATACTTTCAATCAAATTATTTATTTTAAATAACGAATGAATACAAATTATTAGGTGAATGATTATACAGGGTAAGTTGTTAATAATATCGAGGTTCGAGGTATAAATTTCATGCAAGTTGAAATGACATTTATATTAAATTGTTCACAAAAAATAAAAATAAAAAATATCCTTTATAAGATTTATTATTAAAACAATCGTTGACATTGACAGTTGACATTTGACAGCTGACAGATAATATTTTACATGTGACAGTAGAGATTTGACATTTCAAATTTGGCATTTGACAGTTGGAACTTGACAGTTGACGTTTGATATTTGACCATTGACAGTTGACATTTAATAGTTGCCATTTCACAGTTGATATTTCTTAGTTGACATTTGACAGTTGACATTTGACAGTTGGCATTTGACAGTAGAATTTTGTCAATTGACAGTTGACTTTTTTCAATTGACAGTGCAATTTTTTTTATAAATGATTATTAAATCGGTCGTGCATAAAAGTTTGTATGTATTTCGGGGTAAACAGCGTTTATAGACCTTACGTCTTATTTACACGTTGCCGTCCATAAACGCCTGTTTTACGCCCTTGATACATAAATAACTATTACCTATCCCACAAATAGAATCGTTTAAAATTATAATCCCACAATTCAAATATTTATCCTTAAACGAAAATAATTTTATTGTATCCGACGCAAAATGCCAAGAAATAGCACCCACAGAATTTATCTGCAAGGAAGCAACACCCTTATCTATAACAAACCAAATATACCTTGTGAAGTACAAATGATTAGATTTATGCCTAATATTACAATGTGTCCAACTACCACGTAAAATGAAACAAACTATTTATGACTAAAATTTCATATCAAAATATTTTGAATTTTTTGAGAAAAACGCAATACAGATTTAGAATATTCTATTCGTTGATTTAAAGCGCCCTCTACTATGAACCTCCGGGTACAGTTCGGTGAATCAGTAGCTGTTTTAAATATCGAGGTAAATTTATACCTGACAAAATGTTTACATTTATTCTCTGTACTGGGTTTGTTTGAGTATCGTTGCTCTTTCTAGGTTTCGCGCCAAAATGTTGGAGTATATCACCTTAAGCTTGCAGTCGGTACTTATGTATATAAGAAGAGTGGCTCAAGATTAATTATTGATTTGTTATCAAAATTAGGCGTAACAGCAACAGATTATAATATTCAGCTTTTTAAAGCGTCAACAATGCAAAAACTTTAGATGGCAAAAGAACTTTTTCTACAAGCATGTGTAAAATAACACTTTCCCGCACGCATTTTAATTCAGAAAATATCTCTTTCCCGCACGAAGTTCGGGCATCGGCAGTTCGCGTGCGGGAAAGTATAACTTTCTGCACTTGTTAGGATAATAACTATTTCACTGCCTGGGAGGTATTATTGCGTATACTCCAGGAAGTAATGTGACATATAAAGGTTTCTCCAAGAAATGTAAAAAAATGCACTCTACTGTCGAATTGGCAGCGTGTAACTCCATCGAAACAATTCTTTTTGCAGTACACAAGCTACAGGAGTAAAAACAATTGTGTTTGAAGATATTTCGACTTTGATAATTGAAAAATCAGATCATATTTTACTGCAAAATGCCCTGTATTTATGGGAAAAAATACATTCCCAAATGTTGTCCCAAGTTGGATAGGATATATGGAAAGCATAAGTCAAGATTTATTTCACGATAATGTCGCACAAATTGTTTCTTCACCATTTATAAATGACCCTTCATCGAAGCATACATCTAATAATAAACGAGATGGAAGACTGTAAGCGAAGAAATCAGAAGACTTGCGTAGTGACATTTGATCAACCATTATTTATTAAAGCTTGCGAAATAGTACTTAGTAATGTGAATATGCATAACGTCGAATTGCGGCCTCCTCTACCGTTCCACACAGAGATGTTTGCGCTCTCCTACTTTCGATCATGTTGCCTATCCACCTCACCACAGTGTTTTCCACATTTCTTGATACCAGCTTTGACACAATAGAGCCAGTACTAGTGTTGTCGAAAGCTCCTTCTATATCAAGAAAAGCAACCACCGCTATTTCCCTGTTTGAGATAGCGTCTTCAATCTTGCAAACCAGCGCATGCAAGGCTGTTTCGCATGACTTTCCTTTCTGATAGGCATGTTGGTTCGGGTGCAAACGACGGCTTACAAGGACCCTGTCCTTTATATGTCTATCCACTAATTTCTCCATGGTCTTCAGGAGAAACGATGTAAGGCTGATGGGTCTAAAAGCATTAGGTACAGCATATGTGTCCCTACCAGGCTTCGGTATGAATACCACCCTAAAGGTCCTCCATGCTGTTGGTATTACTCCACTGGCTAAGCTGGTCCTGAACAGACGCACCAAGGGGAGTATCAACTGGTCCCCACCTTCCTGCAGGAACACAGGATAGATGCCATCGGTACCAGGAGCTTTCAATGGTTGAAATGCCCTAAGAGCCCATTTAATGCCCGTAAAGGTGATCACAGCCTTAGCGCAATCCCAGTCCTCCTTTATCGTCCGCATGTTCTGCGGTTGTAAGGACCCTGGGAACTGAGCGCTTAAAAGGCACTCTAGGAAATACTGGTTGGTGAACGTGGTTGGACTTGACGTCTCTTGTGGTAAATATTATTTCTTATGTATGTAATGTCTCTTCTTGTCAAAGTATCCATTGTGTCACTATTTTTCCCTATCTCAGAGTGAATGATTTTCAAAGGCCTCTCTGTAATATCTTCTATAGAATTCCGTTTGCTTGCCACACTCAAAACTTGTCTATTTAATTTCCTTATATCATTTTCATGATTGTGCAGCGTTTCCTTTCGGGAAATTGTATTATCTGCACCTAGCGTGAAAACTTTTGCGTTACACTTACCTACAGTACATGTCCAAAACTTTTCACCACTTTTAAGAACTTTTTTTCACGATATTTAAAATTATCCAACACAAGTAACGACTTTCCCTTTTCACTTAGTATCATTTTAATTTTATTTATTGTTACTACTTTTTAAGACAGCTCAAAATAAACCAAATCTAGACAAAATATACATATTTATTAAAAATTGTAAAAACCCCCTCTATCATTAAGGGCGCCCATCATTAAAGCTCGTTAACTCCCATTACCTATCTTAATCCCTAATCCTCTGTACGGTCCTCAATTCGGTGCAATTATTTTGGCTCCACAGGTAATCAGTCCTCAATTCGAGAACACCGTTTCAGGTGACTACCTAGATAAGCATATAACAACTTCCCTTTTAGGTGAAAAATTGGTGGGATGCCCTAATTTTTCTATGTTTGGAGATGAAACTCTTCTTCTTCTTCTATCTCGCTACATATGATGGGTCTTCTTCGGGGGATGAATGCTCTAAGACTTCTCATTCGTAGCTTATCGTCTACGTTATCGTCATCATTGGCAGGTGCTATTGATTTCATCGCTGATCGTCTACGTCTACATTTGCAACAGCAATACAAAAGAGTTGCAATTACAAATAGGATGATAGTTAAGATCGTAAACCAGGGTTGATATTTGTAGATCATCGGCTCATTGATCAATTGGTCCAACTGATCTAAATACTTGTTTAATTTGTGCTAAGCGATGCTGAGTTCTTCGATGTCGATTTTATTTAGTTTCAATGGCTTTATCTCCGGTAAATGAATTTTTTCGGTCAGGTGGTCACAGCATCTATAAGGAATGCTGATTTGATGGCTTTTGTATGTGATATTTGGATATTTGTCACGATGTATTTTGTATGCACCCTTGTACTTCTCACGAAGGCATTGCATTCAGGCTGTAGTTTTAACAACGAAATTGTATTATTTATTTTAGTGGTGACTTCCTTGTTTAAACACTTGATCGTGATTAGTATTGGATTAGAAACTGCTATTATCCAATAATTTTGGTCTAATTTAAATTTCAAATTGGTAAAAAGTAACTTTTAAGACTCCTTGTATATGCTTTTTGACAGTTGTAACGTAAAAAATAGTGAATCAAGTTAGATTAGAGTGATATAGCGAATAAATATATCCAGGTTGGACAAATAGTGACTCTAAAAGTAATACATCAAAAGATAATAAAACACAGGTACATTTTAAAATTATTTACCATAGTATTTTAAAAATTATTTCACATCAAATAATAAAATCAAGTTTCAAATAAAAACTATAAACAATACATCGGAGTTATAACCTAACGTTCTGTGAAATGTCATTGTCATGTCAGTAGATATAAAGTCTATTATGTCGTTTATTTATGTTTAATGCAAATTTATTTTAATTTTAAGTTCTATCAATTGATAAAATAGAAAATAATTAATAGTTAATTTAAGTGTTTAATAATTTTTATTTTTAATAGTTTTAATTATAATTTAAAAAGAAAAGAAGGTAAATAAAGTAATCAGAAAATGTAAGTTTCCTATTTTTTTAGATTGATAATTAAGGTTAATGTTTATTTTAGATTAATTGTTATACATACCAATTCATATACTTCCCTAGATAAGAATTACAATTTTCATATGAATTTATCTATTTAATCGATCTATAAAATTTGTTAATAATTTTGAAATCTGTGTGATAATTTGTTTTTATTTATATGGAGAAGCTTTGCCTGGTAAATATAAATTGCAGATCTTGAAACACGACCCGTAGAGATTTTGGTTGTGCGTGCGAGGTATTATTAAATTATAAATAAAATATTTTTTGTACAACTGTCATTAAAAGTGACACTTTTAATGATAGCAAACAATGTTAAAAACGATTGTTTACATAGCAGCGTGTTAAAAATACTTTTAACACGTTGCCATGTAAACAAGTTTACTTTTAACACGGTTTAGTTTACTTTTAACACGGTTTGGTTCATTGTCATTGAAAATTCGCTAGTTTCATTATCAAAATAGGGAAGTTGTACAAAAAACATTGTATGGTATTTGTGTTAAAAGTGATTTTATATTGTTCGTGAAATTGTTCAATTCGCTCCGCTCATTTCACAAACGTTTTCACTCACAAAATAAAACCTCACTTTTAACACTCATATCATAAATAACTATTTTAAAAATTTTTACTATTATTTTTTATATCATAAATTTGGTTAGTCCACTTGGCGCTCAACAATAATATACAAAATAAATCAACGCACGTAGCATGTAACAATATATATATATATATATATATATATATATATATATATATATATATATATATATATATATATATACAAAGGGTGCCAAGTATGCGTACTTATGATAAACAAAAGGGGTAAATTAACGGGCATGTACGCAAAAAGGATCATAGGATTACGAGTAAGAATGGTAACCGCAGACATGCATGTTTCTGGCTCGTTAGCCGTCATCAGTGCGGCATAACCAAGTAAGGTATTGCACTTGGCTAGCAAAAGTGTTGGGTACTTGGGAGCAAAGGATGGTAAGGAAACATATGTCTAAAAAACACAAACAACGAACGCTCACACAAGAGTCCTATCGCCATTTGTGCCTTCAAATAGCTGTGCCCACATTTTGGGGCTACGACCAGCGTCGCCACGTTGGCGAAACGGACTCATTATGTTTGAGTCGTTTCAAGCCCAGGATGTGAAACACAAAGGGTGCCAAGTATGCGTACTTATGATAAACAAAAGGGGTAAATTAATGGGCATGTACGCAAAAAGGATCATAGGATTACGAGTAAGAATGGTAACCGCAGACATGCATGTTTCTGGCTCGTTAGCCGTCATCAGTGCGGCATAACCAAGTAAGGTATTGCACTTGGCTAGCAAAAGTGTTGGGTACTTGGGAGCAAAGGATGGTAAGGAAATATATGTCTAAAAAACACAAACAACGAACGCTCACACAAGAGTCCTATCGCCATTTGTGCCTTCAACTAGCTGTGCCCACATTTTGGGGCTACGACCAGCGTCGCCACGTTGGCGAAACGGACTCATTATGTTTGGTGAATTTACTTAGAGAGAACTCAGATCCTATTAAGTTATTGAACAAATTAATTTTTTCCACCAGTAATGTGCGGATTGGAGAGTTAGTTGAACACATACCTGATAACGAAATAAACCTTAAAAAATATTTTGGAGTTCCATTTATCAAAGATATCACACCAAAAATATCAAAAATTTTAAAGAATCAAAATGTTATTATAGCTAACAAACCAGTTAAAACTGTAAAACAACTTTTCACCAAAACCAAAGATAAAACTGATAAAATGCTCAGGGCAAGTGTTGTTTATGAGGTGAAATGTAATGATTGTGAATTATCTTATATTGGGCAAACTTCTAGAAGACTTAAAGATCGAATAGTTTCACATAAGGGTGATATAAGACTTGGTAAGGAATCTTGTGCACTAGCAACACATTGCATTGAAATAGGTCATAGAGCAAATTTTGAAGATACAACAATTTTGGCATGTGAAAAAAATGGTTTCAAAAGATGTTTCTTAGAAATGGTTCACATCAATAACAACCCTAATATAATTAATAAAAAAACTGACATACAAAATTTAAACATAATTTACTCTAACATATTACATATAGAAAAGTCTCTACAAACTAATGTAACGTTTATTTATTTTCACAGTTTATTATTTAATTTATTTATACAACTAATACACTTAATTTATGTTATAACACAATTTATTTACAATATACTAATTTATATGAACACTGAACACTGATTTATATAAACACTTATTTACTTATATTCAACTCAAGAACTAAAACTGAACTATATTTCAAAATAAAAGTCTATTTATATGCGCTTCAAACAATCGAGAATCATCTCGAGAAGATGTACCGTAAGGGCAGAGATTTTTCCAGTCGTATGTCCGGAATCTTCGATATGGTTCAATAGAACATTCCACGGCGTCGCCCGCTGGTCGGACTAGCCCATATGGCCAACCAGGACAGAGCCGGAGTCGCATTACATTGCCCCCTCCTTAAGAGATAGTTCCTCCTGGAACTAGAGCTGGATGGGAATGATTGTATCTGCAGTCGGATCCTCTTCTACAATTTCCAGTTGTATAAAAAAAACAGGGGACGGTCTTCGTTGTAAACTGGACACTGGGCGAATGGCTGCAAACCAATACTTGGACTTCGGTATCTTGAAAGATTACTTTCACCATGTTTCGAATGACCCTCCAGTCTAACTCCTTACACTCGATCTTTGGCATTGCTATATTCTGTATATTGGACTCCAGTACGTGTTCCCTCAGGCTAAGTAAAGATTCCCATACATCTTGATAAGTGGGTCGGTCGTGATAGGTGTTCTTTGTCACTAGATAGAAGAGGTAACGTGATCCATCTTGGAGTCTCAAAGCTTTTCCGGGGGCTGGCAATTGGCTTTGCAGTTCTGATAGTCGACCAAACTTCTTTCGGAAAACGGACGCTAATCCTCGGGCATCGCTAATACTGGCAGGTATATTATGGACCAACGAGCAGTCGTCTTGAAGCGTGAACAGGTCTTGATGTTTCTCAATGGTTACGCCAAATCTTGCTTTCCCGGTACCCCCATAAGCACCCATAAACTCATCGAAGGCAAGATCATGAGTCTCTTGGAGTCGATTTACATCTTCTTCTTGGTTATGATCTCCTTCAAACGGTGCCAGCCGGTTTCCATGTACCACTTTCGGTTTTCCGTTTGGGATCTTACTTATTCGGTATATGACATCATTAATTCTTTTCTTAACGATGTATGGACCTTCCCAAGACGTTTGTAGCTTCGGCGAGTAACCCTTCTGTCTTCTTGGGTTATGAAGCCAGACTTTGTCTCCTTCTTCGAAACATCCTTCCGTGGCTTGAGTATCATACCGTTTCTTCATTCTATCACTGGCAATTTGAAGATGTGAGCGAACCAGTTCATGCATATCGTCCATTTTCCTTCGTAACTGGATCACATAATCTTCTCCAGCTATATCTTCTCCAGGTCGGCATCCAAACTCAAGGTCGCATGGTAGCCTCATCTCTCGTCCGAACAAGACCTTTGCTGGTGTTTGGCCTGTTGTTTCATTGACTGTGGATCGGTAAGCCATCGCGAAGAGCGAAAGGTATTGATCCCAGTCCCACTGGTGGTTGGACACTACTTTTGACAGATACTTTCCAATGGTCTTATTCATTCTTTCTACCATTCCATCTGATTGTGGATGTAATGCTGTAGTTCTTGTTTTCTTCATTCCTAGAGTATCGCAAATTCCTTGGAAAAGCTGGCTTTCGAAATTTCTACCTTGGTCACTATGAATCTCCAAGGGTACTCCAAATCGACTGATAAATTCTCTTATTAGGACATCTGCAACAGTTGTGGCCTCTTGATTTGGAATGGCGTAGACTTCTACCCACTTCGTGAAATAATCCATAACCACCAACATGTACTTATTTCCATTCTCAGTCGTCGGAAATGGTCCAGCAATGTCTAAAGCAATCCTCTCGAATGGGCTACCGACGTTGTATTGTTTCATGGGAGCTTTCCTTTTTCGCTGCGGTCCATTGCTCGCAGCACAGATGGTACACTTCTTACACCAGCTCTTCACATCATCGGAACTATTCATCCAATAAAACCTTTCCCGTACTCGTTGAAGGGTTTTCTTAACACCGAGATGACCTCCTGATGGACTGTCATGCAACTGTCGGAGTACTTCAGCCACTCTAGTCTTTGGAATAACTAACTGCTTTCTGATTTCTGAACCATCATCATTCTCGAGTACTCGTTTCAATAAGTCTTCTTCCAGGATGAAAGAGTTCCACTGAGCCCAATAGGATTTAAGTACTGGACAGAATTTTGACACTTCTTGCCAAGTAGGTCGTCGATCTTCTCTCTTCCATTGGCGCATTTTCTTTAAAACAGGATCATTTTCTTGTTCCTCTCTAATTTTAGTCGGTGCCCAGTAATCGTTAACTACAGTTGTTCGTAGTATAGCAGTTTCTTTGGATTCTGTCTTGTTGCAATGGGAGCAATCTGCTGGGCACGGTCTTCTGGAAAGAGAATCGGCGTTTCTATGGCTTACTCCAGCTCGATGTTCGATCCTAAAGTCGTACTCTTGTAACCGTTCGATCCACCTGGCAATTTGACCTTCAGGGTGCTTGAATTGCATTAACCATTTAAGGGCTGCATGATCGGTCCGGATTAAAAATTTTCTTCCATAAAGGTATTGATAGAAGTGTTCCACGGACTTCACAACTGCCAGAAGTTCTCTTCTCGTAACGCAGTAATTCCGCTCAGGTTTAGAGAGCACTTTACTAAAATACCCCAGAACCCTTTCTTGCCCATCTTGAATCTGAGAAAGAACTCCTCCAATTCCTACATTACTGGCATCGGTATCTAAAATAAATTCCCCCTCTGGTTGTGGGTAGCCCAGTATCGGTGCTGTTGTTAAATGCTTCTTTAGAGTTTCAAAGGCCGTTTGACAGTGGTCATCCCAGCAGAATTCTCTTGCTTCTTCAGTAAGTCGTGTTAATGGCTTAGCAATATCTGCAAACTTCCTTATGAACCTTCGATAGTACGTGCATAACCCAAGAAAACTTCTTATTTGATGTTTATCGGTTGGTTGTGGCCAATGCTTGATGGAAGCAACTTTGTCGTTATCTACAGCCACGCCTTCCTTGCTGACAACATGACCCAGGTACTTAACTTTATTTTGGAATAACTTACATTTCTTGGGGTTCAACATCAGTTGGGCAGCTTGAAGTCTTTTTAAAACATCGTCTAAGTTCTTTAGATGATCTTCAAATGTCTCTCCCAAGACTATGATGTCGTCTAAATAGACCAGACATGTCTTCCAAGATAACCCTCTCAATACATTTTCCATAAGCCTTTCAAATGTCGCAGGAGCATTACATACTCCGAATGGCATAACATTAAATTGCCATAGTCCGGAACCGGTGGTAAAGGCTGTCTTTTCCTTGTCTACTGGGTCCATTTCTACCTGCCAGTAGCCAGATTTCAAGTCTAAGGTAGAGAATAATTTACTTCCAGCCAAAGTGTCCAAGGTGTCGTCGATTCGAGGCAGAGGATAACTGTCCTTCTTGGTAACATTGTTCAACTGACGGTAGTCTACACAGAACCTCGTAGTTCCATCCTTTTTCTTAACCAAGACTACCGGAGAGACCCATGGGCTGGTAGAAGGTTCTATCACCCCGTCTTCCTCCATTTCTCGAACAATCCTTTCAGCTTCCTCTTTCTTTGCCTGCGGTAGTCTTCTAGCTGTTTGACGAATTGGCTTGGCATCCCCTGTGTCAATTTTATGCTTCACAGCAGAGGTTCTTCCTGTCTTACCTCCTTTTGGCACAAAAATGTTCCGATATCGATGAAGAAAGTCTTTTACTCTTCTTTTCTCTATTCGATTCAGAGATGGACCAGCAACTGCCACCATGTGTTCGAACTTGTCGTTGGAATTATCGGAAGTGACCGTCTGACGAATTATGGACGATACTGGTACACAGGTTCCAATTCTGGTATCTTTCTTGATTGTAATAGGGTGATCATTGATGTTTATAATTCGTACCGGAATTTCTCTAGCAGAAGTGACCAATCCTTTTCCGATCAAAATTCCTCGACCGACGTCTTCATCATGGTTCAAAGGTTCCATCATGGCAGGTGTTCCTTCATCAACAGTTCCTTGAAGACGTGCCACTATGATAGTTTCACTTCTACCAGGTATCACAGTATCCTCCTCTATAGCTGCTGGCACGGTTCTGTCCTCATACGGATGAAGGAATACTTCTTCGGCACCAACTTTAATAACTCTGTTTTTGAAATCCAGCTGGAAACCATGTAAGTTCATTACGTCCATTCCTAATATCACATCTTCCTCGATATCAGCGACAATGACAGTATGCGTGAACTTTTCTGTACCGATACCTATTTGAACTTGGACTTCCCCATGGATGTTAGCTCTTTCACCTGTAGCGGTCCGCAGCCGTAGCCTTGTTGGTTGAAGTTTCTTGCTGCTACTTATAGTTGTTGGTCGTATAATGGTCCTGGTCGCTCCAGTATCTATTAACAGTGTATACTTTTTACCATTTATTTCACCATCTACATATACACTGTCATCGCGACATTTCAGAGATGCTATGAGTATGAGAGGGTCTTTTTCCTGTGGAGTTGTTTCTCGATTTGCATTGGCCACTGGACGTTTACATGATTTGATAAAATGTCCCATTTCGCCACAATTGTAACACACGCGGGGCACCTTCTTTTTGTTTTCAACAAAGTTCTTCATCATGTTAACTAATTGGTCCAATTTATTTTCGTCTTCTTCGTCTTTTACAGACCTTACTTTACTGTATCCTCCACAAGCCTTTGAAGCCGCTTCATACTCAAGCGCAGCGGACAAGACATCGACTAAAGTTTTGTGACGGGCTAAACGAAGAGTCTTGTTCATTTCAGGATCACGGAGCCCATCAAGAAATGCTTCTACTGCTAAACATTCTATCATTCCTTCATCAGCTGCAGGATAGGCGAATCTGACCAACCTGGCAATATCTACTTCATATTCCTGAAGGGTCTCTTCTCGCTTCTGTTTTCGTATCTTCAACTGTGACCGGTACAAATTCTCCAGATGTTCATGACCATATCGCATGTTTAATCTCTTCTTAAGTTGTTCAAAGTCATCCGTCTCTTCCACCGGTATAGTCTGAAGAACGTCGCAAGCATCTCCTCTAAGAGCGATCGTGAGATTTACAGCCTTTTCTTTTTCTGACCATCCGTTCGCTCGTGCAGCTGTTTCAAACTGTTTAAGGTAATTTTCCCATGACATTTTTCCATCAAAGGTTGGGGCTTTAATGCGGACCGAACTTTCACTGCTTTCCAGTTTTGGTTTTTGTTCCACTTTACAGCTTGTCTTTTCTTCATCATTTTTCTCTTTTGATTCTTCCACACTAATCCTTTCCCCCTTTCCCATTTCTTCCATGTTTCGTTCAATCTCTTTAATTTTGGTTTGGATTTTGTCTTCTACTACCGAAATCTCCTCTTTAATTCGGTTTTCTAGACCATCTTTTAATGACGTGATTTTATTATTTATGTCTGTAGAAATTTCACTCTTCATGGATGTCATGTCAGCAGAAATTTTATCTTCCAAAGAAGAAATTTCAGAAGAAACTTTATTTTCCAAAGAAGAAATGTCTGTTTTCAGAGAAGACATATCGGTAGAAACCTTATTTTCCAAAGAAGAAATTTCAGAAGAAATGTCTGTTTTCAGAGAAGACATATCAGTAGAAATATTTTTTATAGAAGACATCAATGATGAAGTATCGTCAGCAAATAAAAACTCCTCCGGGTCTAATCCTTGATCAACTATCGCTTGTCTAAGTCGCTCCACCAACTCCGACTTCTTTCCTGTAGTGTCCAATTCACGGTCTTCAAGTTCCCGACGCAAGTCTGCCACTTTTAAATCACAAAGTTTTTTCGACATTTTTCTACACTATTTATTTACACTATCCCACTTCTGACACCAATGTTACGTTTATTTATTTTCACAGTTTATTATTTAATTTATTTATACAACTAATACACTTAATTTATGTTATAACACAATTTATTTACAATATACTAATTTATATGAACACTGAACACTGATTTATATAAACACTTATTTACTTATATTCAACTCAAGAACTAAAACTGAACTATATTTCAAAATAAAAGTCTATTTATATGCGCTTCAAACAATCGAGAATCATCTCGAGAAGATGTAACGTAAGGGCAGAGATTTTTCCAGTCGTATGTCCGGAATCTTCGATATGGTTCAATAGAACATTCCACGGCGTCGCCCGCTGGTCGGACTAGCCCATATGGCCAACCAGGACAGAGCCGGAGTCGCATTACACTAATAACAATTCAGTTTTAGATTTATCAGAAACTATATAAAATTGCTTAGAATTGTTTTTGATGTTGGGTGCGGGGTTACTACCAACTAGTCTTGAGAAGTTGAGAGTGACCCTGACCCCAATATCAAAAAACAACTAACTATCTCAAATTCTATTTGCATTTAACACAGAACGTTTCTGTACAATAAAAAGAAGAAGAGATTTGAAAATTTGACATGCCAAGTTTGTAACAAACTTCAAGGTTTTAAAAAAACATTTCCGTTAGACCAGATGTGAATTTTAGTAATCCAATTTTGTTTCAAATTGTACTGTGAAAAAAAGTAATAATGTGTTGTTAATATCATTCAATAATGTGCTCATCATTTTTCTTCTGTATGCAGTTCTTCATAATTAATCTCAACTTACAGTAAGTAGTTGTTAAAAGTTCTTTTATAAAAAAAAATTTTTTTGTATCCTATTATGAATTGTATTAAAGTAGTAATAGTTCCTTTTTTCACTTTATTGTAGTTGTGACTGAAGAAGGAATAAAGTCATTCCGAAAGCTCTCACTAAAGTAAAAAGAGTGTACTTTTTTCATCCTACTGGCTGCATCCTGTTACTTAACCCTTTGTTGTTTAACGTAGTCAGCCGTGACTTCCTCTCGGATTACTTTTTTAGATAAAATGGGTTTTTTTGAAGACATCAATAATCAATACGGGCCTATCACTGCTTCACATTTCAAGAAATGGGCATCTAACACCAAGAAACTTGCATCACAAAAGAATCGAAGAATTTTTCTACTCAACTGTAAAAACAAAGGATTACTTCCAGCACATATAGACAACCAAACAAGAAAAATCACAGACAATTTACAAGTTGAAGATGGACATATGGGACAAATTGTCGACAACTTCTATCACAGGTTGAATAACAAAGTCATTAATTTAGAAATTAAAATTGTTAATAAGAAAATTAAGTGGCTTGAACATCATGTCAGCCAAATTATGGAAAAAATTAGTGAAACAGTACCTAGAAATTTAATTACTGAATTTGAAAATAAACAACGTACTAATTTTAACAAAGAATTCCACACAATTAAACAAAATAATTTAAGAAAAATTAAAAATTTAAACAACAAAGCTTTGTTAGATATTAAAACCCAAGATAGATGGTTTAAAAACTTAACAGATATAGAATTTCTAAAGGAAGTAATTAAAATTCTAGCTCTAGGTCCAAAATTTTGCTTACCCCCTACTACTAGGGATGTTTCACTAAAAAACTTGTTGGCAGATGTTGAATATATGATGACCAAAGTTGATGATTCCAAACTAAAAAACATCTATACATCTCAGGTCACTAATGTAATAACAAATTTCATTCATAATTCTAATAATAAAAATCAATACATTAATCATTGTTTTATAACAGCAAAAAAGTTCCTTAAAGAACATCCTAACATTTATATAGTTAAGTCAGACAAAGGTAACACTACCACAGCAATGTTAAAAGAAAAATACATTCAATTGTCAGAAAATTTATTAGAAGATGAGACTTATTACAAAGTTATTAACAAAGACCCTACATCAACTATTCAACAAAAAGCCAATAAGTTGATTTCACAATTAAAAAATAAAAAACAAATTAGTGCAGAAACAGCCAGTAACCATATGATCTATAATTCAGTAATATCTAAGTTTTATTCACTTCCTAAGATTCACAAACCTGAACTTTGTATGAGACCTATCATTTCTTCTGTTGATTGTGCAACATCAAAAATTGCTAAACTGGTCACCGATATTCTTGCCAATTCTTATAACAGGAACAATGATTATTACATAACTGATTCATTTGAATTCGCCAGCATAATTAATAATTTTAAACTTCCTAGTAAATATGTAATAATCAGTCTTGACGTACAATCCCTCTTCACCAACATTTCTTGGGCATTAGTAGAAAAAAGTTTAAATAAACATTGGAATAATATTTCTAACCATACAGATATTAAAAAATCTAATTTCTTAGAACTGGTTAAATTTGTCTTTGATAATACTTGTTTCCTTTTTAACGGAACTTATTATAAACAACATTTCGGTTCTCCTATGGGTTCGAAGACCTCTCCAATTTTGGCACAGTACATTATGGATGATTTACTCTTTGAGTGTATTCCTAAGTTGAGTTATCAATTACCTTTTTTAAAAAAGTTTGTTGATGACATATTATCGGCGATTCCTGTTACAGGTGAAGCTGAAATATTAAACATCTTTAATAATTACGACGAACATTTAAAATTTACAATAGAAAGGGAAGATAACAACAACAGTGTTCCCTTTCTCGACACTAGAGTAATAAGAGGTAAAGATAATGTGATCCTGCTTGACTGGTATCGTAAACCATCGAGTTCAGGTAGATACATTAACTACCATTCTTACCATCCATATAAAATGAAAATCAACTTAATTTTAGCTATGAAAAACAGAATCACCAAAATATGTCATCCAACACTCAAACATAACAGTTTAAAATACCTTGTGAATTTACTTAGAGAGAACTCATATCCTATTAAGTTATTAAACAAATTAATTTTTTCCACCAGTCATGTGCGGATTGGAGAGTTAGTTGAACACATACCTGATAACGAAATAACCCTTAAAAAATATTTTGGAGTTCCATTTATCAAAGATATCACACCAAAAATATCAAAAATTTTAAAGAATCAAAATGTTATTATAGCTAACAAACCAGTTAAAACTGTAAAACAACTTTTCACCAAAACCAAAGATAAAACTGATAAAATGCTCAGGGCAAATGTTGTTTATGAGGTGAAATGTAATGATTGTGAATTATCTTATATTGGGCAAACTTCTAGAAGACTTAAAGATCGGATAGTTTCACATAAGAGTGATATAAGACTTGGTAAGGAATCTTGTGCACTAGCAACACATTGCATTGAAATAGGTCATAGAGCAAATTTTGAAGATACAACAATTTTGGCATGTGAAAAAAAATGGTTTCAAAAGATGTTTCTTAGAAATGGTTCACATCAATAACAACCCTAATTCAATTAATAAAAAAACTGACATACAGAATTTAAACATAATTTACTCTAACATATTACATATAGAAAAGTCTTTACAGACTAATAACAATTCAGTTTTAGATTTATCAGAAACTATATAAAATTGCTTAGAATTGTTTTTTGATGTTGGGTGCGGGGTTACTACCAACTAGTCTTAAGAGGTTGAGAGTGACCCTGACCCCAATATCAAAAAAACAACTAACTATCTATTTGCATTTAACACAGAACGTTTCTGTACAATAAAAAGAAGAATAGATTTGAAAATTTGACATGCCAAGTTTGTAACAAACTTCAAGGTTTTAAAAAAACATTTCCGTTAGACCACATGTGAATTTTAGTAATCCAATTTTGTTTCAAATTGTACTGTGAAAAAAAGTAATAATGTGTTGTTAATATCATTCAATAATGTGCTCATCATTTTTCTTCTGTATGCAGTTCTTCATAATTAATCTCAACTTACAGTAAGTAGTTGTTAAAAGTTCTTTTATAAAAAAAAATTTTTTTGTATCCTATTATGAATTGTATTAAAGTAGTAATAGTTCCTTTTTTCACTTTATTGTAGTTGTGACTGAAGAAGGAATAAAGTCATTCCGAAAGCTCTCACTAAAGTAAAAAGAGTGTACTTTTTTCATCCTACTGGCTGCATCCTGTTACTTAACCCTTTGTTATATATATATATATATATATATATATATATATATATATATATATATAACAATTTGAAATTTTTTTGGGGATTGCAGTCACTTATTAAGAAAAACTCTTATATAATTTCCAAGCTTTCTTAATAAGTGACTGCAATCCCCAAAAAAATTTCAAATTGTTTATAATATTTGATCAGTCAAGATATATCATTTTTTTATATATATATATATATATATATATAAGTGAACAAATATTATTTGGGTATACGAGTCTTTGTTTAGTTTCTTTACTTCAGGTAGATTTTATAGGAAACAGAAGCGAAGATGGCTAAATGCAGTTTTATTTTAATCCAGATATTTCATTACAGGTTTGTAACATTTTCAATCGAAAAACTACAATATAAAAGGAAGTTGTTTAAGTATGTTTTGGTGTTATAAATAAAATTAATTACTTACTAGTAGCAGTTATTTGCCATACATTAAGGCTTTGAAAATTTGTGTTAGTTATTAAATCAGATATTTGCAAAGTATTTCTTTTGGTTCTCCTTATTCTTATACAACTAATTTACAATATAAGATTAGTAACAGAGGTAAGTAAATTTATGTTTGTGAAAGAAATTTTTAGTTATCAAATTAATGCACCGTGTTTTGTTTCTAGGTTAACATGTGTTTTGTCATTTTTGTTCGACCTTGTAGATTCGATGTACAGGGTAACTCAGTATCAATGGTTTAGGTAAAAGTGAGAATTATATTGTGTTATTGGTGTTGTCTATTTTCTCTTTGTAGTATGAAAGCATAAATGGCACTTAGTTCCTCTGTGTCTTTTTTTTGGTTCATGGAGAATTCTCCTGCTCTTATTATGTGGGTCATTTCCAAGAAAAGCCTTCGTTCGTAGTTGTTTTCTCTCTCTAGTATAGTAACACCTTCAAAGTTTGGTGGGTGTTTTGTGTCGTTGACATGGATGGAGAGGCCACAGGCTCTGGGTTTCTTGTTAATATCACTTTTGTGTTGCGTTAGTCGTTTCTCTAGCTTTTGGTTTGTCTGACCCTGGTATCTGAGTGGACACTTTGAGCAAGGGATCTCATACACAATAAACAATTTCATATCCATAACTTGTGCTAAGTACATTCTTTTCAGAATGTTCATATGCTTTGCATATTCATATTTAGTGTATGGCATATCCAAAGAACGTACTAAGAATATGGAAATTGTCCACCGATTCTCCTGCTATTCATGTACCAAGAATGTACCACAGCATATACTATTCACATGCTTATCACATATTTTTTAATGCCATACATTTAAGGATATACATAAAACATGCATTGTACATTCAATATTAATGCTATTCATATACTAATAATGTACAAAAGCACATATTAGTCACGTGTTATTCATATACTAATAATATACAAAAGCACATATTAGTCACATGCTTGTCATGTTCGAGTGGGTGTAGTTTTGGAAAATAAAAAGTAAATATCTCTGATTCAAACCATATTTATTTAATAATAATATTAATATATTTTTTAATTGTTGGGATTTTCTTCCTCTTCAATTGGATTGGGAACCTAAAAAATATTTTTTCATAAATTAATATTGTGCTATTGTGCTTAATAAATTAATTATTTCCTAAACTAAAAATATTTTCAAACAGGTCGACTTTTATTGTCCCTGGCATAGTTGTAAAGGAGTTTACGTCATCAGTGTTACCATGACCACGTAAATGACAATTTTTTTTGAATTGAAGGATGGGTCATGTGACACCTCGTTTGAAAGGTATTTCAGTTGTCTATCTAACCGTTATGTAACTCTTATTTTGAGTCTTCTTGTACGGGAGATTGACGGGTTTATATAGTTAAATAATTTTCTATCTTCTGAGCTGCTTAACACATTCAGTAAAATTTGAGAAAGGTCTTGTATTACCTAGTTTAAAAGGTATTTTTATTCTGAATAGGGAAATATAAACAAATTTCGATTTTGAAAGAGATGAAAATTGACTAAAATAATCTCAACAATAATGTATCCCTACTAATCTGCGCACATTGAGGGAAAAGTACCATGTGTTACAACACAACACACCACTAGTTTAAATTATTTTCAAATCACTGTAAACACCAACTTAATGTAAGCTAATGAGTTTTATTATTGTGTGTAATAAAAGAAGTCTCCAGTTTACCTATAAATAAAATTTTAAATCATCATATTTGTCCTCAATTATATTATATAATTTAAAGATATGTATAATTGAGGGAAATAAAATTTTAAGCAAACCTTATAAAATTCTTTTTGTGAAAATTGTGCATTAAAGAAATTCACTTCATAGACTTTTCAAGAGTAAAAAATATTTTTTAAATGAAAAATCAATTATTTTATGTAATAGATAACTGTACCTTATTCTTGTGTTTCATCCGTTCTTTGGCTTTGACAAGCCATGCCTTTGTGCAATTAATAATGTTGCTTTCCGTTTCCTCCTTATAGCACAGTTTGACAGCATCTGGAATTTTTTTTAATATTAAATTATGGAGGGTAGAGGTAAGGAGAACTGTCTCCGTGTATTGAAGGTGTCCGTCAAAATGTGGTAAATAAGGGTGGCGCTACGATGTAGTAGGGTAAATTTTAAAAAAAGCGCCATAATTTCTTAGAGTAGGATAGATAAATAAACAAGGAAAGACACATTTCCGCTTTATTATGACACATACATAAGATAATAATAAAGTATATAAAATGAAATTTTATTAATGATTATTTTCCAGCAATAAGTGAATAAGTATTTAAAAATTCATTACCACGTTTTTTTATAGCACTTATATTACGAAATCATACGACATTTCAATCAATTTGTCAAAAACTGCTACATTCATTCTGTACCCTACATCGACTTTAGCGCCATTGTAGTGGCAAGTTTGAGAAGTGTTATGTACCTCTAAAAAGTGGACACATTTTTAATCATTTCTCATTTAAGATCGTTCTCCTTACCTCTACCCTCCATATATTAAATGAAGCTGTAGCAAGAGCTCTAGACCAAATAAAAAAAAAAAAATCTGTGACAATGCAGTGGCGTAACTAGCGTTTGTGGGGGGATTTTGGGGGCCCCGTTTAGCCCCAAATACCATCTCCAATTAACTAAAAGCTTGCTTAAATCTTACAAATAATACTTTAACCTATGAACCTCATAATTCATACCTGCCATTTAAAAAGTGGAAAAACCCTCAAAATTTTTAATTCAATTTAAAAAATAAATTTCAAAATTATTTATGTATGTCTTTTGGTTTCTTATTAAATATTGTTTCAAAAAATACAAAAGATTGGTCCCGAAAAAATCCTTGCTGGGGCCCAGATTTGGAGTTACGCCACTGTGACAATGTAGTGATTGATGTTTAATTAAATAGACAATTTTATGTTTGTAATATATGTATGATATCAGTCTTATTCATGAAAAAAGTGTTAACAACATTTACAAAGGAAGTGAAAAATTACCTAATAAAACTTTCGCCAACATTTGATTTTTAAAAGGTCGCTTCTGTTTCATTCCATCCCAGGAAAGAGTGTTTGCCACTTCATTGGTCATTGTCCGGCACAATATTTTTCTGACGGTTTGTGGCATTGATATGCCACCAATTCGACTCATCTCTGCTAACTAAAAATATATGTATTTCTTAATTAAACAAATTAAATTAAAATTGTGTACTTTGAATAATTATTATTAATGCTAAACTTACTGCAACTTTGTAATTTTGTTTAGCCATGTCAGTTTCATTATTAAGAGGAATTTTTGAATAAAATTCCTCTATATTTTGCCTGTCAGGCAATTCAATATTTGCTTGCCTCCTATTCCTTAATTCATCTAGAACTGTATCTAGTTTTAGATTAAGTAGAGACATTTCTTGTACCATCACTTTTTTAAAATCTAAAACAAGCAAAAATGTATTATTTAATATACACCAAAATATATACAATAAAACTGGTTGAAATATGTTATATATTGTTGATGTTTACCTAAATCACTAAGTAATCGGATAATGGAAAATCAGACTTCAAAATTTTTAGTAAATTATTTAAAGTCAATAAAGGAACATTTTGCTCCACTGCCCACGATGCTAGCTGGGAAGAAAGATCACTCTCTGGTCTATCAGAAACAAATGTAGTGAAATCTGGAGTAAATGTTTCATCCACTTGATGGGAGCAGTCAAAAGCACTAGTATCATTGAGGTTTGACTCAGTTCTACCTTCAGTATTCTCTAAAACTTCCACAGCCTTTTCATTTGATGTTGATTGCACATTATTATATAAAACAGACGCTCTACGATTTGCTAATACTTTTAAATATTTCTTGCCACAGTGGTGACCGGTTTTATTAGGTCGTTTAAACATTTTAAAAATCTAAAAATTACGAAAGTTCAGTTAACCTAAGCATAAACAAACGTTCCCCATGCCATTAACTCATTTGCCGCCTTTGCATAACCCCCTTAGGCATAGGGCAACTCAACATGCTGTCAAAATTTAGTCAATATGGCCGCTGGGAGGCAAACAAAAGATAGACTTCTGTCAGTTTCCACTGTGTTTTGTATTGTTTTGTCAATTAAGTGATCTTTTCTGTATTGTTATTAGTGATTTTTTGGTCAATTTTATGTTTTAAAATTATTAATAAATAGAAAGACTTCGTTAGAAAGACAATACGCCTCATATCTGTTGCGTTATAAAGTGTGGAATGCGAAGTAATCGGGTTAAAGTGCAGTTTTTTCGCTTACTTTCGGTAGTACATTTTAAGCATAAATCTGAGCTAAATACTTTATCTTCTGAGAGGCAGAAAAAATGGTTGCAGGCGATAAAACTTGAAGGTTTTAGTAGCGAAACAAAAATTAAGAACGCTCGTGTGTGCTCTAATTATTTTATTTCTGGTAAGTGGCAAAATGAATTGTGTTTTAAAGATGATTTCATCAACATAACTTTTTAACTTAACAGGAAAACCTGCTGACTTATAATCCAGACTGGGTACCTTTATTAAACTTGGGGTATAAAGTTCAGTTCCTCAAAAATCTAAAGTGGACCGATATGAAAGAATTAAAAGGAAACAGGTTAGTTTATTTAAGTCATTTGACTGTCTTATGCCCTACACTTAGTTCGCATGTATTATTTTAAACATTTCTTATTGTTGCAGGCTGCCACAGTAGAGTTATCAAGAAACGTGGAAACTGAAGAAAATAATTATGTAAAACACAAGATATTACACTGGCTTAGCAACATACAATTCTTTTAAGACTGTTTTAAATAATATTGAACCATTTCTGAAAATTCACTTAAACACTGTTTTGCCATCAAGTGCTGCTAACTGTAGTAAGACAAACTATTTTTACTAAACATAGAAATAAAAATAAACTTTATTAAAATGTGTTTTATTAATAAAATATAATGACTGACATAATATAAATTATTTAAATCATATAAGAGCTCTACACACCTTTGATTTTACATTTAAATTATTTATTTTACTCATCTTTTGCTTATATCTAGTGGTAACATCTGAATCTTTTAATGACAACTTCTGTAAATATTCACTCATGTTTATTTCTTTAGAACTTAACAATAAATAAATTCACTCAAACACTATTATAACTACACAATCGACAAAAAGTTAGAAAAAGGCAATTTAAACACGAAGCAACATGGATTTAAATACAAAACCAATGTAAACACAACCTTTGTTTGCCTCCCAGCGGCCATATTGGTAATAAAAACGTCAAAGTCCTGAGTTGGCCTATTCTATTTTCCATGAAAAAAGTAGTTATATCTAGATCATCAGTATCTTATTATTAATCTAATCAAGTAATTAATCAAATTCAACTATATATTATAAAATACTTACCCTTACACTTTGATCGAGGTGATCTTTTTCATCAAACACTATCAAAAATTAAAACCAAAGATTAAAATTAAAAAGCGCTAAAAAATAAGTAAGGTTAAGATGTGTGTCATATTTAATTCTTCTTCTCAATTTTAAAGGAAAATTTTATGATCTCTACCTATACAAGGTATTGAGTCAATAAAAGTGGAATATCCAAAGAATATACAATTCACATACTTAAAAAGAACATAAGTATTTGTATATAAAAGTACATACAAAGTACATTCACATTTTGTACTAAGTATTGTAATCGAACTTCACGAGATCTCGAATATTCAAAGTATGTGCTATGTATATACCAATAATAATATGCGTTGTTAATACCTATGTCGTAGCTTAATTTTAATTATATATCTATATTCTCTAATATGGATATGCATAGAACGTACTTTAAAGAACGTGCGAATAAGTACTTCTGACGCACATACAATGGATGTACATATACTTTTTGTGCTATGTGGGATGTTGCTTGAGTGTTGGGGTTTTATCCTTGATGTTAGTGTAGAGCTGTCGAAATGTATGAGGGTTTGATAACGCTATTGTGGTGTTTTCTGTTTTTAAAATCCTCACTATTTGAGGTGTCAAGTTCTCTATGTAATCCAATTTTCTGTAAACCGTTGTTGGGCACTGGACTTGTTGTTGGTCGTCGTTGGTTACTTGGGTTGTGTGTGTTGTGCTTTGGTTGTGGAATGTGTTCGAAAATAGGAGTTTGCTAATTAGGTAGTTTGGATACCCATTAGCTACTATCAATTTACTTAACAGAAGGAGATTCTTTTCCATAAAGTCCTGATGGCATATTTTATTTACCAATACGTTGATGATCTGATCTTGTCATTACCATCAGATAAAATTGATGAAACCTTAAATATCTTTAACAATTTTAATGAACATCTAAACTTTACGATCGAAAACGAAATAGATGGAAAAGTACCCTTCCTAGACACACATGTATATAGAAACTGTAATAACATTATTCAACTGGACTGGTACAGAAAATCAAGTGCCAGCGGTAGGTACATTTCCTTCTTTTCGAACCACCCCATTAAATACAAACTTAATCTTATCAACGCACTGAAAACTAGGATTATAAAAATATGCCATCAGGACTTTATGGAAAAGAATCTCCTTCTGTTAAGTAAATTGCTAGTAGCTAATGGGTATCCAAACTACCTAATTAGCAAACTCCTATTTTCGAACACATTCCACAACCAAAGCACAACACACACAACCCAAGTAACCAACGACGACCAACAACAAGTCCAGTGCCCAACAACGGTTTACAGAAAATTGGATTACATAGAGAACTTGACACCTCAAATAGTGAGGATTTTAAAAACAGAAAACACCACAATAGCGTTATCAAACCCTCATACATTTCGACAGCTCTACACTAACATCAAGGATAAAACCCCAACACTCAAGCAACATGGAGTAGTGTATGAGATCCCTTGCTCAAAGTGTCCACTCAGATACCAGGGTCAGACAAACCAAAAGCTAGAGAAACGACTAACGCAACACAAAAGTGATATCAACAAGAAACCCAGAGCCTGTGGCCTCTCCATCCATGTCAACGACACAAAACACCCACCAAACTTTGAAGGTGTTACTATACTAGAGAGAGAAAACAACTACGAACGAAGTCTTTTCTTGGAAATGACCCACATAATAAGAGCAGGAGAATTCTCCATGAACCAAAAAAAAGACACAGATGAACTAAGTGCCATTTATGCTTTCATACTACAAAGAGAAAATAGACAACACCAATAACACAACATAATTCTCACTTTTACCTAAACCATTGATACTGAGATACCCTGTACATCGAATCTACAAGGTCGAACAAAAATGACAAAACACATGTTAACCTAGAAACAAAACACGGTGCATTAATTTGATAACTAAAAATTTTTTTCACACACATAAATTTACTTACCTCTGTTACTAATCTTATATTGTAAATTAGTTGTATAAGAATAAGGAGAACCAAAAGAAATACTTTGCAAATATCTGATTTAATAACTAACACAAATTTTCAAAGCCTTAATGTATGGCAAATAACTGCTACTAGTAAGTAATTAATTTTATTTATAACACCAAAACATACTTAAACAACTTCTTTTTATATTGTAGTTTTTCCATTGAAAATGTTACAAACCTGTAATGAAATATCTGGATTAAAATAAAACTGCATTTAGCCATCTTCGCTTCTGTTTCCTATAAAATCTACCTGAAGTAAAGAAATTAAACAAAGACTCGTATACCCAAATAATATTTGTTCACTTACCTTCTAACTGAGTCAAAAAACACTAGTACCATTGTATATATATATATATATATATATATATATATATATATATATATATATATATATATATATATATATATATATATATATTTATATATATATTGAAACACTTATAAAGACTTTTACACAATTTATTTACAAAATTGTTAAGATAAACTGAACTCTGCTGGATAACGTCTAAATTGCTTGACAATACAATGAACTATCGTAAATATTTGAACTTGAACTGACGTTAACTGCCCATACATCCCCTTATATACAACATTATTTAATCTAGTCAGTGTGTTTTTTCTAGAATCTTCTAGAAACATTATTTAATCTAGTCAGTGTGTTTAGAACTTTCTAGAATTTTATAGAAACATTATTTAATCTAGTCAGTGTGTTTAGAACTTTCTAGAATTTTCTAGAAACATTATTTAATCTAGTTAGTGTGCTTAGAAGTTTCTAGAATAACAATCTTTCAAATTAAGGTCCTTTTCTTTACGGTTATCCCGTTACACTGCCCCCTCCTTTGATTCATTCCTCCTGGAATGTTATTTTCTACATCGCAATCCCGTACACTCCCTGAGCCAGCCAAACCATCTTCTTGGAGTTGCTGCGCATCTCCACTGTGGTTTCCTTGGTAAGGCACCAAACGATCATGATGGACCACGACGGGTTTCCCTCTGGGAATTTTCACGATCCGATAAATGACATCGTTAATCTTCTTCTTGATGGTGTATGGACCTTCTCAGTTCTTCTGCGATTTGGGACAAATACCTCGACGCCGTCGGGGGTTATAGTGCCAGACTAAATCTCCAACTTGGTAACTCTTTTCCAGTGTCCGCGTGTCATAGTACCTCTTCATCCGATCACTAGATAATTGAAGTTTTCCACGCACCAGGTTGTGTATATTCTCCATTCGATTCTGAAGATCGGCGACATATTGTTTACGGGCCATTTCTTCACCAGGTTTACAACCAAACACCAAGTCACATGGTAGCCTCATAGCGTTTGGCCAGTTGATTCGTTAATGGCCGATCGAGTTACCATTAGAAATAGTGAAATATGTCGATCCCAATCCCTCTGACAATCTGACACCACTTTTGACAGATAGTTGGTTATAGTCAGGTTCATTCGTTTCACCATTCCATCAGACTGAGGGTGCATCGCTGTGGTTCTCGTTTTGTGGATGCCTAATCTTTGGCAAACTTCTTGAAACAGCTTGCTCTCAAAATTTCTCCCTTGGTCTGAGTGTAATTCTAGTGGAACCCCAAATCGGCTTACGAAACCTTCAACTAATATATCTGCTAAAGTGGTGGCTTCCTGATTGGTAACTGCATAGGCTTCAACCAATTTGGTGAAGTAGTCCATGACAACAAAGATGTACTTGTTTCCTACATCGATCTGTGGAAGTGGCCCCAATACATCTACTGCGATTCTTTCAAAAGGACTTCCAACTAGGTATTGCTGCATTTCCACCTTCGGTTTTCGGTGCGGACCGTTACTGGGAGCACATGTAGTGCATTTACGACACCAATCTTTAACATCATTAGTGCAATTTACCCAGTAAAATCTATTTTGGATCTTTTGCAGCGTTTTCGTGATACCCAGATGTCCTCCAGAACTATCAGTATGCATCTGTTTTAAAATTTCCGGTACAGCATTTCTTGGGACCACTATTTGTTTCCTTGTTTCTGTGCCCTCGGAATTTGCTACAAGTCTTTTAACGAGCCCACCGTCCAAGAGTTCCATTGGGACCAGTATGCTTTTAAAGCAGGAGAGGATGAGGATATCTCTCTCCACAACGCACGACGGTCCATTCTCTTCCACTCCCGAATTTTTCTCAGAACGGGATCGTTTTCTTGTTGCTCCTCCAGCATAGAGCTCTCGTGTTCTGGCACAACCTTAACCAAGGCAAATTTTTCCTCGTTCTGCTCCAAACGGGTACAATGGGGGCAATCAGGTCGACATGGTCTTCTGAAAAGTGCATCAATATTACGATGTCTTGTTCCAGGTCTGTGCTCGATTTCAACATCATATTTAGCAGTTCAGCAGTTTTTCGATTCATCTTGCTATCTGTCCTTCTGGGTTCCTAAAGCTAAGTAACCACTTTAAACTAGCATGGTCTGTTCTGATCAGGAATTTTCTGCCATACAGATATTTATAAAAGTGTTTGACGGATTTTTCAACTGCTAACAGCTCCCTCCGAGTTACACAGTAGTTCTTTTCAGCTTTTGATAAAGTTTTGCTAAAGTAACCAACCACTCTTTCCTTACCATCTTGTAGCTGTGACAAGACGGCTCCAATTCCTACATTGCTGGCGTCGGTGTCCAGAATAAGCTTACCATCAGGAAGTGGATAAGCAAGAACAGGTGCTGACGTAAGCTGTTTCTTCAATATTTCAAACGCCTCTTGACATTTCTGATCCTAACAGAAGGACTTATCTTGTTCTGTTAAACGTGTCAAGGGTTTGGCGATGTCTCCAAAATTCTTGACATATCGCCGGTAATAGAAACAAAGACCCAAGAAACTCAGGAGCTGCTGTTTGTCGATAGGGATTGGCCATTCCTGAACGGTTTGTATCTTAGCGGGGTCAACAGCAACGCCATCCTTGCTTACGTTATGTCCTAAATAGTTGACCTGCCTCTGGAACAAGTGGCATTTCTTAACATTTAATATTCGATTAGCGTTCTGTAATCTCTTAAAGACTTCTTCCAGGTTAGATAAATGTTCCTTAAAGGTCTTGTCCATTATGATGATGTTGTCTTAATAAACTAGACAAGTTTCCCATGACAAACCCCGCAGAATGTTCTCCATTAGTCGTTCAAACGTCGCAGGAGCATTACATAGGCCAAACGGAAGGACCGTGAATTGCCACAACCCTGATCTACTGGTAAAGGCAGTCTTTTCTTTGTCTGCAGGATTCATTTTAACTTGCCAGTATCCGCTTTTAAGGTCCAAGGTAGAAAACATAGTAGAACCCACCAAAGCGTCGAGGGCATCATCAATCCTTGGCAGAGGATAACTGTCCTTCTTATTGGCATCATTTAGCTTTCGATAGTCGACACAAAACCGCATTGATCCGTCTTTCTTTCTCACTAATACCACAGGAGAAGCCCACGGACTACTGGATGGTTCGACTATGCCATTTTGAATCATTTCTTTAAGGGCCCTGTCTGCTTCTTCCTTCTTAACTTGAGGCATCCTTCGGGGTACCTGTCGAATCGGACGTGCATCACCAGTGTCAATTCTATGTTGTACAACATCAGTTCTCCCCAGTTTACTTTTAGAACCAAATACAGGTTTATAACGGTAAAGTAGATCTCTTACCTGTTTCTTTTCTAATTTTGACAAAGAGGGATCCAATTTTGTCATTAATTGTTCAATTCCGTTGGTCTCATCTGCTTCCGTAGCGTTTACCTTATGAATTATGGCCGTTACTGGTTCTAAACTTCCCATTTCCGTGTCCTTCCGGAGAAGTACTGGATGGTTGTTCAAGTTTATAACTCGGATGGGTACCTCTTTGGCGGATCTAACAAGAGTCTTACCCACAAGGAGTCCTTTTCCCAATTCATGGTCATGGTTCTTTGGCTCTATCATGGCTGGGGCACCATCTGGCTCCAGTCCATCCAACCGCGCTGTGACGACACATTCGCAGCTTGCCGGAAGTTCGATATCATCGATTAGCTTAATCGAGGCATTGTCAACTTGTTTTCGGTGCAGGAAAATTTCTTCATTACCAGTACGAAGGATACGTTGGCGAAGATCCAAATGAAAACCACAGTGGAGCATAACATCCATGCCCAGAACAACATCTTCATCAACGTCAGCCACCAACACCGAGTGAACAAGAGAGGTTGAACCAAACTGTAGCGTCACCTGTATCTCACGGTAGACTCTAGCAGAATCTCCGGTAGCGGTACGCAGTCTCCAACTGGTAGGCCACATCTTCTTTCGCATAATCATGAATGGCCGAACGATAGTTTTCGTAGCTCCAGTGTCTACCAGCATGCTAAAGTTCTTCCCATCAATGAGGCCATCCACATATAAGCTATCCAAATGATGTCGCAGAGTTGCCAATTTAATGGTGTGAGGGGCTTCGGGAATGTTTGGGGTCGATTTCGCCCTCCAGGAGTCGA
This sequence comes from Altica lythri, assembly GCA_964028335.1. Lineage (NCBI taxonomy): Eukaryota > Metazoa > Arthropoda > Insecta > Coleoptera > Chrysomelidae > Altica > Altica lythri. Next base: position 530,505 of record OZ034805.1, on the reverse strand, counting down.
CCCGTTCTAGTTTTCCTGCTGCTGGGGTACTTCAGCAAAAAAATTTTCTTTTTGGGGGCAAGTATTTCTTATATGGCCAAGTTCTCCGCAGTTCCAGCATCTCACTGGGCGCCTTCTTTTTGGAGATAACTTTATTAACCTCTCTACTACCGCTTCGACGTCGCTAACGGAATGAACGGCATGGTCGTAGTTACCGGTGACTTCCCTGAGTCAATCAACTCCACGTGAGGGCTCTGTCGCCGCCTCAAACTCCAGTGCAATGGTCAAGGCGTCCACAAGAGTCTTCTGCCGCGGCAACCTTACAGCGCGCTGCAACTCGACGTCTCGAAGACCATCGGTGAAGGTTTGGACTGCCAGGCACTCCAGGAAATCCTCCGCTGCATTTGAATACGCAAGTCGTACCATTCTTGCTACTTCCGCCTAAAATTCCTGGATAGTCTCTCCATTTTTCTGCTTTCGGCTCTTTAATTGCATTCGGTACACCGGTTGTAGATGAGTTTGACCATAACGCATCTCTAGACGATTCACCAATAACTCGAAGTTGTCAGCTTCATCCGATGTCAATGATTGCAAGACGTCTAAAGCTTCGCCTCGCAGAGCTACGGTTAGGGACAATGCCTTCTCCTGGGATGACCATCCATTAGCTCTGGCCGCTGCGTCGAAATGTTTCAAGTAATTTGGCCAGGAAGTCTTCCCGTCGAAGGTCGGGGGTTTCATCGTCGTTCGTACCTGGGTAGTCTCCGCCATTTCCTCGTCGGTCGACGTCCACGTGGCAGGTCTTCATCCTTTCTGCATCTCTGTCGCCGTGGTGGATGGGCTGGTTTCGACGATAAGCTTCCTATTCTTGTTGAAGCTTTCTTATTTCGGACTGCATTTGCTGGTTGATCTCGTCTCGCAAGTTGGCCACTTGCTGATTTAAGTTGGCCACTTGCTGATTTTGCTCGTCACGAAGATGTGATATTTGCTGGGAGAACGAACTGGATAACTCATCTGATAGGGTAGACATTCGTTGCAATAGTTGGGACATATCTTCGCGCTGGATGTTTATCTGACTGGACAACTCGGTCAGTTGTTGTGACTGTTCGTCTTGTTGGCTCGTCATTCGTTGCGACAGCTGGGACATATCTTCGCGCTGGCTCTTCATCTGACTGGATAGCTTCTCTTGTTGGTTCGTCATTCGTTGTCATAGCTGGGACATATCTTTGCGCTGGCTCTTCATCTGACTGGATAGCTTCTCTTGCTGGCTGGTCATTCGTTCTGATAGCTCCTCTTGCAGCCGGGAAAGTTGTTGAGTTTGTTCTTCTTGTTGGCTCGTCATTCGTTGCGACAGCTGAGAAAGTTGTTGCGATTGTTCAAAAATGGCTTTTTGAATCGGATCTTCGAACTCCACAGCTTCAGGGTCTAGATTATTATTTAGGTAGTATTCACGGAGCCTACTCAACAATACGGATTTGGTCCCATTAGTTTCCATCTCCAATTCTTCGAGCTCTTTTCTGCGCTGCATACCATATTTTTCGAATGCCAAGCGCCCACGCTTTTTTCACAATAATACTAGTATTTTTCATTTATTTTTGTTTTAATTTTATTTTGAAAATTATTTTTAACTTTTTAGTTTTCCTTAATTACATTTATTTTTTTACTTGTTAGTTTCATATGCTATAAAAGCGTGTTTTTTAGTTTGTTTAAACTATATTTATTGATACATTGATTTTGAGCATATTTTGACGGTATAATCAAATATTACATCTAATGCCTGTTGCATTTCTAAAATTAAATTTTTTAAGTCACTTTAAGCTAAGTAAACAAGAGTATCATCCGTAAAAAGATGTATATTGATAATAATATTTAAATATACAATGTCGTTGATATATAAAAGAAAGAAAATGGGTCCAATATACTTCCTTGGGACACACCATGATCATTTAATACTGTGGAGGATAAGGGACCATTCAAAAACAACTCTTTGTTGACGATTAAACAAATAAGGTGGAGTGGGGTAAGATCGTAAACGGATCAAGATCGTAAACGCATTAAATCTATTCTAATACGCACTAGATTATACATCCTACGGAGTATAAACTTGTATTTAATTGTTGCGCAGTCATAGAAATAGATGTCGCTAATTAATAAGTAAGTTGAGAGTTTTTATGACATTTGTAAGTTTTCATACATGTTGCACTACACCTGAAAGTTGACGAACGAAATACCGTAATATTGCAACAAATTTTGTGTCAAGAGCTATTATTTTTGGTAAGTATTAAGAAAACGTCTTGAAATTTACGTTGAATAAAAAAATCTTAAATTGTTTGAAATGTTTTAAGAAAATCACTACTCCGGTTATGCCCCTTAAATGTTAGTGCGCGGGGTATGTTCGGAGTATGTGACGGGGTAAGGCCGCAGTTATTTGCCTTATGCAGAAATTTCAAGAAATATTTTATTTTTTCTGGTTTCTTTGCCAAATCATATATTTATAACTTTTTTGATCCAAAAAAGTTCGAAATTATGTCAGAAAAACCAACCGAAGACATAATTTCTTGAGTTTTCAACTTTCCCAAGCAGCCCTTTCTGTAAAAATCCATAACTTTGAAAATAAACAACCGATTTTAATTTGGTAAAAAATTTTTATAAATGGAAAACGAAATATTCCAATTCTGCCTAATAACGTATGAACATAGATTTCAATAAGTTTTAAACAACTGGTTACGGTCCTGAGTAGCTACTACATTTTTTTGATTTTTTATAAAAGTTATAATTTCCCATATTAATTTGTGTTTTTGACAGTGCAAACTATAGAGTGTTAGTTGTACTTTTTGATGATGTTAACGTAATATTAAATATTTAAAATGTTAATTAAAAAAATAAATGGCAAACTCGTATTTAACGAAAATGGGAACGGACTTACCCCACTCCACCTTAACTATTAAACCATTTGAGTACACGCCCTCCTAACCCAATGTTTTGCAATTTAATAATCAACTGTTTCCGATCTGTAGTTTTGAATGCTCCAGATCAAGAAAAACTGCTACAATAGCATTGTTACAATCTAAAAGATTTTTCCTAAAACCCGATTGTTTATCAGTTAAAATATCATTTTGTTCAATATACTCTAATAATTGGCAGTAAACATATTTTTCTAAAATTTTTTCAATAGTACTTAACATGTTTACTGGACGTACCTAGGTCACATGCCTTTGTTGATTTTTGTTTTTTTGGAATTGGAATTATAGTTGATATTTTTAACTCTGATGGAACAACGCCCTGTTCAAGGGAACAGTTGATTATAATTAAGGATTTTGGAGACTCTTAAAACTTTCTTTTAAAAACATTGAATTTAATTCATCGGGACTGCCCTTGTTAGAAAGTGTGAAAATAATATCTTTCAATACATATAATATATATATATATAATAAGCATTTATTCAAAAAAATTAAGTTTACAATGTCAGTAATGTGTAATAACAGCATGAATAAGTAATGAATAAATGGCAATAATCGATAAGCGTTTAAAACACTTGTTTCGATATTATTAAAATATAAATCAACTATATACCTATTTAATTCTAAGATAAACCTAAGACTTAAACAATATAAAGATAATAGATCAAAGCGAAACAGTAAGTATTAAATTTTAAATTTAAAATATATAATTTATAATTTATAATTTACAATTTATAATATAAAATTTATAATTTGTTCCAAGATTCCTTCCTTCCCTTCCATCTATAAATTTAAAATCGTTAAATGTTTTAGATCTTTGGAGATTACGTACTATGCGTTGATTACTTTGAGGGATTTTTTAATTATATCCGATATGCTATTAATAAAAAAGCAGTTTAACTTATGTGGCAATTCGGTATGATTATTTACTATGATATTATTAATTTCTACTTCCTCTAAAGACACTTTATTCTTATTTTTAGGTATCAAAATCATCACAACCGTCAAAAATTCAGCCTACCTCCATCGAAACCACCATATACTACCAAAATGTCCGAGGTCTACGTACTAAATCGGTTAAGATGATAACTAGCACCTTTTTTTGCGACGACGACATTGTGATGTTAAGTGAAAGATGGCTCAATGACAATTTTCACAACTCTGATTTTTTGATAACAGGTATACAATTTTTAGAAAGGACAGAAACTACTCGGTGCTCAACTGTGAGCGAGGAGGAGGAACTTTAATAGCAACTCTTTCTCACATCAACAACACTCGTGTTGATACTCCGTCTTCAAGACAATATGAGGACATTTGGATTAAGGCGAAAGTAAACAACACCAATATTTTAATGGGTTGTGTCTATATTCCTCCAAATTCTCCAACGGAAAGCTATTTAACTTTTGCTAGTTTATGCGAGTCACTTTACAATAAATATGCTAACCACAAATTCATTGTGTGTGGTGATTTCAATCTTCCTCATGTAGAATGGAAGAAGGAAGGTAGTACTGTGTTACCATCTAAATTACAGTCTGATTCTGCCTCTGATCTTATTGACACCTTTTGTGTGCTTGAACTCGATCAAATTAATACCATTTTAAACTCTCAACAGCGTATGCTTGATCTGGTATTCGCTCACGATCTCGATTTAATTTCTTGCAACAAATGTGACATATCTTTATCAAAAATCGATCCCTTACATCCTCCCTTGCTCATCTCTTTCTCAGGAATTAAATACAAACTTCTTCGTGATCAAAGAACCGTTTACTCCTATCAGTTTCATAGGGCTAACTTTGTTATGTTAAACAACTTCTTTAATGAGACTGACTGGTCCTTTATTTCTGACAGTCAAGACATAAATGTTGCGGTGCAGTGTTTTCACAATTGTAGAGGAGGGTATCGCTATGTTTGTTCCCAAAAAACGTATTCACAATGACAAATATCCTATTTGGTTCGACTACTCCCTCCGCAAACTGATTAAAGACAAAAATAAGTTGCATAAGAGATTTAAGCGGACATGTCTTCAAGCAGATTACTTAGCTTACGCAGAGAAGAGACGCGAAGTTAAATATAGAACAGAACTGTGCTACCTTACCTTTGTTACCAATTCCGAACATCTAATCCCTGAAAATATAAAGCACTTTTGGTGTTACATTAAAAATTTAAAAAGAAGCTTTGGCTTGCCAAAAGTAATGACATACAACAATTTAGAAATAAGTGATCCCACTAAAATAGCAAATGCTTTTACAAATCACTTTCAAGCCAGCTATACCGACAACAATTCTGATCCAACTATTCACACATCAGTACCCTTTTGGTCAACCCTATCTTTGCACACTTTTACTGTTGAAGAGGTAGCTACAAAAATCAATAGCTTAGATGTATCGAAGAATGCTGGTCCGGACGGAATACCGCCATTAATGCTAAAGAGTTGTTGTGACTCCCTGTCTCTACCACTGAGTCAACTGTTTCAAAAAGAAGGTTTCCCTCAGCTTGGAAATTTTCAAACCTTATTCCAATTTATAAGAAGGACGACAAAACAGACATCAAAAACTACAGAGGTATCTCTTTCATTTCTACTATTCCAAAGCTATTTGAATCTATTCTTACTGATGAAATTTTCGCCACATATAAAAATCATATTTCCCCACACCAGCATGGGTTTTACAAAGGTCGTTCAACTGCTACAAATCTTGCTAATTATCAGAATTACTTAATTTCGTCAATTAAAGCAGGTCATCAGGTCGATGCGATCTATACAGACCTATCTAAAGCATTTGATAGTGTCTGCTACAAGTTGCTTGTTCAGAAACTTTCCCAAATTGGCATCTCTGGTAACTACTTGAATTGGATCCACTTCTATTTAACAGATCGTTGTCAACGTGTTCTGGTCCAAAATTCTGTCTCCAGTGACATATCAGTAAAGTCAGGCGTCCCTCAAAGATCTCATATCGGCCCAGTTCTTTTTCTGCTATTTATCAACGATGTAACAAGCTGCTTCTTAAATAGTCACTGCCTTATGTTTGCCGACAACCTTAAAATTTATAGCATAAAGACCAGTAACAACTTAGCCTTGCAATCCGATCTGGTCCGTTTCATTGAATGGTGCAAATCAAATCGCTTATCCGTAAATGTAAATAAATGTGGTACAATTCACTTTACTAGATCCCGTAACGTCATCCAAAATGTTTATAAAGTTGACGGTGTCTTATTGGGATGTGTCTCATCCATCAACGATCTTGGCGTCATATTCGACACTGATCTGACATTCAACAAGCATATCGACTCGATGGTATGCAAGGCATTTAGAATGCTTGGCTTCATTATACGTCACACTAGACATATACACAACACCAAAGCCATTATGTCCCTCTATAACTGTCTGGAAAGAAGTATTCTTGAATACTGTGCTGTAATCTGGATGCCAATATACACATGTGTAATCAACAAAATCGAACGAGTACAACAAAAGTTTGTAAAATATCTCCTGTTCAAGTATCGATTTCCGTACCAGGACATAGTAATATCGTACGAAACACGACTATTCTTATGTGGCATGCAGACTCTTGAAGAACGAAGAAAACATTTCCTTCTCTTGTTCCTCTTCAAACTGCTCAACGGAGTAATTACGTGTGACATTCTTTTGGAAAAGATCAACTTCCTGGCCACTACGCGGAGAACACGGCACATCTCTCTTTTCTTCATTAGGCAGCATCGAACAAACTATGGACAAAGGGCTTTTTCTAATAGAATTTGCCAAAGATATAATAAATTTTTCTCTGAATGTGACTTATTTAATATAAACCTACCAAGTCTAAAAAGGACTTTAAAATTCGGCTGTAAATAAGTTTGTGCACCTTTCTCTTTTCTTTTAGTCAACGAAATTTAATTGTTTTTAAAGTGTTTGATGTTTTCTGTTCTTTTAAGTATTTTTTTAAATTGTCTATTATTAAATTTTAAAATGAATATGTAAGTTTTCGTGCAATTGTGCTACCTATATAACTTTTTACTGTTAATGTATTATACCTAATAGTTTGTATTGTATTGTTTGTACTGTACATTTATTTCATATTGGAATTGTATATTACATCTAAGTTTACATACTATTTAGGATCTATAAATCCTGTAATGTATGCCCCTTAGTAAACTAAATAAAAATAAAAATAATTAATTTAAGTGTATCCCACATTGCGCTAGAATTATTTTTGCAACCATCAATTTTATCTTCGTAGAACCTTTTTTCGTTCTTCCCTAATTATACCTTTAAAGCTTTATTTCTGCTAGTTTTTTATGCGACATAGTTAGGGTCTATTTTATGAGTTTTGTATTCTTTCTATTTATTCTCTCAGTCATGAATAGCATTCTTTACAGTTTCATTCCACCATGGTTTATAATGGGAAAAAATTATAATTTGTTTTTTTGGCGCAACTTCTTTAAAAACTTCCATAACAGCATTATAGAATGTAGCGAACTTTTCATTATTATTAGATACTCTATAATCCCAATTTATTCGTAACAACCTAGTAATTATAAATGGAAAATTAATTATTTTTCCTCGAGTTTCAATGAGAAATGGAGCAATTTTTATTTTTTCTGTTGTAAACTCTACTGATAGATTGTAATGATCTGTTATTATTGGTAATGTTAAAACATTACATTTTATTTCCTCTAAGTTAGTAATAACCAAATCAATAATTGAACTTCCCTGTTGACTAGGTCTAGTTATTTCAGTAACAATTTGTTTTAAATTTACATCTTTTGTCAAGATTTTTAGTCTATTTAAATAAGTAGCATTATTGAGCCAGTCAATGTTAAAATCACCTACAATAATCGTAGGATTTGTACTATCACAAATATATTTATTGCACCAACTATCAAAAAAGTCAAGGAAAATAGCGTCACTGCTAGATGGTGAGTGATAGAAACCTATAATATTAATCTTTCTGTTTTTTACTGATAAGAGATTATTTAATACCCAATAATTTTTTTAGAAATGTATTTCTTTGGTGTTTAAAATCCTAATGTTTTCTTGAGGGTACATCAAAACCCCACCAGTATGCATACAAACACTGTTCAACCTTATAATTTTGTAGCCGTACACCATAATTTCAGTATTAAAAATATCTTCAGTCAAACAAGGTTCAGATAAACACACAATCAAAGATTTTTCATTTAATATCAATGTGTGTATTTCATCAAAATTGGCAATTAAACTACTAGCATTTGAATATAATAAATTTTTGTAGATATTTGAATATTCTATCTCTATTTAAGATATCATTTAAATAATTTTCGAGAAAAACATAACTTTCTATTAAAGACATAATTCAATTGCTCTCACTTGTGCTTGATAGAATGCAATGTTATCAGAAATATCTAAAATTGATTATTTCTTGGTGTCGTCAATGTCTCTGTTAAAAGTCTTTTCGCCAATTTGAAGTTTTTGTATAGTGTTGTTAAAAGATTTTATGACTGATGTGTCACTGAAATTTGGTTTTTTAAGAGGTACTCTATTTTATGTTCGTCCTTTGTGATTTTTTTTTATACAATTTTTAAAGTATTCGCCATCTGATGCTTCTAAATTACCTGTTATTAATTTCCAAACTGACCCTACACCGTTAAATATGCCACGTATTTTTTTTGTAATTATAGGATTTTGTATCGGCAAATATTTTTTTATATCTTGAGTTAACAGAATTAGAAATTTGTCTAAGAAGACTCATATGTGTTTGAATTTCGGTTTTAAATGCAAGCATTTCTGAGGTAACTGTATTGTCAGATAATCCTTCCAAAATTTTTATTATGTCATATTGCATCCTTTTTAAGTTTCAAATCTTTGTATTCAAGAAGAGATTTTGATTTTAATAGTAACTTTCTCATGAAAGTATATTCCAACCAAAAATTTATTAATCTGTGACTCCAACTGTGTTGTTAATTGCAGTTATTTAAAATTGGGATGTGGCGACTGAGAAAAGTTCAAAGAATCTGAAAAGAGAATACTATTTATAGCCGGGTTTAAGCCTATCGAAATTGATTATAGAAGTCTGATTAATTAAAGGATTTAATAAGATGGTAGAATTATTTCCTAAAAGTTTTATAATTTCAAAAGGACCATTAAATTTGTTACTGGCTTTTGTTGTAATCTGTGATTCTTGTACATAGACTTTATCACCTACTTTGTACTCAGGAGGTTCGTGTGAAATATTTTAATGGAATCGTTCTTTCGCGTTTTCTTTCTTCTTTTGTATTCTCTCCCGAGCTAATTTATAAAAATACTCCATTCGATTATTTAGATGTTGTATGTATTTTGTAATAAGAGTTTTTTGATTATACTGTGAGGTCCAAAAATAAGGGATAAAATCATTTTCA